>CM023959.1:22968382-23002746 GCA_013407115.1 Glycine latifolia | reverse complement strand
CAATCCGTATATATTAAAAAGAAAGTACGGATTGTGCTTACGGATTACTCAATCCGTATATATAAAAAAAAAAATCTTACGAATTGACGAACTAATTCGTGTACAAAAGCAGCAAAGATGCTCTTCAGTTTTTGAAACCCACCTAATATGTAGCACTTCAATCCTACCTAGTTAGTAATTAACCTTCTTTTGCTATATTCTGTGTCTGTCATGAAGTGTTTTATGCTTTTATCTCTTTTATCTTATGCAACGAGAACATGCATATACCTTGGTAACAATGCTTTTTTATACACGCATTGCAGACTAGTTTATCTATTTATGGGCAATTTGAACCTTCATTTCGATCTATATAATGAGCCTTTATAGCTCAAGCCAAAAATTTAGTTCTGCCTACCTTACCTCATCCACTTGCTAGATCTTTGGACTTACTTTTAGATCAAAATAGCAGAGTAATTTCATTTTCAAATTTAGAGTGGTACAAAAGTGTACAGATTTTATAGATGTTAGCTTAAATTAATGCGATATAACACCTTTATGAGCTTTATCATACATATTTATCTGATGTGATTGACAGATGATCCCAAACAAGTTTGTGGATAAATATGGAGAAGGCTTACCAAATGCTCTATTTCTTTGAGATTTGTTTTTTTACGGACTGTCTTTGAAAACAAATAAAAGATGTTCTTAAAAAGAAAATATGCAAACTTTATGTATAATTTAGCGCAAGAGAATGTATGACGCAGAGAAAAAGTTAAAACTAACAAAATATGTAATTTAATAACAAGTTAGTGTTTTTTCAACTTTGCGTTCCACCACGTAGGATTATTCCAACGGTGATTTTTTTCAAGATACGGTTTCTTCCCCTTAAGTAACTCTCCAAATTCCTGCATTGGAATTGCACTTATCGATTTACACTCTGACTCTGACTCATTTAGAAATACTAGTACTAATTTAGTTAGGACGTTGTTTTAGGGATTCATCTTTCATTTCTAAAAATATAATAATAGAAATGTTTATTTTCAAATTTGTTAGGAGACTATTAGAATATATTTTAAATAATATCTTTTATTTCTAAGAAAGTTGTATTACATGGTTATAGTATAACTTTTATTTATAAAAATTTTATTTTTTATATTTTATTTTAAAACTTTAAAATATTTCTAGAAATGCTAAAGGTTAACTAAATACATTTTTAAATATAAAACATAACATTCTCAGCTTCAATATTCTTGGGATGTGAGAATATAAAATGATTTCGTGAAACCATCGTTGTCTCCTCCCTAGTGTCAATTGCCAAATAAATCATTGTGTTGGATAAACAACTAAATTGATCTTAAAAGTATGATATACAAGATAAATTAATCTTTATCAAAATTTTCAATTTTAATATTTGAATATGCAAAAAAGTTCAGTAAATTAGTGCAATAGATAATTTAATAATAAATTGATTCCTAAATAATGTAATTTAATAATAAATTAGTTATCGAAAAATTTATCTTATTATCAAATTGGTTATTAAATATTTCAATTTAATGATAAAATGATCTCACAAATTTAATAATAAAATTAATTTATTGCATTTTTTACAAATTTAAAAATTAAATTTATATTTTTCTTAGTTTAAGAATTAATTTGTTATCACATCACAATTTTGGGAACAAATTTAAACATTTATCCCATATTTACCATTACTATTAGTCAACCTGACCCCTTTGAGTTGACTTATTCGCTTAATACAAGTTTAATATAAGTTCCAATTTAAATCTAATCATAATATTCTTTCTTGACTTGTTTGTTAGCTCAATACAATCGATAATGTCTCATCTTTCATGAGACTAATTTATCACGTATGATTTATGTGATTGTCACATGTCAAAATATTGACTTTTTAATTTAGTCTTCAAACTTAACAATTTGCTTTATTTTTAGTTGTCCTAAACTTAATCACGTACTCATATTTTGATATCTAGAAGTACTTTTAATTTTAATTAAGTCTCAAACTACTTATAAATTATTAACATAATGATAATAAATGACGTTTATTTAAAGTGATATAACAATTATTTATGGTGATAAAAATTAAATGAAAAATAATTGTTAAGTATAGAAATTAGAAATATTGTATTTTATATTTGAAATCACTATTAATTTATTTATTATATTTTATTTATTTAAACTTATAACAAAATAACATTGTAACACTAGCAAATAGCCGTATAATTGAACTGAAAATAAATAAACATATGAAAATTAAATTTATTTTTTCTTAACAATCAAATTGAAAATGTATATTATGTGTGTATATATATATATATATATTAACAAATATTTTATTTAAAAAATCAGTATATTTATTAAATTATGGAGGAAATTAAAAATAAAGAGATACAAAATAGATTATTTTATTTGATCAAAATTTAAGTGATATATTTTTTGTTTTTCACCTTGTATTGCATTTTCTTTTATTTTAAACTTCAACATATACATGATTGGTATAATTGGCGAACTATATTTTATACTCAATTTTGTAGGTAGTATATACTGTATACTCCAACATGGCAGACGATAACTACCTTCTCCATTTATAATGGATGAAATGTACTTCCAACTTATAATATATCATGTCTTCTAATATTTAACCTTTGAATAATAATGTGAAAACTGCATTAACAAAAAAAAAATAGGAACAAAATGTAATGCACTTGGGTCATCCCAAGGATACATAAGAAAATAGTTTTAACACTTTCATTTTTCTTTCTTTTGTAATTCTCAAGTTTTTTCAATTGTCTTTTCGTCATTAACATTATTTCATAAAATTAGGTAATTAATTAATCTAACATTTTACACATGTTAATAACATGTAAGATAATAACTTGATTTTGGTAGAAGATATGAGTTGGAACCTTATAAAATCTTGTTAGTAATATCATATGCTTAGTGTTTAATTAATTAATTTAACATTTTACACAAGTTAAAAACATATAAGATAATAACTTGATTTGGGTAGAAGATATGATTTGGAACCTTATATCACGTGTTTAGTGTTTACTATTGTGATATAATCAGCCATAACTTAGTTTCATATTTATAGTATAATTTAAATGGTAGAATTGTATAAACAATAAAAGTGAAAATATATGGTTATGTCTATACTAATAATTCATGCAACAGGAGACTTAATGAAAATTTTGAGTGTTTTTAAGGACCAAAATATTAGTAAATGATTAAGTTTAAGGCTAAAATACACTAAGTTGTTAAGTTCATAAGTCAAACTAAAAAGTTAATTTTTTTACACGTGACAATCATATAAATGACATGATGTGATAACCACGTAAATTACATGTGATCATTGAAAGAAAGTGGCATGTAAACATAACCATTTGAGTTAATGAAAAAATTAACATAGAATTAACTTGGCGCACTTTTTTATATTTAGAGATAAAATTTAAAATTTTCATTTTTTCATATAAATCTAATTGTGAGTTTCTAACAAATTCAATAACTAAAATACCCCTTTTTTCACAGGAAAATAAAAGAGACATGCACACTTCTCTTATTCTTTCTTATTTTACTCCCACAAAGAACAAAAAGATTAATTAAATTACCCAAATGATTTTTAAAAATGGTGAAACAATAGAATTTTGGTTCAAAAGGATAAACTTAAAACTCAATTAATTCAGAATAAAATCAAATGAGAAATCTACAATAAACATGTATTTTCATTAAAAAAATCTTATAAAGAGTTATAGTCAAAATGAAATGGTACCATTTTTAATTTTATCTTTCAAATAGAAACGAAAATAACGGAGTATATTTTTTAAGTTTTAATAATATGAACCTTCTACACCCATCCAATGGTGCAGAAGATCAAAATGAGCAGTGTTATAAAAACTGGTTCGGTTATTGACCTGGTTGAGATAGTGGGCCATTGGGTCAGTGGTTCAACCGATGGGTCAGTACTTGGCCCAGTTTGACCCGTTTATGTTAAAAAAATTAAAATTATATTATATATACGTATATAACTAACATTATTTGATTAAAAAAAATTCATCCATAATTCTATACTGAAAAATCCAAAATAACAACTGAAATATTAAAGTTGATAACACAAGTAAAGTATATTAATAATAAAAAAGACGGTAAATAATAACTACCTAAATTAAAATATAAAAGCTCATTTTGAAATGTAATATGGAAATTGCAGAAAGCAATAAAATGGGTATAGAAAGCAAATTAAACCCAAATAAAAAAAAACTCTAGTGTGTGTGTATATATATATATATATATATATATATATATATATATATATATATATATTCATTATCATACTCGTGTTCTTTTGTTCTTCACTTTACAATAACATTTCAAACTTCAAAGACATGTTTTTTCAACCAAGTTCATTCTACCCACGAGTCGATTCAACAAACCTAGACGCCAATTCTCCCTTCTCCCACCCTTCACCGTCTTCTTCTTCTTCCTTTTATCCCTTAATTGAAACAGAGACTCTCATTTGGGAAGAGCCAAACACGACTAAAGCAGAAGCCATGAAAAACATTCTGGTCACGGTCTCGGGTGCTATTCTGCATCTGATAGAAAATGGAAACTGCTACGCCTCTTCTGTAGACGCGACGGAGGAGAGCAACTATGTGCTTGAGTGAAGGCTCGACAGCGACGACTAGAACGATGCCGTGAAGGAGGAAGCACGAGGAAGCAATGCCGTGAAGGAGGAAGGGACGACCAAAACGACGCTGTGAACAATAGAGCCCTTTTCTCTTTCTGCCAAAACCCAATTCAGGTTTCTAAACCTGTCCAGGTTGTCGGGTTCTTCAAAAATCGGCCAGTTCTTGTTGGGCTTAATCGAACCACTTGCATGATCGATTTCACACCCAACCCGCCCTGGAGCTACCAGTGGTTCTCGATTCAACCGGCTGGTCCGAACTGGTTTTGATAACACTGATTATGAACATAGAAGGCTAATTTCGTAACTCTAACCAATTTTTAAAATCTATCTTTATGTTCATTAAAAAAAAACAATAAAGTGGTGTGTAGTACGGTCAAATTCATAGGATTGATAAAGATTTACTTCTTTTATGAAATTAAAGTAAGAAAAAGGAGAGTGAAGTAGGCAATTAAATGATAAAAAAAACTACAATTAAAATAATGAGCAAAATAAAGAGATGATAGAAAATTTTAAGAATGTTTGCGCTGCGGTTTGATGGATTTTAGCTTAAAATAAGTGTGAATCGAACAGAACAAAATTAAATGCAGATGATTTGATTTGATTTAAATTAATTATGAAATTCGAATTAAACTAAACTAATCTTTTTATGGTTTGATTTGATTTTTGTGATTTTAAAATGCTGTTAATAAGTATTAAAAAATATTTAAAAAACTTGTTATTAATATAAATTGATAAAAAAATCCAATAATCAAATAGAAATTAGAAATTGTCTCAAACAAAATGCACATAAGCATTATCGTTTTGTATAAGACACCTATCGTTCATAAAAAATAAACATAAAATATTTAAGCGATTCAGTTTGATTTTCAAATCCCAAATTGCAAACTGAACATAAAGGACAATTTGAGAAGAAGAAAAACAAATATAATCTTGAATGAATTTTGATTTTTAGTGATTTACGATTTTTTAGATGTTTTTGATTTTCACTAGTATAGTTTGGTTCTAAACACTCCTAAAAAATTCTAACTCAAGTCATAAATCTCTATAGTTTTCTAAAGTGATCATCAACTTTAAGATGAACTTTTAAAAAAAAAAAAACTCATAGATGATTCTCTTCTATCATTTTATAAATTTTAATATATCTGTAATTTTTTTTCTCTTTTTTACTCATTCTCACTAAATGATGGGTAATATTGTGAGTCTCAATCAAATATTTTTGGTTCCAAAATCCACTGCTAGCATACGTCAAATTACAGGGAAAAGAAAATGGGTAGAAATAACTTCCTGTTGCATGCATGCCTACACGCTATAGTGGCCCAGTTATTAATACTGTTCCTAGATTAGAATCCGATAATAAATAGCTTTGTCATTTTCGCAGTTCTGTATTTGACAATTGACATTACAGAATTTATGGCCTAGGGACCTATGACTCCACTTGTTAGATTAGATTCAGGCTAGATATATTTTTTTAGTTATTAAGAGAATTCGAGTACTCTCTTTTCAATTTAAGAAATAGTTTTTAGAATTTTTTTTTTCTTTTGGAAGATAAAAAATGGAACAATTAATTTATTGATATTGGAAGATTCAGATATTTCTTTAAATGTATAATTTTTGGGTCCAATAAAATTTATAGGTATAATAAAAAGTCTGAATAAATAGAAATTTTTTCTTTTCACCATTTTTCAATTGTTAATAGGATGAATCAGTGACTGTTTTTCTTCTTTCTTTTTATTTTCCTAGACCAGAAAATATAGTTGAATGATTAAAACAGAAAATTATTTATTTAACTTTTTGTATACTATAATTATTTTATATTTTTTCTTTCTTTACCATCATATTTATTACATTTATCAGAAATGCTTAATGGTACGGTTAATACTTTTTCCTTACTAAAAAATACATTAATTATTTAAGGAATGTTCTAATATATATTTTTGTAAACAATCATCTCGTATACATATAACTTCATTATTTTAGTATTCAATTTCTTAATTAAATTTTCCAAATAAAAAAATACTGAACAGTACAAATTTGAACTTGGTTGGTGTTTTTATTTTCTCTGTACCACTGGTTCAAATCAATTGATTGGTAGCACTTTGACATAAAAGTTGAAGGAATGAAAATGAAAGAAATATAAAAAGACTTGAAAGCTGGGTTTCAAGTTGTTTTTGTTGAATGAGTTATAAAAGAAAGTTGTTTAACGGGACACAATCAGAGGTAAAAGTTTTAAAAATGAAAGAAAAATATGTAATAAAAAAGTATTAATGAAGGATTTAAAATAAATAATATTTATGTATTATTATTCCTTAAAAATTTAGTGCAGTCCATCATTGTCTTTAATTTCATTGCAAAACTGAGATGAAAAGTGCAGAAATGCACAATGAATCACTTAATTTCAAAATGGTCCGTCTCTTTATTATATTAATTCCTCGTATTTGTTGGGAGGGTGTCATCTTCATTGATCAATTGACAACGATGACTCTCTTTAACGTCCATTTCCATCAAAAAGTTCTATATGATGTTTCAGGCTCTCGATAAATAACGACACTCCCCTTATACTCATTTGTTGGAATGCAGTGGCATATATAATGGCTCATGTACTATAATGGTGATTTTTTTTTTAAGTATCATAATAATTGTTGGAATGTTGTGGCATATATAATGATGGCTCATGCACTATAATGGTGATTTTTTTTAAAATTATCATAATAAATATATTTTAAAAAAATTATGAAAGTGGGTAAATCATGTTTTGAAGTATGATTTGCTATGAAAAATTTGTGATTCAAAATACCATTTTATTTTTTGGAAAATTGTTACATTGGAATCATATATGCATATATGATTTCAATTTTTTAATTTTTATTATTATTAAAAGTTGAATATTTTTTATTATTATTAAAAGTTGAAATCATATGTTAAAATACAATTTTAATATATATATATATATATATAATTAGTTTTTAGAGAATTTTTTTATTTAAAAAAAATGAAAAGTAAAAATTGTGCTTTGATATTCTATTCTTCCGTGTGTGAAGTATATTAAAGTATGATTTATTCATTTTGGTAATTTTAAAAAATAACCATTATGATAATTTTTTTAAAATTCTATCCATTTTCATAAGTAACCCCGTATATAACACTAATTGATTTATGCAGTAAAATTTGTTGGGAAAGACACGTATACACAAAAAAATGACATAAATATGTAGTATGTAAATAAAAAAATTTTCGCTTGAGTGAACCTGTGAGAAGTATAATATACGACAATCCAAAAATTCAAGGGTGTATAAAAATAAAGAGATAACAACAAGAAGTACACCAACAATTTTAACGTGGAAAACCCCCAGTGTGAGGAACAAAAACCACGGGATCAAGTCCAGAAAAAATCTTCACTATGTAAAATATCAGATAGTACATCAAAGAGTCTCTACAACAGAACCTCACAAATAAATGTATACTCACTCTTAAAATAGTGGAAATCAACAATGCAACAATATCCAAATAGAGATTCACAACAGGGTAAATATATTTTCTGCCAAAATATGAGAGAAATAAAGTTCTGAGTATACTAGATGAATGCCCACTATATTAGGAATAACTAGTTGAAATTTCATCCAAAATAGAGTACAAATGAGTATCCAACCAATATCACAAAGTGAGCAAAATTTTCCTCTCGTGTGACGGCGCAGGAGATGAAAACGTGAAAGATGAGAAAGAGGCGCAGCGCAACGTCTTTTTATTCCTATATGCTTCTTTTTTTATAATTTAATTAAAGTGGTTGACCCACTTGAGAAGGCCCACAAACAAACTCCCCCTACGACTCAAGTGGAGGCAAATGCCAAACCAGCAATAAATCGACAAGCTTCAAACTTTCCCTTTGGTAATGTCTTTGTCATCATGTCAGAACCATTATCATCTGTATGAATATTTTCAAGTTCAAGTAACTTAGAATTTAAAACATCACATATCCAATGATATCGCACATCAATATGTTTAGACCTACCACGAAAAGTAGGATTCTTGCCAAGGTGAATAGCACTTTGGCTATCACAAAAAAATACATATCGCTGTTGCTCAAAACCAAGTTCCTGCACAAATTTTTTCATCCAAAGCAACTATTTACATGCCTCAGTAATAACAATGAACTCAGCCTCAGTTATAGACAATGCAACACATTTTTGCAACCTAGACTGCCAAGCCACAACTCCCCCTGCAAAAGTAATCAAATAACCAGAGGCAGATTTTCTAGAATCAATATCCCCTGCTATGTCGGAATCAGTGTAACCACAAAAAATAGGCTTCCCAATTCCAAAACACAGTTTCAAATTAGAAGTACCACAGAGATATCTCAACATCCACTTCACAGCTTTCCAATGCTCAATAACAGGATTGGAAAGAAAACGACTAACAACACCAACTACTTGGGCTATATCAAGCATAGTGCAAACCATTGCATACATCAAACTTCCTACTGCAGATGCATAGGAAACATATTTCATGTCTTCTTTTTCTTTATCATTAGAAGAAACTTGTCTAGTGCTAAGCCTAAAGTGTGAAGCCAGAGGTGTACTTACCACTTTAGCTGTATCCATATGAAAATGTTGAAGTACTTTCTCAATGTAATTCTCTTGTGGCAACCACAACTTCTTGGCTTCTCAATTACGAGTGATATGCATGCCAAGAATCTGTCTTGCTGGTCCTAAGTCTTTCATCGCAAAAGACTTGCTAAGTTTTTTTTTCAACCTGTTAATTCTAGACAAATTATGACCAACAATCAACATGTCATCAATATATAACAATAAAATGATAAAATCACTATCAGAGAATTTCTGCACAAAAACACAATGATCTGAAGTAGTCTTTTTGACTCCCTATTGGATCATAACAGACTCAAACTTCTTGTACCACTGCCTCGGGGATTGTTTCAACCCATACAAACTTTTCTTCAACTTGTAGACATAATTCTTTTTACCTTTCACCACAAAGCTTTTAGGTTACTCCATATAAATTTATTCCTCTAAATCACCATGAAGGAAAGCAGTTTTCACATCCATCTGCTCAACCTCTAAGTCAAGATTGACCGCCAAACCAAAAACAACTCGGATGGAAGACATTTTAACAATAGGAGAGAAAATTTCATCAAAATCAATGCCTTTTTTCTGACGATAGCTTTTGACAACTAATCTCACTTTGTATCATGGAGCAGAATTGTTTTCTCCAGTCTTTAACCTATAAATCCACCTATTTTGCAAAGCTTTCATGCCCTTAGGCAACTTAACCAACTCAAAAGTATGATTATCATGCAAAGACTTCATCTCATCCTACATTGTTGCAATCCATTCTTTCCTATACTAATTTTCCATAGCCTCTTCATAACACTCATGTTCTCCCCCATCAGTGAGGAGTACATATTCATCAGATGAATAACGAGTAGAAGACAAATGCTGTCTAGAAGACCTTCTAAAAGGAACATCAGATTCAATAGAATTACCAGCATCATCATTATCAATATTCTCAACTGGATCATATGGAATATGAGTAGGGGCATCATCTTGATTGTAAAAATCTGCTACATTAGGTGTATTTGCATCAGGAACTGGATCAAAATCTACTAAATCATCAATACTCAAAGACTCTGACTTCTCTGCCTTCCCAATATCTTCAATGGTTTGATCCTCCATAAAAACAACATCACGGCTTCTAACAAGCTTCTTTCCAACCAGATCATAAAATCTATAGCCAAATTCATCATGACCATAACCAATGAAGATACATTCCTTTGTCTTGACATCTAACTTGGACCTCTCATCTTTTGACACATGCACAAATGCTTTACAGCCAAAAACACAAAGATGGTCATAGGAAACATCCTTCCTATACCACACTCTGTTAGGAACATCAGCCTGCAAAGCAACAACAGGAGACAAGTTAACAACATGTGCAACAATACATAAGGCATCACCCCAGAAAGAAGCTGGTAACTTTGCTTTAGAAATAAAACATATGACTCTCTCCATCAATGTTCTATTTATCCTTTCTACCAAGCCATTGAGCTGAGGAGTCTTGGGGGACGTCTTCTGGTGTCGAATACCCATTTGCCTGCAGTTTTCATCAAAAGGTCCACAAAACTAGCCACCGTTATTGGTGCGAATACATTTCAATTTCTTCCCTGTTTCTCTCTCAATCAAAACCTAAAATTGTTTAAAAACACAAAGCACTTGGTCTTTAGTTTTCAAGATATAAACCCAAAGCTTTCTCGAATGGTCATCAATAAAAGTAACAAAATACAGACCACCACTTAAAGTCTTAGTCCTCATAGGACCACAAAGGTCTGAATGCACCAACTCAAGTACCTCTGATTTCTGGGAGGGAGGATGAATCTTAAAAGAAACCCTATTTTGTTTCCTAGCCAAACAATGAGCACATTTTTCTAACCTTGCACATTTCAAACTTGTAAGAAGATTCTTCTTGGCCAAACAATTCAGTCCCTTCTCACTAATGTGACTCAGTCTCTTGTGCCATAAATTTGACGAACTATCACAGTCAACAACATTTATAGCATCAACTAAAACATAAGCTTTCATCCAATACAAACCTGAAAACTTCTTACCTCGTGCCACAATCAAGGAAACCTTAGTGAGCTTCCACTGTCCACCACCAAAGGTATTAAAATAACCATCATCATCTAGAACACTAGTAGAAATCAGATGCAAACGGATGTCTGGTGCGTGCCAGACATTCTTCAAAATCAACTTTGTTCCTATGCTGGTTTCCAAACAAACAATACCAATGCCAATCACCTTTGACGTATCACTATTACCCATCTTCAACACACCAAAATCACCTGAAGTATAAGATGAGAAAAAACCCTTCCTAGAAGTCGCATGAAAATTGGCACCACTGTCAACAACCTAGCTAGAATCATCACAAGCAATACTGATTAAGTTCTCGTCATAAACAATCAAAAGATCTCATGTACTAGCAGTGGCAACACTATCACCATTCTCATCATTTCTCTTTTCTTGCTTGCCTTTGTTATCCTTTTTCAGCTTATAACAAAACTTTTGAACATGACCCTTTTAACCACAATAACTGCACTTATAAGTTTTCTGCTCAGACCTTGATTTGCTTCTGCGCTTGCTTTTACCTCTGTAACCTCCTTCTTGATCCCTATCTGTACTTCTCCCCCTGTTTTCAATGACCAAACCTTTGCCTGTGAAGAGGATGTCTATTGAGTACGTCGTCTGACTTCTTCATTCAAAATAACAGTTTTTACAAAATTCATGGTCACAATACCACCAGGAGCATAACTAGTCAAAGTAACACGAAGATTTTCCCAAGAATCAGGTAGAGTATTAAGCAACCAAAGTCCAAATTTTCATCATCAAATTTTACACCCATGCCAGACAATTGATCAAAGCAACCTTGAAAATCACTCAGGTGATAAAAAATACAAGTACCTTCCTTATACCTCAAATTCATAGTCTGTTTTAGCAAAAACAATTTGTTGTTCCCAGTTTTAGAAGCATACAAGGTTTCAAGCTTGTCCCACAAAGTTCTGGCATGTGAATCATTAGCAATATGATTTAAAACATTATCATCTACCCATTGACGAATAAAGCCACAAACCATCTCATGCTCAAAAACCCATTCTTCATCAAATTTATTATTAGGTTTCTGAGTAGCAAACATAGGTAAATGTAATTTTTCACAAATAGTAAATATTTCATCTTACCTCTCCACTTGTGGTAATTAGTTCCGTTCAAACTGATCATTCTACCGTAATTAGGCCCCATCATTCAATCAAGCAAATTTCCCAGAAAAATAAACCAGTTCTGATGCCAACTGTTGGGAAAGACACGTATGCACAACGGAAAATTACACAAATATGTAGTGGTAAATAAAACCTTTCTCGCTTGAGTGAACCTGTGAGAAACGTAATATACGACAATTCAAAAATTCAAGGGTGCATAAAAATAAAGAGATAACAGCAAGAAGTATACCGGCAATTTTAACGTGAAAAACCCCCCAACATAAGGGACAAAAACTACAGGACCAAGTCCAGAAAAAATCTCCACTATGTAAAATATCAAAAAGTACAACAAATAGTTTTTACAATAGAACTTCACAAATAAATGTCTACTTACTCTTAAAATAGTGGAAATCAACAATGCAACAATATCCAAATAGATACCCATAACAGGGTAAATATATTTTCTGTCAAAATATAAGAGAAATAAAGTTCTGAGTATACCAGATGAATGCCCACGATATTAGGAACAACTAACTGAAATTTCATCCAAAACAAAGTACAAATGAGTATTCAACCAATACTACAAAGTGAACAAAATTTTCCTCTCGTGTGACAGCATAGGAGAAGAAAACATGAAAGATCATAAAGAAGGGCAAGGCAACGTCTTTTTATTCCCGTATGCTTTTTTTTTTTAATTTAATTAAAGTGGTTGGCCCACTTGAGGAGGCCCACCAACAAAATTTCCTTTTTACTATTGATCAATCTCATCCAATATGTTCCTTCTACATGATACAAGTCCTACTCATACATTAATTCTATTATAAGTTTATGATCGAAAGACATATAATCAATTATATGCTTAAGACATAGTTGATTATATATCTTTCATTTTAGGAAAAAAATGTTTCTAAAGACATATAATCGATTATGCAGGTTTTAGATATAATTGATTATATGCCTTTCATATTTTAAGGAAAGTTTTCATATTAAAAAGAAATCCAAAAATCAATATAATTTAGTTGGCGTAAAATGGAAATATAATCGGTCAACTATATATAAAATGTATAGACCCTGTCAGCAAACCAAAAAGAAAGCTCACCAACACTAATCCTTGTTCCAAATGAATGAAAAGCATATTATTGGCTCTGCAAACAAAGATAACAACCCGAAGAGCAAAAACTTCTGGAGAAGCATTAATTGTATCACGCCTACGCTACCCATGTATCAATTCATGTATGTAATGCATAGCCATTCTGTTAGGCACAACAAGATGACACATAGCATCACAAGTTCATGACGATCGTACATCATCTTCCAGAAAGAATCGAAGTCTAAGGCTCTAAGGTGATTGCTGATTACACCAAGTGAAGCTGTAATGGCTGTCTACACAGCTTTTGTGACAGAATATTAGCATGCATTAAAGAATCACCACGTAACCGTTTTAATTTCTACACCCCAATGCCAACAACCGAGGATCCCCTCCCACTTTTCTATTTAAACATATCTCATAGTTGCATGTACAAAAACAAATGTTCAAATGCTTCTAATACCCGAGCATGTTATAGTCCTGTAGGCTATAATCATACAGGGGATCAGCCCCATCTAAATCCCAAACCCTGCATGGTTAAAAAATAATTGATTTAATTTAGTTTCTTGTTATATTATAATTTCTTTTATCTTAACTCTCAGTTTTATCAAGAAAAATGAATTATAATTATTCAAATGTTTGACTGAAAAATAAATAAAATTTGATTAAGAATTATTTTTATTAAGAATTAAACTAGATATAATATTATAATACATTATTTATTATAAGTGTTATTATTCATAATCTAACTATAATAAATTTAATTAACTGAAAATTATTATTTAATTTAAAATTTGAATGTTTAAATAATAATATATTTTAGTTTATATATCAAAGTTCTTATAAATATATATAAGATAATACATTAAATAGAAAATATATATGTGTGTCTGAATTATTTTACTAGATGAAAATTATTCATTGATAAAGTAATCGAGAATTATTAAAATTTAAATACCAAAAGGCAAATTAATCTATTTGTCCACTGTCACTATGTAAGTTCTGGACTTACATTTTTTAGTTAGCTTCGATAAGATGACAAAAGAATCCAAATAATACATTTTAAATAAAAAATTATTAATTTGGGACTGTTTTGAAACATATTACACATCTCGGGCTGTTGGTCACGAAATTTGGGCGTGACTAAATCCGTCTCTAAATCGGTCGTTAACAGTTTTTGCGACGGAATATTGTATTTATTTTATTTTTTGTTTGCGACGACAAATTCCTTCGCAAAAACTGTTAGCGACTGATATAGAGACTAAAATTGGCGTGATTTAATTTTTTTACGTAAAATATCATTTAATATTATTAATTGTTATTTTTATCTAATTTTAAAGTATTTTTAGACCGATCTTCACCATAGATATGATCTTTTTATTTTTTTTAATATTGTTTTATTTAGTATATTTTTTTAATTTTATATGATTTTATTTAATACACTCAGAATTTTTGGTATTTCTAATTTTTAATATATTATTTTATTTAATATAATTTCTAAATTTTTATATGATTTTGTTTAATATTTTTTGGATTTTTTATATAACTAATTTTTAATATAATATTTTATTTAATTCAAATTTTCAATTTGATTTTGGAATTTGAAAAAATTGAAAAATTTTATAACTTGGGGCTCAAGCTTAATTATCCAAAATGCGTATGATATATTTTAAATAAAACAATGATGAAGATCGGTCTAAAAATACTTTAAAATTAGATAAAAATAACAATTAATAATATTAAATGATATTTTACATAAAAAATTAAATCACGCCAATTTTAATCTCTATATGAGTTGCTAACAATTTTAGATTTAAAATATTAATTAAAATATTAAATGTAATTCAAAGTAATTATAATATAAATTACTAAAATACTTAATCAAATAATTTGGGGTATATTTTAAAAATATTATCATTTAAATTTTAAGATTTAAAAGAAAAGATTGAACTATACTTAATAAAAAATGGAGTGTAATTAGTCATTTTCAATTTTATGAATACACTTATAAAAACTGGGGTGCATTTAGCAATTGTTAGGCTTTAAATTTGATGATGCATATAACTTTGAACAGTCATACATTTTGATAGAAATATCCGATAGAGGCGTATTTTATGTCAAAATGCTCGAAATTAAGAGAAGTAACTAAAAAAATAAAAAATAGCATGCAATGCACTAATTGAATAAATAAAAAATTAGAAAACAAGAATTTTCTTGGAGGTTCGAAGATTAAATCGCAATTTTGAGGTATTTAGAACCCTCTTTTGGGAAAATTTTTTGACCAAGTCCCTTTGGGACTTGCCAAGGGCTTCTCCTCTCAATTACGAGCGCGTGACCACCAGTTTTGCTTCAATCAAACATCCTAGTCAAAAGTTATGATCGGCTGAAGTTTATATACACATCGCTTCATCTGTGCATGACATGTGGCATCCTCTGGTGGAACACACCCAAAATTGGGCGTGACCCCCCCTGGTCACGCCTGAATCTAGTCGTGATTGGTCATGCCCAATTTTGGGCGTGACCAACAGGTCCATATATGTAATATGTTTCAAAATAATCCTAAATTGATAATTTTTTATTAAAAATATATTATTTGAGTTATTTTGCCACGATAAGATAGGATTTGTTTTGTATGTTTAGATTTAAAAGAAATGTTGCAGAAGCAAATCATACAATGGGTCAAGGCAGTTGATTAGGTGCCTCGAGGTATTTAACAACTAGAATCTTATATTTTTCATTTTAATTTGATGGTGTATAGAATTGCTAATTACTCGAAATAAAAGGCGAGTATACAAATTTAATCATTTCCCTACAAAACAAAGTTATTGCTATGCCGTGTACTGTTATACGTGATACGACCTTAAATGAGGAAAGATATATAAACATCTATGTTTTTTAATACATAATAAACATATCTTCTTTTTCTCTATTTCTCTGTCTCTTCATGTTAAATTATTATATCTATAATATTTATACTTTTCTCACTTTTATTTCTTTCTCCCCATGTGTCAATTGACATGTTGAATGTTCATGCATAATTTTTCTACCTTAAATAAACACATAAGGTCCAATAAATGAAGAGTTACGTTTTCCCCATATTATTATGAATATCTACTTATTCGATTTATTTTTATCCCTTTTTTACGTTTTCTCTTTTATTTTTGTCATATCATTTATCATATTAATTTTTTTCTATTTATTTCTTATTCCTCTATTCTTATTGTTCATATCTACCTAGAGAGCTGCACGTCTATTCCTTTCCTTTTCCCACCTAACAAATTGGAGTTTAATTAGGGTAGACTTGTGTGTGTTGTGTAAATTTATTTTCAGGGGCATAGTGGCCACGCATAATAATTATGTACGGAGATAAAGAGTCGAGATATGATACGCATCCAAAGTGGAGTGCAGTACACGAATAGAAATTAATGAGAAAAAGATAGGACGAACCAAGAAAGCAAATAAATAAAAATACACAAAAAAAGAAAACAAATAAATAAAAATACACAAAAAGAAAAACAAAATGATAAAAATAATAAATAATATAATTGAAAAGGTAGAGAGAAAGAAAGAAAATTGGTGGAAATAGGATAGAAAAGAAATTAAAGTAGATGCTTGTTTATAAATTTTCTTAATAATCACAGAAATGAGTCCAGTCATGTTCCAGTACGCAGAGGAAGAAGTTTTTCTTTTTCTTTTTAGACAACTTATACTTTTTACGTAGATAGTATTTTGAGTAGATATTATTAGTCTTTTTTTATAGGAGATCATTTTGCTAGAGTCAAACTCTTCCTCCATATTTAACACAGCTGTGTTACGTGCCCCAGCACTGCCCAGGAGCAGATCTAGAAATCTTAAAGAATGGGGGACAAAAATTAAGTTTCTTCCATTGCAATATATACAAAGAAAAGTTTCAATACTAAAAAAAAATTATTTAAGGATATTATGAAACTCATAGTAATTTGCATGTAAATTATAGTATTCAATACGTGGTAGTACGCAGCCCGTGGCGGATCTACTCTTGAGTCATGGTGGGTAAATACATCCCTTATTTTATTAATGTTATATATTTATTTTCTAATTTTATATGTTTGAATTTTCTTATTTATTCTCGTGAGTGTAAATAAATATACTATTTTATTTTAATAAATCATAATTATCTTAAAATTTATATTTTCACATCTTATTTTTATATATTTAAACTTAATATCTCATTTTTATGATAGATTTTTTTTAAGAAAAATAAATTATCTCCACTGGCTCTAAATCCTAGATCCTCCACAGGTAGTGTGCAGTGATAGATACACTCATGACATTATGATGGTGATTGCCCCCACGAGTAATTTTTTTTACTCCAAGATTTTTAATAAAAAAGAAAATCGCCCCTCGAAAAAATCAATTACTCCTACAAGATAGTTTTTTTTTTAATGAAGAAAAAAATTATAAGAGACAAGAAAAAATTCGTTGATATGTGTAGAAGGTGGTTGTAATTTATGGAAGCTTAGATATTTTAGAATTTTTTGTCAGTATTTTCTAAAAGTTTATAATAACTTTGAGAAGGAGTTTGGTAAGCGGAAAACAATTTCATGCTTAAAAATTATGATTTTCAAGAATCACGAATCTAGTATGAATAACTTTAGGATTAATTGAACTTTTAGTCTTTCAACTTTTCTAGATTCTAATTTGTAGTCCCTCAAAAATTTTAAAACAATTTTTAGTCTTTTATTAATTTTTTGTTAATAATATTAGGCTTTCTAATTTTTTCTATTTTTTGTCTCTTATTTATTTTTATTGCTCAAAATTAGTATTTATTTTTTCATCTTTTAGTTCCTTTTGTGTATTTATATTTGGACCTACTTTTGAGTAATAAAAATAGATGGGAGACTAAAAATGAACAAAAAGTTTTAGTGGAACTAAAAATGATGACAAAAAATTTAATAAAGGAATAAAGTTTTCAAAAATATTTTGAGGGACAACAAATTATAATATGAAAAATTGAGGGATTGAAAACTTAATTGACCCATAAATTCTCACCTCCTTAAGAAGAAATTTTTGTGGAGAAATTTAACTAAAAAAACATTTTTGATTTTTTTTTCCAAAAATATTATTTTTTAAAACAAATACTAACTCTAATTCTATCTATAAAAAACAAATTATATTTTTCTTTCATCCTAATTGGAAGAAATAATAATTACTTCTTATCTATTATAAGAAACAATAATTATTCTCCAAACTTATTCAAGGTTCAACTTTTTTATCTTTAATTTATTATTAACTTTATTAATTAGACATTCTTTCTTTATATTATGAATACTAATATTAAATATAACAATCAATTCCAACATTTAAACTTTAAACTTAAAAATATTTTTAGAATAAAATTTAAATTTATGATACTATTAATTAAAAACAACTAATTCAATCACTTTTCTTTTTATTATTTATCATATATATATATATATATATATATATATATATAAAAGACCAAAACCATGAAAACCAAAAAATTTCAATCTAAAATTCTTAAGAAATTATCAACTTCTCCCCTTCCCATGTAAATCCAATATCCCATATATCTATATCTTGAAGAAACCGTGACGGATGATCCAATTACATTTACGATTTAGAATAATATAATAATAATAATAATACACAAATTAATTTCTATTTTATTAATATTTTTATTTTTTATTATCTATTATATTATATATATCTTATTTTTTAAAGTATGATTTACTCATTTTGGTAGTTTTAAAAAATAACCATTATGATAATTTTTTGAAAATTCTATCCATTTTCATAATTAACCCCATATATCACACTCTAACTCATCATTGATTTATGCTCTAAAATTTCCTTTTTAATATTGATCAATCTCACTCGATACATTCCTTCCACATGATACAAGTCCTACTCATACATTAATTCTATTATAAGCTTATGATCGAAAGTCATATAATCAATTATATACTTAAAACATAGTTGATTATATGTCTTTCATTTTAGAGAAAAAAAATATTTCTAAAAACATGTAATCGATTATGTAGGTCTTAGATATAATTGATTATATGTCTTTCATTTTTTAAGAAAAGTTTTCATATTAAAAAGAAATCCAAAAATCAATATAATTTAGTTGGCGTAGAATATAATCAGTCAACTATATATAACAGGTATAGACCCTATTTACACACACCCCCTCTACCATAAAATAGGTTTTTTATGTCATTTTCTCTCAAAAAAATTTCTGTCTTGCCACTGTCTACAAAACTAAATTAAGTTTTTGCTATGCCGTGTACTGTTATACGTGATACCTTAAATGAGGAAAGAGATATAAACATATATGTTTTTAAATACATAATAAACATATCTTCTTTTTCTCTATTTCTCTATCTCTCTTCAGTTAAATTATTATATCTATAATATTTATACTTTTCTCACTTTTATTTCTTTCTCCCCATGTGTCAATTGACATGTTGGATGTTGATGCATAATTTTTCTACCTTAAATAAACACATAAGGTTCAATAAATGAAGAGTTTTCCCCATATTATTATAAATATCTACTTATTCGATTTATTTTTATCCCTTTTTTATGTTTTCTCTTTTATTTTTGTCATATCATTTATCATATTAATTTTTTTCTATTTATATCTTATTTCTCTATTCTTATTGTTCATATCTACCCTAGAGAGCTGCACTATTGCTTTCCTTTTCCCACCTAATAAGCTGAGTTTAGGTAAGTGTCTGTGTTGTGTAAATTTATTTTCAAGGGCATACTGTCACGCACAATAATTATGTATGGAGAAATAAAGAGTAGAGATATGATACTCATCCGTCCAAAGTGGTGTGCAATACAATAATAGAAATTAATGAGAAAAAAATAGGAAGAAAACAAGAAACTAAATAAATAAAAGTACAAAAAAAAGAAACCAAAATGATAAATATAATAAATAATATAATTGAAAAGGTAGAGAGATAGAAAGAAAATATATTGGTGAAAATAAGATAGAAAAGAAATTAAAGTAGTTGCTTGTTTATAAATTTTCTAAATAATCACAGAAATGAGTCCAGTCATGTTCCAGTACGCACAGGAAGAAGTTTTTCTTTCTCGTTTTAGACAACTTATACTTTTTACGTAGATAGTATTTTGAGTAGATATTATTAGTTTTTTTTTAATAGGAGATCATCTAGCTAGAGTCAAACTCTTCCTCCATATTTAACACAGCTGTGCTACGTACCCCAGCACTGCCCAGGAGCAGATCTAGAAATCTTAAAGAATGGAGCCAAAAACTAAGAGCGTATCCAATGCAATAAATTCAATTGGATTTTTTAAGCAATTTTTAGTGGTTCTGGCAGTATTTTTTGTGGTTTCCATAGTATCATGTCACTCCTAAGAAATTCACCCAATATTTTGTTCCAATGCAAGAAATCACAAGGAACTCAAAAAAATCTACATATTTATATTTTTTTAATTTTAATAAATATAAATTAAAATACATAAAACGAAATGCATAACAATATAAAACTAAATTTTACATAATAATAAATAATTAAACACAATAACATCGAAATAAATAAAAAACTTAGGCCTCGGAAAAAAAATTACATAACATATTGTTAATAACTGCATACAAAGTAATTGAATAACAACTAATTCAAACATAGAGACTAAACTTTATAATGGTGAATAAAAAAGACAGTAAATAGTAACTACCTAAATTAAAACTCAAAAGCTCATTTCGAAAATGTAATATAAAAGTGCGGAAAGAAGAAAAGTAAGTATAAAAAGCAAATTAGGCCTAAATAAGACAAACCTAGCATATCTTCTTCGTTCCTCCTCCTTCTGTTTGCAGTACTGCGCCGTTTTTCTTTCTGGTTTCCATGAATGGTGGCCAAACCTCCCTAACAGGTATTTATCCTTCTTCTCTTTCCCCATTTGTGTTGCATGTAGTATTTATTTTACTTGGATTAATTTTCTCCTTTCTCTTTTCGTTCTGATTTTGCTCTCCAGAACGTTGGTGATGTTGAAAAAATAATAAACTTACCGCAAGAAACGGTTTCTTATATTAGAAACCCGAATTTAAGGGGAAGCACCTTGCTTGCCACATAGATTCTCTCCAACGGAGAGTTTCTTGTAATAAACCGTTTCTGAGGCTAAGAAATCCATGAAGCAACTCCCATTGGAGATGCTCTAAGTTTCTTCCATTGCAATATATACAAAGAAAAGTTTCAATACCAAAAAAAAAAATTCTTTAAAGATATTATGAAACTCATAGTAATTTGCATGTAAATTATAGTATTCAATACGTGGTAGTACGCAGCGTGTGGCGGATCTACTCGAGTCATAGTGGGTAAATACATCCCTTATTTTATTAATGTTATATATTTATTTTCTAATTTTATATGTTTGAATTTTCTTATTTATTCTCGTGTGAGTGTAAATCAATATAATCTTTTATTTTAATAAAATCATAATTAGGTTAAAATTTATATTTTCACATCTTATTTTTATATATTTAAACTTAATATATCATTTTTATGTTAGATTTTTTTTTAAAAAATAAATTATCTCCATTGGCTCTAAATCCTAAATCTGCCACTGCTAGTGTGCAGTAATGGATGCACTCATGACATTATGGTGGTGATCTAAGATGCACGGACACCGACACGTGATACGCGACACGACACGACACGATACTCTGACACGTAAATTCTAAAAAATATCGACACGTTAGGACACGTTTTGATATTAAATAATATTTTTAATATATATATATATATATTTATAATTTATATTTAATACATATAACAGCCTAAAATAAGTCATAATCATTCAAGTATTCAAATTTCATAACATAAATATAAAACAAAAATAATAAAACATTCATAAAGTGTTACTAACAAGTTCAATTAATTTCATTTCCATCTTGCAAAATCATAGCCTCTATCTCTGGCTCATCAAGTGAAAGACTGACAACTTGAAGATCTCCAACATCATCAAGTGAATCAAATGTATCTCCAGCAATGTCCCACATTTGATTTGCTCCTTGTTCATAACTTGGACTCTTTCTTGATAAGAGTCGAAGGTTGCTATGCACATAAACCAAGTATTCAGCACGTTTTGGAGTGATCTTATTCCTCTTCATGGAATGTACAAAAGAATAAGTACTCCAATTGCGTTAAACACATGATGAAGAGGAGGGTTGTTGCACAAGTCTCAGTGCTATCTTTTGAAGCATCGGTGTAAAAGTACCATAAAGTAGCCACCAAGATTTCGGATCCATAGAATATTGAGTATTGATAGCATCAAAATCACCAAAGTTTCCACTATTGCTAATAAAAGCTGCATACTCCAAACTAATCTTGTTCCGGTCCTCCATGTTAGGAAAAAAAGCTCTTGAGTAAGATCTAAATCCATGTGTGGAGCAACTCGACTAGAATCTTCCCGAAGCCATTCTTGACTATAGTATCTAAAAGAGAAACAAAAAAAAAGTAACAAATTGTCAAATTATATCAAGAGAAGTATTAATTTTAAACTAAATCATATTTAAAAACTTACTTGGGATTTAAAGCATACGCCAAACAGTGTAGTGGAGTTGAATTTTTTGTCCAACGATCCACAAGAATGCAATACACCACATCATAAAAAGAGGAGATCTCATCCAAGCTCTTCCCCTCTTTATGGTATATAATTTTCTTCACTTTCACAATCATCCCATCCCACATATCATATATCAAGTGAAGACAAGCTCTAGTGTCACAAGCTCTAATCATATCATAAATAGGAGCAGTGAAGGCAAATATGTAATCAATTGAATCCCAAAAAGAATCATCCAATAATTTTTCCTTCACAAGTTTGGCCCTCCCAAGATTATCATCTCTATAAATACTCCACTTTTCACTTATCACCATATTTTGGAGACCACTCTTTATTAACTTGAACCTCTTCAACATCACAATCATTGAAGCAAAACGGGTGTCAGCAATAGAAAGCAATTTCAAACTCACAAACTCATTAAACATTACCAATCTCATAGAATGATTCATAATGAAATGCTTTATTACAACAACATCACCTATAATCTCAGAAATCCAACTGCACTCATCATATGTTATTTGATTGCTCTCCACATTCTTTGCAGCACAAATATTTTTCAAAGCAAATTCAATGTGTGAACAATACATGGTGTCCAGGTAATAGATGGAAATTCCTGCTCAATCAGTTGCCCTGCTCCCTTACAATTAGCAGCATTATCTGTGATTACTTGAACCACATTCGCCTCTCCTACTTCTTGAATAACTTCCTTTAGCAACTTGAAAATGAAATTTTTATCCTTAATCTCCCTCGAGAAATCAACTGATTTCAAAAACATTGATCTACCATCAGATACTGCTATGAAATTAATGAGTGGCCTCCTTTGTGAATCACTCCACCCATCACTTACAATACTCACCCCCTTTTGAGTCCACGCCTCTCGAATAGGTTCACACAACTTATCAATTTTTTCTTTCTCCTTTTGCAACAGAGTAGTTCGCAGTGAGTTATATCCTGGTGGCAAATAACCTCCAATATTATGAGTTGCTGCATAAGTATATGAAGCTTGGAAGTAAGGGTTCTTTGCCAAATTGAATGGCAATCCTGCTGAATAAAACATTCTAGCAATCAGATAATTTAATTCTTCTCGCTCCGCAACATTAAATGCCATCTCAAGAGAACCTGTAGTTCTTCTTTTTTTTGGGCCGGTGGAAGAGCTAGAAGGAGGTAAATGTACATTCCTGGGTGCAATAGATTGCCTTCTCTGATCAGCTTCTTGTTCCAATAAATACATGTCTGTCAAATCATGATTTTGCACCACTGAGCATTTCCCAATTCCTTTGCCTGATACTTTTAACAAATGAGCCCTCACTCTGGTATACGAACTTTTATAATATTTTTTACAAAAGTTGCACATCCATGATAAATTCCCTCCTGCTTCCACTCCAACATCTAACTTGGTAACATATTTCCATAAGGGTTTATCTAGTAATTCATTGGCAGCAGTGGCATTAGCAGAAGCACTAGCAGCAGTGACACTATCACTTGCACTGGCGGAGGCAGAACTCGAACGATCCATCCTGCAATTCTATAAATGTGTCAAACAAAAATAATAATGTTGATAATGAATGAAAATCAGATCACAGATTTTAAGCTGTCACAAAAATAACCAAATAATTTTCCTTCATTTTTTGCAGCAGGGAACAATAATCAAATGTTGATAATGAAGAAAAACAAATCTTATTAGAACTAGGGAACAATATAAAATTCAACAGGTACAGCCTTGGCCTCTGCCTCATCAACAAACTAGGCTTAATTTCAAGGGAAACAAGCTTAAGAGTTGCTGTTCAGCAATCTCAACAATCAGTAATACAATAAAGTTGGTTACTTAGATTCCCATCAAAGTAATTATGCCAATTATATAGTCAAACCACATCACCCATCAACTAAGTACCAGTGTACCACAAGGTATAGTATAGTAGTTCTTGGCTTCTTGCAAACCAAATTTAAGGTGTATGTAAAATTAATAAAGAAGAGTATATCAGGGGAGAGGTGCAAAAGGAAAGAACTCTGCGTTTTGCTTCAATGGAACTATTATGTTAATTGTTATTACATCCCATCCCACATACCAATTGGTATTACATCACCCATTAACAATTGGATTGAAGTCTACGTCAAACTAATTGGAAAAAAAACATTAGATAAAAAAAAATCAAAGAATCAAATGGGGTTTGCTAAAGTCTTCAACTTCACTCCCTGTTTACATCTAGGTGTGATTATTATGTTTTTATCAATAGTGGACAATGGACATTGTTGCGCCCAATTCCTGCGCCCAATTGGATTATCAACGGAAAGAAAGGAGGTGCAATCTATGTGTCTAAAATTCTACTGTGGAGGAACCCCAATATACAACAGTCGAGCAATAACAATTAGCAAGCATAAAGGAGAGAACAATAGCAGGGGAGAGAGACAACATCTCGTTGAAGCATTTCATCAAACAGTTGGTAAGCTTCAGGCATAGTAAAATCTGGTAGAACATATACTATTATTAATAGACACCAAATCAGAAATTCAAAATCACACAGAAAACCAGGCAATCGAAAATTCGAAATCATTCAAAGCTCAAACATTAAAGAGAGAGACATAGAGAGAGAGTGGTGATAGGGTCATACTTAGCTCGATAAAAAAAGAGGAAGAGAATGACAATGGCTGTCGGCAGAGAGCACGGTGAAGATGTCGCCGGCAAGTGTGCGGTGTTGCCGCTGAAGACAGTGCGTGATGCGTCGATGCAAGGAGAATGGGTTTTGGAGATTTGAAGCTTTGCACGATAATGGAGGACGAGGAGTTGAGGAATGAGGAGAAAGCGTTCTGAAGTTTTAGTTGGTTAAAAATTATAATTTAAAAAAAAATGTGTCGAAACATGTCGAAAAGGTTGACTTCGTATCCGACTCAGTCAAAGTCGCGTGTCCCCCTAGTCAACGTGTCCTAAAAATTTGACCCAGAGCTTGTGAGTGTCGGACACTCATTTTGGGCAAAAAATGAGTGTCCGTGCTTCATAGGTGGTGATTGTCCCACGAGTAATTTTTTTTACTCTAAGATATTTAATAAAAAGAATTGTCCCTCGAAAAAATCAATTACTACCATAAGAAAAATTTCATTGATATGCGTAGAAGGTAGTTATATTTTATAGAAACTTAGGTATTTTAGAAATTTTTTCATTAAATTATATATTTTGTAAAAGTTTATAATAACCTTGAGCAGGAGTTTGGTAAGAGCCAAAAAATTTCATGCTTAAAAATTATGATTCTTAAGAAATTATCAACTTCTCCCCTTCCCATGTAAATCCAATATCCCACATATCTATACCTAGAAAGAAACCGTGACGGATGATCCAATTACATTTACGATTTAGAATAATAATAATACACAAATTGTTTTCTATTTTATTAATATTTTTATTTTTTATTATCTATTATATATCTTATTTTTTATTTTATTTTATTTTTTCTTTCTCTAAACATTGGATAACATGTCTATAAAACATTTTTTAATGATTTATAGTATACATCAGTGACGTCCTTTTCCTTAGTCAAAACTCAAAAGTGTTATAGTATGAACAACTCCCAAAAACTCGCCACCTCTTTGGTTTTAATTTTTGTAACAACACGTGGGTCCAACTCTACCGCAGGTTAAACTGCCTACCCATCAATCCACGTGTCGCCTCATCTGCCCGTCCCTCAAACCTACCTCACTCTCCCCCATTTCATCCAAGCACTCACCATATCACAAAAACACATTATTTAAACCCTCTCTAACTTTACACCAATATTCCCTTAAATCACAAACCCCAATTCTTTCCACTACTCCCACCTCAGCATATCTCTCTATTCCTATTTAGCACCCCTCACATTACCTTGTCACCAGCTACTTTTACTCCTTTACCATACCATTACAATAACTATCAATCCTAGCTAGTAACAATGGTGACCGTGGAGGAAATCCGCAACGCTCAGCGTTCCCATGGACCCGCCACCATCTTGGCCTTCGGCACCGCCACGCCGTCCAACTGCGTCACCCAAGCCGATTACCCTGACTACTACTTCCGCATTACCAACAGCGAACACATGACCGATCTCAAAGAAAAGTTCAAGCGCATGTGTATGTAGTAACAACACTTATTAACCACCTTACTCCAAAGACTCAATTTCTGTTTATTGGTGTCACGCATCTCACTCGGTTTATACCTAATTTTTTTAAAAAAACTCGTGACTGAAATTTTTGTGAAAGTATATTAGTTTTGTGAAAGTATTTACAGTACACCAAACTGACCAGAGTTCTCCGGAAACTTTAGTTCTTTGTTACGTATGTGTAGTAAAAATATTAACGGCACGGATTTTCTTATGTAAGGGTTTTTAGCTTTTTCAAGATAACTATATATATTTACATGTTTTGTCTTTTGAATCAATTACAAAATATTAGTCTAAAAAATTTATTTACACTTAAAATATAGGTTCAAATGTAATTTTGATATTTTTATTTTCAAAATTTATAATTTTGGTCCTTTATATTAAAATAGAGACATTTAATTTTCATCCCTTTCAATTTTTCTAAGTTTACTCATCTAATTTTATATATTAGACATTAGTCTACCAATTTTGTAAGATTTTGTAAAGTTTACGGATTTTGGTACTTTTGTCAAATTGAAAAAGTTGTATGTTAAGATATTAACTTTGATTACGAAGTGATTTAAACAAATAATGTCATGTTATATTATTAAATTTGGATTATATTATGTTAATTTCTTATTTATCAATGTTTTGAATTTGTTAGAAGGATCCAAATTCTAAACTTTATAAAATTAGAGAATTAAATATCTTTATTTTAAGATATGAAAATTAAAATTGTGAATTTTGAAAAATAAAAAGATTAAATATTTTTATTTTAAAGTAAAATGATTAAAATTACAAATTTTAAAATATAAATAGATGAAAATTAGTTTAAACCTAACACCTAAAATATATTGTAACTACGTGTTATGTGATAATTGACCTCTCTTATACCATAGTTCACCTGAAACTAGTTCTTGTTAACTATATGTAATAAAATTAATTTTTAAAATTTTTAAATTATTGTAATTAAAGTTTTTGACTTTTAGTAAGATTCTAAGATATTTTTATAAATTTCAGTCTTTTAACTTCATAATTGTTTAAGAATTTGTCACTAAATTTTTTCTGAACTTTGTATCAGTGATGAAAAACAATTATTGCCATTAAGTTTAATCATTAATATTAATATACTCCTATAAATATTTAGAAGTGGAAATTTATATAAATAAAAATAAAATAATTTTGCAGGTGAAAAGTCCATGATAAAGAAGCGATACATGCACCTGACGGAGGAGTTTCTGAAAGAGAACCCGAACATGTGCGAGTACATGGCACCATCGCTGGACGCGAGACAAGACGTAGTGGTGGTGGAGGTGCCGAAGCTTGGAAAACAAGCCGCAACGAAAGCGATTAAGGAGTGGGGTCAACCAAAGTCAAAGATCACGCACCTTGTGTTCTGCACCACTTCAGGCGTGGACATGCCCGGAGCAGATTACCAGCTCACGAAGCTTCTCGGCCTGAGGCCCTCCGTGAAGCGCCTCATGATGTATCAGCAGGGCTGCTTCGCCGGCGGCACCGTGCTCCGCCTCGCAAAGGACCTCGCCGAGAACAACAAGGGCGCGAGGGTGCTCGTGGTCTGCTCCGAGATCACCGCTGTGACGTTCCGTGGCCCCTCGGACACCCACCTCGACTCGCTCGTCGGGCAGGCACTCTTCGGGGATGGTGCGGCGGCGTTGATCATCGGAGCAGACCCCGACCCAGCAGTCGAGCGGCCGATATTCGAGATGGTATCAGCCGCCCAGACAATCCTGCCCGACTCTGACGGTGCTATAGATGGGCACCTTCGGGAGGTGGGACTCACTTTCCACCTCTTGAAAGACGTGCCCGGGATCATTTCGAAGAACATTGAGAAGAGTCTAGTTGAAGCTTTTGGGCCCATCGGGATCAGCGACTGGAACTCGATATTCTGGATTGCACATCCCGGTGGTCCCGCAATCCTCGACCAGGTCGAGGAGAAGCTTCGGCTCAAGCCGGAGAAACTCCAGTCCACCCGGCATGTGCTGAGTGAGTACGGAAACATGTCAAGCGCGTGTGTTTTGTTCATTCTGGATGAAATGAGGAAGAAGTCTAAGGAGGAAGGGAAGGTTACCACTGGAGAAGGGTTAGAGTGGGGGGTGCTATTCGGATTCGGGCCGGGTCTAACCGTTGAGACCGTTGTTCTTCACAGTGTTCCCTTGGAAGGATAAATCATGGTGATGCGGTGGGGCCCAGTGGGATATGGTAAGTTAAACTAGTGATTTAAGAGTAATCAATAAGGAAACCTCGGGTATACGAGGGAAAGTGTGATATTATAACTAGTTTGACTTGTGCTTTTATCGTGGCATAATGTTGTACAAGAATAATTTAGAATGCACAAGATCGTGTTTGTTATTGAATTTTGAAAGTTACATTAGTCCTTACTTATTCGGCATTGACTTTCGTTTTCGTACTTGTATGTGTAATTTTAAAGAACCATTGCCCTATCTACTTTTGGTTTAGGTTCGATCGTCATGTGAGGTGATCGAGACACTGACTAGCGTTAATGTTGCCTCCCAAATATTAACACGACGTCGAGAGATCTTTTTTTTTTTAGCATTAGAAGAATCACATGAATATTCTCTGGAGTTGAAGAGAAAATAAAACTTGTACTAGTTTTATTGTGTTTTTTTTATAAAATTAATACTAGAAAATTATAAGAAAAAATATTTCAGTCACAAGAGCATGATTCAGGATGACTTTCATAGCAGACCGTAGGCAATTTATGTCCGTATGCTAAATTATCTTTATTAAAATCGATGGAGGGTTGCTGCGTTTGGTCGTTAGAGCTAGGGGTGCCAGGGGATGTCTCTAACTTCCGCTTAGCCATCGCTATGATTTATAAAAACAAAAGTTGAAAAATTATAAAACAGTTGAAAGTTTATATAGGGTTAAATATGTTTTTCTCTTTTAGGTAACTTTTTAAATTTTTGGTTCCTTTTCATTTTTCTAACTTGAGTTCTTATAAATTTGTATTTTCTAAATTAATGTTGATGTGTCGGTCATCCAGGGAGGAAGCAAGGCTGCCTGTGGAAGGGCAATTAGAAATAATATGGGCCTCTGGTTGACTAGCTAGCTTCACTTTCAATCTGGGATCTTGTAATGTTTTGAGAGCTGAATTGATGGGAATTCTATCTGGCTTGAAGCTGGCCTGGGAAAAAGATTTCAGGAACATCTGGTTGGACAGTGATTATGCTACTGCGATCAAACTTATTTTAGATACTTAGGTGATCATTAATCACCCGATGGTTGCTATTAGCAGACAACTTTATGATTGGGTTGACAGAAATTGGCAACTGAGAATTACGCATACTCACAGAGAAGGCAACTCTATTGCTGATAGATTGGCAGCCCCCTCGGATTGCATTTGTTAGAGCAAGCTCCGTTGAGTTGTAATTACCCATTATGGGTTGATTTTGTGGGAATCAAGTTCCCTGTATATTTTTTTTATAGGGCTAGTCTCTCTTGATAAAAAAATGTTTGTATTTTTTAAAATTTTAGTCCTTTTAAGATTCTAATTTTTTCATTGGTAATTTTTATAAGTTTGTGCTCACAAAGATCAAGATTGAAAAAACGGAATCTTATAGAGACTAAAAATGAGCAAATATCTTGTAAAGAATATTAAGTCAAAAAACATTTATATATTTAGATGAATCATAACTCTTAATTATTTTGATTAAATATAAAGATTAAAAGTTCTGTCATGTACAATATCAAACCGTGCATCATATATTTGCGTCTGTTATGATCTGATACGACATGAAACAATGACATTTAAAATTTCATTTAGTGCTTTGTGTTTGAGATTCATTTTGCATAAATATTCTCCTATGATTTGTTGAATTCAAAGAATAAATGAAGTTTAAGATCTGTAAGTTGTCAAACATCATCAAAAGACGCACTATGGTAGTGACATACCTACTCCGACTTAAAGCAAGTGGTTTTGTGTGGTAGTGATCAAAACAAAAGCTCACAATAGAGGTTTTTCAGCACGGAAGAGTACGTGTATTTAATGCAAGCATTAAATACTCCAATTACCACATTCTTCAGACACAATCTCAAGTGATGAAATCTATTCGTTTAGAGACAACAAACAATTGTTGAAGAAGACCTATAAATACCAGAAATTTTGAAGAAATGGTCATTAACCTATGGGCTTTCATTCAATTTCTTTATGTAAAAAGCTTTTTATAAATTATTGTATAGTTCGAAAAAGCTCTCAAAACACCTTGAGAGAAAAGAAAAAGTGTTGAGATTGTAATCCGTTTGTAAGACAATTAAGAGTTAGTCATTATGCAAAACAGTGACTTCGTAGGATGAAACATAATGGGTTGTAACAAATTTGGTGTAGAGCTTGAGTTATAAAGCCAAAAGTGACCGTAATTAGTACTTGTATCTTATTGACATTAGTGAAGCTTGGTGGTTAATTAAGAACTGGAAGTAATCTTAATTATCAAGACAAACCAGTATAAAATCTTTGTGTCTTATATGTTTTCATTTCTCTTCAACTTTAAATTTGAGCATTTAATGCTTGTAAAAAAATTATGTCCTATATGCTTTCTTTTCTCTTTTACAAAAATTTGCTATCCAGTTTTTATTTCGATGATAACTTTATTATTCACAAAAAAGATTTTAAAATTTTATAAAATCACGATTCAGTCTTTCTTCTTATGATATTTTCTTTTATAAGGATCAAAATTGAAAAAACAAACTTACTGGAACTAAAATTAGAAGAAAAAAATGGACATAGAAGCAACAAAAACCTATTTATTCGTTTATAAATTTAGAATTGAAGAATTCAAAAATAGTTGATAAATTTAATATATGTGTATATATATGTTATGTCTAATATATGAATTTAATTGTAATAAAATAATAATAATAAATTGATAAAGAGGTTGTCGTTTGAAATTTTATTTATATTAGCATAATAATTTTAAATTTTATATTATAAAATAATAATAATAATTTGATTATTTTATATTATAAAGGGTTGCCGTGCTTGTTTTGTTTTGATTTTTTTATATGTTTCTTTCTTTTTCACAAAAATATAATTAAGTTAAATAACTTATATTGTTTAATTTTTTTTAATATTTGAATAACTTTTTACTAATAATATTTCTAAATACAAAATAGCATTTTATGGATACAATGATGAATGATGTACTTCACGTGGCAATGACGATTGATTAGTCGGTTGTGTGTATCATGCACGCTAATGTTGTATGAGTGTGAGAATGGAAGTCGTTAAAGATCAAACATGACATCATCCAGAGTGATATAGTAGGCAAAAGAATTTTTAAACTAAAAAGATAAAATATATTTTAAATAAATTAATGAGGATAAATATAAAAATAAAACTTATAAGTTAGTTGAAGTATTTTATGAAAATAAGCTAGAAATTCTTTTAAAGAAGAGCATTTTGATTAAATCAACTATTAAATTAGTTTTTTTAACTTTTAAAATAGCTTATAAGTTATTATAGTAATTTTTTGGATTACTATTATATTGTATTAACTTTATTAATAATTAATTTTAAAAAAATATGTCTAAGCATCATTAATATCCTTTCACAATCATATTTTTTTATTTTTAAAATTTAAATTCAAGGGTTTGTACAGTGATTTGATATATACATTTTATTACCCAAATAAAAGTTAATATAAAAATTAAGCTGTGGGCAGGGACAAACTTATTAAGACTGTGGGGGCAGCTTCTTCTACTAAATCTTGATTATGATTAAGTATAAATATATAAAATTGTTTTTCTGCATCAAAATTGAAATATTGCCCCACCCATATAATAGGGATAGAAACATAATGTAATATATATTTATAATGTTGAATATTGTCCCTAGCAGATATAATAGAAATAAATATTTTATAATATATATATATATAATAGTATAGAACAAATAAGTTAACATTTCAAAATTGTATCCGTTTTCACTTTTCAGTATCACCACCTTCGTCATTGAGACTTCGTCAGGCGACCACATGCCAGAGAAGTATGAATAATTGAATGATTATTTAGTTATTTATAAAAGGGCTATATTATAATTTTAATCTCCTTTCTTTTTTATTTGTGATTTTGATTCTTTTTTTTTCAATTTTAGTCACCATATTTTAGAAAAATTATAATTTTTTTATTTAATTCTCAGTTTTAAATACATTTATTTCTTATATATATATATATATATATATATATATATATTTATAATAACCATGAATTCTAAAAAAAAAGAAAAATTTTGGCCTGTGAATAGTACTGCGCGATTAGCGTTGATCCGACGCTGTTAGCGTGGGAGATGCGCCTGAGTGGCGCGATTAGCGTGGGTTATGGCGCGGTTAGCGCCAGAATGGCCCTGGAGACCCCCAAATTCGCTTATATGGCGCGATTAGCGTGGGGATGACGTTGTTAGTGCGGGAACGTGGTCAGAACCCCTATAAAAGGCCATTTTCGCGAAAATGGCCCAAAACTCTCCTTCCTCTGAACGCCCTTCCTCCATTGTTGAGCTTGGGAAGCTCCATACCATCACCAAACTTCATCAAAACACTTCCCTTTCAACATGAAACTTGTATGGAATCATCCTATGAGCTAGAATCCTTCATCACTTTTCTCTAAAAACCATCAAACGGAGAGATCGTTTTCTCTAGAGAACTTCGCAAAACTCGAGCTCGGCGAGGAAAGGAGGCGATTCTCGGACACCCAAGCTTGGGGAAGTGGCCCATTAGCCTTCCTTGTCGTCTTTGAGGTAAGAAACTCGAGTTTTACAGTTTGATTTGTGGTTTTGTTCTTGAGGTGAATAGTGACCCTCTTGAGCTAGAGCCAGAATTAGCCTTGGGTCTTTTAGAAAAGTATGTTTAGAATGTTGTTGTGATGAAGGATTAGCTTTCAAATATTGATTTCATGGACTTTGATTCTTGACTCTGAGAAATGCATGTATAGCTAGTATGTTGGTTTATTGATGATTGTAGAACATGCATGAGCCTTGATACTTAATCTTTCTGTGCTAGAGAGGCTTTAGGAACGGTGTTATTGTGTGAAAGAAACCGTTCAAGCCATGTTGTATAATCTTGAGTATTGGCCTGTATAGAGCTTTGAGCTCTTTGTTTTGATTTATACCGA
>CM023959.1:22942098-22967596 GCA_013407115.1 Glycine latifolia | reverse complement strand
ATGATGATCCCTTAAGACCAAGAGATAGGTGGTCCCGTCGCGGTTGAAGCCTATTCTCGGAGGTGCCATATACGTGCATCCATGCGTAAGGGGTAGCTCCCGATGGGATGACACAGGTGTGAGTTCCGGTCTCACACTGAGGACTGAGAGTCCTGATGCTGATGATGATGCATCGTGGCGGCGTGGTTCCGCAGATATACATTAGAGCTAGATGATTAACTGTGTATTGTTATGAGGGTCGGGAGGCCAGTGGTTGTGATGCCTTTGATGTTGTGTGTCATGATAGTGAGCCAGGGTGGAGGAGATGCCTCCAAGGACCCTGAGCTTACTGAGATGTGTATCTCACCCCGTGTGGGGATTATGTTTTTGCAGGAGACTCATCTGGTAGAGATGACGATTCCCAGGGCAGAAGGTCCCAGTAGGGATAGCTGTTGCAGCATTTTGCGAGCTCGGAGGCTCATTTTGTATATGTTGATATACCTTGTACCCCTGTAGAGGGAAGACAGATGTGTGTGCACATATTGTGTTTATGTTTTGTACATGGACTGTATATGACTGTATGCCCTCGTGTGAGGAAGTGATCTTTGAGATCAGAACACTTGCTGCTTATTCTTTTGTATTAGATACTGTGAGTATCATGATGATGTATATATGTATATATACTTGTGATTTTCTCCTGATATATCTGTAGAGATATTAGTTATTCATCTGCCGTCGTTTATGTTGTTTGGATCGATGAGGCTGGCTTGTGATGATGTTCAGTGATTTAAGTTTGATGCGTACCATACATAATGAATCAAGAAACATGGTTTCGAAAACGCTTTCGTGGTTGTAATTAATTGGTTTTATATTAATTATTGCGCTTATCTAATTAAGTAATATATTAATACACCGAATGCATACGGGGTGTTACAATATTCGTAAAAATTAAATATAAATATCAAAAGTATAGAATAACCCATGCCATCTTATTTATAATAAAATTAGATCTTCTTGGTCTATTTTTTATATTTTAATTAATTTTATAATTTTTAAGAGTATCTTACATAATTTAGATATAGGATCCAATTAAATCAAAATCAGAAAAATAAATCTTATACAAAATTGATAATTGAACAGTTTTAAAAAAGGTTTAAGAAAATCTTTAAAATCATAATCCAACCAGCATTCTTGTCATATTTTCCTTTACAGTTTTAATTCCTCATTCTTCATGTAAAAATTTAAATGATAAATGCCTTCATACATAGAATCTGACATTTGCATTAATAAATTCTTTACTTTTTAAAAAATATATACTTTATTTTATAAGATAAGATTCTTTACATAATCTTCATGTTTTGATTTATTTTTATTTTAAAATAATCATCGAAGACTATTCTTAACTTATCCACTAAATAGTTGTTTATCGGAAAGTTTTTTCATAGTTTTTAAAATGGATACGTCAAGAATAATCAAATCATAAAGATTATGTATAAAATCTTAAAAACTAAAATAAAATATATTTTTGCTAAAAAAAATTAAAAATATATTAATGACATATGTAAGCTACTATACATGAAGCATTTATGATTTGAATTTTTCATACATAAAGATTCATGATGAATTATAATTTTTAAAGAATAAATATTTCATTAAAAAATATAACAAATAAAATAAATTATAAAACATTAAGGAAGGAACTTATTTAAAGAAATAGTGTAATATATTAAATAAGGTTACATGTATAGTATTTAGGATAGTAGTAAAAATATGATAAGCTATAAATTATAAGTTTTTCGTTTTGAATTATAAATTGAGGTTAAATGTTATTGTAGCATTTGGAAGGTTGTAGTAATTTTATTTTATTTTGACTTTGCGGTGCTTGTATCATTTCATTCATCATAATCAAGGATGAAATGCAATAAGGAGTATGAGAATAAAAGAGAGGGACAACTTTGGTAATAAGAACCTTAGCAAGAACATGAGCTACCATATTAGCTTCCCTTTTAACAAACTTAACACCAAAGTTTGGACAAAAGGATAGGATATGCTTGCACTCTAAAATTATAGACCCTAATTCAGAAACATTTTAAACTAAGTTGATTATTCTTCCAACTACATTCTTGTAATCCATTTCGAAGATTACATGGGACATGTCAAGATTAAATGCCCACGTCAAAGCTTGAAGGAGCCCGTAGGCTTCCCCTTACTCAACTTCAATTCACGACCAGGTGGAGCTGGGATAAACAGAAACAAACTCTCATTTTTCTCATAGACATAGCATCCCCAGCTCGTTTTAGCATTTTGGACATTGAATGTTGCATCTATATTGAAAAAATCTGTTTGGTGGGGGGGGGAGGGGTGGGGGTGGGAAGGGGGGAGCCACTTGATCCTTTGTCTTTGTTGAACTATTTCTGCATTATGATTATTCCAAATATTCCATAAAGGCATATAGAAAATGGCTTTATTGGACAAATCTAGATTCTTCAACATTTTAATCCACATATCAATAAAGCTATCTTCCACTAGAATAAAACAAGCTAGCATAGGTCACATAAAAAAACCCTTATTAATGACGCACATTTGACGACGGTAACGATAAAATCGTCTTAGATTATAACGCGGTGGCAAAGTCGTAAATATGTTGGGTGGAACGAAAATGGTTTATCTGGAACTGTCTTTTTATTGAGTCTTCGATGACGGTTGTTTATGACACCGTCTTTGTATGCCTTGGATGAAGAAATCCAGTGGCACTTTTGAAATTAAAACCAAATTATCAAAGGCGGTTTATGAGTGACCGTCTTTGATTTAACGCTATCAAAGACGGTTTTTGATAAACAAGACTCTCAGCCATGTTGTGTATCTCTACCAACATCTTTTTCACTCTCGCACTCAGTACCCTCATCTCTCTACCCTCATCAGTCTTTTGCGGCTAAACCTCACTCTTGCGCCATTATGGAACTCTTATAGGGTCGTCTCATTGTCGCGTCGTAGTTTGAGTCTTGCGCCATCATGGAAGTCTTGTTGTGCTGCAACTTCTTTGTAAGTGTTCCATTTGGTGGATAAATAAAGTTGCTACTTATGTCATGCATACCAAAATGTCATACAATCTTCATACAATCTTGGTGGGGTCCTTTCAAGTTCTCTTTAAATAAAGTTGCTACTTATGTCTAACTCAATTACGAAAACATACAATCTTCATGCATAAACACTTTCTAAAATATTCCATTTGGTGGATAAATGTCATGCATACAACTACCAGTCGTTTGAGCTGATTGAAACTCAAATCTAGTCCCAATTTTTCGGTGGGACAATCAGATCTACTAATTAGATTGTGTAGGAAACAAATTGTTCTCATGACTTTGTGGCTTATAAAGAGTTTCTTGCCAAAAGTGAAAATGTATATGAGTGAAAATGGAGACTAAAATTAACAATAAAACTTATATAAACACGACCATATATGTGTGCTAGTTTTACACTTAGTGTTTCTAACCTTAAATCATTTTCCCTAGTAATTACATTGAAACCTTATAGAGAAAATGGGAAAAAGGCTTCACTAAAGTGAGATCTCTACAGTGCACAATTGTCCATTTAAAATTAAAGTGTGTTGTGAACTTGCTAGGCTCTTAAATTCAAGAGTGGATATTGTAGCCTTTAGAGGGCCCTTATCTAAAAAAGGGACTTTCAAGACTGGCAATCTAAATCAAGCTCAACCATGTTAAAAAATTATGGCTAAAAAGAAAAGAAAAGGAAGTAAAGAGAGCCACAGATGTTAACTTTAGAGGCTAATATATAAAAATAAATAAGCTAGTTAAAAAGGGTTGTTAGTTTCAATCTCACTGAAGTGAAAATGTCACCTAACAGAGAAATATAGTTTCAATGGTCATCATGTAGATTGGCAAAGTCGCATAACACCGTATGTTCATTCTTGACTCAGTAAGTTAGAAACATAAAGAATGTCTTGATGTAACAATTGTTAGGTTGTCTGGCAAATTTCTTCTCCTTATTTTGTATTTTCATGGAAATTTAATGCCTAGCTTCTTATGAAAGTGATAATCATTAAATAAAATTGTCAACAATTGAGAAATCCCCTTTTCAGTGAATTGTGTGATACCACGCTTAGGTGGAAGCTTCCTAAATATTTAAAAGGACCAAAGAAGCAGCCAATATTTTTAGCACAAACCGATGGTTGCTATTATCAGACAACTTTATGATTGTGTTGATAGAAATTGGCAAGTAAGAATTACGCATACTCACATAGAAGGAAACTCTATTGTTGATAGATTGGCGGCCCCCTCGGATTGCATTTGTTAGAGCAAGCTCCATTGAGTTGTAATTACCCTTATAGGTGGATTTTGTGGGAATCAAGTTCCCCATATATTTTTTTATAGGGCTAGTCTCGATGAAAAAAAGTTTGTATTTTTTTAAATTTTATTCTTTTTAAGATTTTAATCCTTTTCATTGATAATTCTTATAAGTTTGTGCAAAGATCAAGATTGAAAAAACCTAAACTTATAAAGACTAAAAATGAGTAAAATATGTTATAAAGAATATTAAATCAAAAGACATTTTTGTCTCAAGATGAATCATAACTCTTAATTATTTTGATTAAATACAAGTAAATACAAAGTTAAAATTGTGTCTTAATTATTTTGAATTTTTCATACATAAAGATTCATGATGAATTGCAATTTTTAAAGAATGAATATTTCCTTAAAAAAATATAACAAATAAAATAAATTATAAAACATTAAGGAAGGAACTTATTTAAAGAAATATTGTAATATATTAAATAAGGTTATATATGAAAATTTGTATAGTATTTAGGGTATCAGTAAAAATATGATAAGCTATAAATTATAAGTTTTCTTTTTGAATTATAAATTGAGTTTAAATGTTATTGTAGCATTTGAAAGGTTGTAGTAATTTTATTTTATTTTGACTTTGCGGTGCTTGTATCATTTCATTCATCATAATCAAGGATGAAATGCAATAAGGAGTATGAGAATAAAAGAGAGGGACAATGTTGGTAATGAAAACCTTAGCAAGAACATGAGCTACCATATTAGCTTCCCTTTTAACAAACTTAACACCAAAGTTTGGACAAAAGGATAGGATATGCTTGCACTCTAAAATTATAGACTCCAATTCAGAAACATCTTGGACTGAGTTGATTATTCTTCCAACTACATTCTTGTAATCCATTTCGAAGATTACATGGGACATGTCAAGATTAAATGCCCACGTCAAAGCTTTTTTGAAGGAGGTCGTAGGCTTCCCCTTACTCAACTTGAATTCACGACCAGGTGAAGCTAGGATAAGCAGAAACAAACTCTCATTTTCCTCACGGACATAGCATCCCCAGCTCGTTTTAGCATTTTGGATGTTGAACGTTGCATCTATATTGAAGAAATTTGTTTTGGGGGGGGGGGGGGGGGGGAGGGGGGAGCCATTTGATCCTTTGTCTTTGTTGAACTATTTCTGCATTACGATTATTCCAAATATTCCACAAAGTCATACAGAAAAGGGCTTTATTTGACACATCTAGATTCTTCAACACTTTAATCCACATATCAATAAAGCTAAATTCACTAGCATAAAACAAGCTAGCATAGGCCATATGCCAAGCTGCTCCCAACATTGTTTGCTTCCTGAACAATCAAAATCTAGGTTTCATGCATGCTCTAATTGATCACTGCACACAACACACACCGTTAAACAGTGCAGTCCCTTTTGTTGAAGTCTCATTCTAGTTGGACTACACTCCCTACAAGCTTTCCACATGAAAAACCTTACTCGGGGAGGAACTTTTAACCTCCAAATCAGAGACCATTGTCTATGCACTCTCAAGTGAGACAAGTCAGTCATATTATACATGATTAACTTATATGTAGATTGAACACAATAAATGCCATTTTCTTAGGCCACCACACATGTAAATCATCATTTACACAATTAAAAAGAGGGATTTTCATAATATCTCCTACCATTGCATCGTCAAATAATTTGTGCAACTAGTATTCATTCCACCAATGTACCTAAGGAATTAACAGGTCCTTAACTGTCATCTGATGCACCATCTCAATAGAACCATCCATAATCCATCATCAAAGGTTGTAGTAAGTTAGTGAGTAATATTTTTGTCAAACAAACTTATAGTTATATGTTAGTTAATTACTTGTCAAACACACTCGTAATAATTAATTCAAATTAAATACAAGGATTTAATTTCTTTTATTAACTCATTATAATCACTTTGATATATATGTGTGACATTTGTTAATTAGAACAAAAGTATAAATGAAAAAAATATTTCACAAAATTTAGTTAAATTGTAGATTGAATAATAGTAAAATATATTGAAAATCTTGTCACTTTAATAAAATTCCAAAATGGGATGTGATACGTTTGACTACCAAAAAGGAAAATTAAATGTCTACAAAAAAAAATGATTTTAACAAGATATTTAATTTCTTTTATTAACTCATTCTAATGTAACGATTTGCCTTGTCGCTACGATATCACTACTCTAAACTTATAATTTTCAATTATTAATGAAAACTCTATTAATTTGATTATGAAAATGAGAGTAAATTTTTTACGATACTACACTCACCAGACATCGCACAAATATGTAAGTAAATAAATATACATATATCATTGAACCATTATATGTCATTCACATGTCAGAACCTAATTTAGTTTTTACATGTATTAAAGCTTGAAATTTACATGCCCAACCAAAAAGAGTTAAGGAACCAACTAAGAAAGAGTTGATAACAAAATACAACTCTTATACAAAATAAATTCTAACGTTACCACGTCAGCTTGGCGGCTCCAACAAAAGGATATCTCTCTAGTATTACCTATTGCTGCTCATCTGCTCTCACGAACGAAGGTTTGTGATCATCACAACTACCAACTACACGGTACAACATTCCAAGGGTGAGTTTACTATACGAGATCAATAGGCATCAGATACAATGATTAGCAAGAAAACAGTAATGATAACCACAATCATTCTTAGTAATCAATCAGTTCAACACACACTTAACAAACTAGTCATCAACTTTTTCCACAATTCAAATCAATTATGCTCAGAATGATGCATGCACCTGACTCAACTCTCATATTGCAATGTGGTACCATTCCTTAGGAAATAACCTAAGCGTGCCCACATGACACTCTCACTTCGAAAAATGATGTAGTAGCTCATCGAGGTCACCCTATTATGCACATGCCGCTCCCCTATGGTGATTAGCTAGAGTCACAAGGGAGTTCCAAACAGAGTGATATGCCCCCAAGTACCTGCGGTACTTACTGCCACAATTATATTTTCATGCAATTATGAAATATGAAATATGAGCATCATCAATGCACTGACTGTGGATAGAGACCAGAATTCTAAGCAATCCCTTTTTCCTCTCTAGGGAAACTTAAAATTCGTAAACTTTTCCTCACAAGGATATCCAATAAGTCAGGCACCCCCATATATATACACAACATACAAACATGAGCTCATCGATGCACTGACCGGAGATAGAGATAAGAATTCTAAGTAATCTCTTTCTCTCTTTAGGAATGCTTAAAATTCATAAATTCTTCCCCGTAGGGATATCTAACATGTCACTGCACCCCTATGTACAACATACACCCATCTCGATGACATCATCAACATTAACATCATCTCTCATCTGTGTCATCATCAACATCAATATTATCTCAATCTCAATATCATCAACAACATTAATATCATTTCATTTTAATATCATCATCAACATCAACATCATTTCATTTCAACATCATCGTCATAAACATCAATACCATCTCATATTAATATAATCATAAGCATAATCTCATTTCAATATCATCATCAGCATCACAAACCTCATTCATTCACAATCCATATTAACACGAGACTGGTATTTTAGGAAAATTCTAAATTAAAGAGGAGGACTACAATATAGAAAACACACTTTTATGCCCATTTAAAAATTTAATAAAGAATTTAAATAGGAGAACGTGTTATAAAATTTTGGGCAGAGTCTCATCTGTAATTAACACTTCCCCCAAAAATCCAATCATTACAACAACAACATTATTCATAGTTTTATCCATCAATAACAAATTCATCACATCTCATTAGTTAAAAACACAGTTTTTCTTGAAAACAAGCACACAACAGGAATAAACATACATCAATAATAAATATATCACATTCCATTAGTTTAAAACATATTTTTTCTTGAAAATCAGCACACAACAGTGACATGCATACATTTCCATAATTGAGTTCCCTGACCCGCAACTATGGTATCAAAAACTGTAACCAAACAATAAACTCCTCTTACCTATCTATCTCCCTCTGTTAGCTCCTAGTAGCGTCGTTTTAAGATCTCTTAAGTTCACATGCTTTGGCCCAAACGCAAAGCTCTATATACCAAATTGAAGATAATTTAGTATAGATTTCCAAGACAAGGTTAACATTAACATTCAGGGTCAAATACCCAATCAAATTTAAAAAGGGGCTAAAATGGTGTTTTGAAAGTCCACATAAAAAGAACATCATTTTGAAATTTCGATCACACCAATGTGACTAGGGCTAAACGAATGTCACAAAAATGACATCAATATTATAAAAAAGAAACTTTTACAATGTCTCAGTTTCAAAGGTTTTTCAAATGAAGTGTAAAAACACCCAATAACGGTATCCAAATCACATGAGATCTCAAGAGAGGTTGACACCTAAAAAAAAAGGTAGTATTGAATTATATATATTCTTATTGTTTCTAAGAGATGACAAACTTACATTGAATATCAATAACAATCCTAATAATTTTCCATCATGCATTGTTCATTGAGAATCCCAAAAATCGTACAATTGATCAAGTGCAATAAACATGCTTTGGTAGCCCATAAGTATGACCTCTGTGACATATATAGATAAAGGATTTTCAGCTACTTCAATTATAGTTGAGCTCCAACTTTTGTTGTCCATTTTGTTGTCTAGTCGAGAGTAATGCCCAACTTAGGCCTTAATAAAAATGTTGCTTCATTGCCACTAATGGTATCGTGGTCCAATGATTTGTTTGTGATAGGAAAATTTAACAGACAAAACTCATCATCAACGGTGATGGTCATCTCTCTAACTTTAGGTAGAAGTTGGAATGACAAAAAAATCAGCGCCTGTGAATATCAGCAGATAAAATCCACAATGGACATGAAACATGTAGTATAAATAGATCCCCGCTACTCGAAAATACAGATATTTCAGCTACCCGTTAGTTGACGGGGCGGGGTGAATATAGTAGTACCTACACCCGTGAGTGCTTCTTGTAGAATTAGCAAAGTAACCTCACACACATACACACACACAACATAAGTTATAAAAAAAAAACCTATCGTATCTGCTCCACTCTTTCACACAATCACACTCACGCACGAATATACAACACTCTCCCTCATGTCCCCAATCTAACTTAAGAACTTTGCACTCAACGACACTCTCCCTCCTTCCCTCACCTTAATACTCTAACTCAGTCTCACTCTGCATCGATAGCCTTGCACTGTATCAACAATGAAGCACAACACCATGCAAAGGGACGACCACACCATCGTTATCAGGTCATAACACTCTCATCATCAATGTCGCTCTTCCTCACACTCCCTCATAGCATAACATCCTCGTCATCACCATTGCACAAAGATTTTTTTTCATTTTTTTAAATATTCATGGATATCCATGGGTATCCGCAAGCTTACAAAAATCCATAAGTAGTTATGGGTACCCGCGAGTACATGAGATGGGCACAAGCATGTATTTTAGCACGCGGATCGGGTAACAGTTAAACACTACTCGTGCCTGTTGCCATTCTTAGGTAGAAAGAACATGTATCCTCATGGCATCTCTCAATAAAGGCATTGACTAAACTTTTATGTGAGGAAGTATATCGTGCATGAAAAGGGTAAACAAGCCCCGAGTCGTCTATGTATGTCTTCACCTGTAGATGGGATAGGGTAATTTAACACCTTCCAACCGTGGCAGACCAACTTAATCTCTGGTTGAGGATCACGAACCAAAACATACCTTGCTACATAGTCCTTATAAGACCTAAGCAAAGTATACTCCACATGACCTTCACCAAATGGTAGTCCAATGATCAACTCAACATACGAAACCTCAAGTACCTGTTCCTTAGCCTCAGGTACCTCTTCTACTACCTCAAGTACCTTAAGCTCATCCTATACACCCTATATAGTGTTGTTAATCAAGCAACGTCTTCTACTCAATGTGTTGATGCTATTGTGCATCGAGCCTTGGATGGCTAAACAAGCTCAGCAACATCATCCCCTTCCTTAAGTGGGGAATCTCATAAGCATCATACAATGTAAAGTTCGTGCGAGCCACAAAGAATCTACCAAAAAAAATTTAAATTTGAATAATAATATAACTTAATTTAAATCATTAATAATGACTTAATTAAAAATAGAAATTACAAATATTATAGATTTACTATTAACAATATTAAACATTAATGATGACTTAATTTAAATAAACATTAATATATCAATTTATTATTAAAAATATAAAAAAATTTAAAATTGCTTAATTAAAAATAAAAATTAATATATTAATTTTTTAATAATGACTTAATTTGAAAAAAAAATAGCAATTAACAATATAAAATATTAAAAAAATTATATTGTTTCAATAACAAATTTAACAAAAAATACATAGCAGAAACATATTTTTGCTATGTGTCTTTAAAAGACACAATGGAAATATATTTGTGTTATGTGTCTTTAAAAGATACATAACAAAAATATGTTTTGGTTGTGTATCTCAACATATCTATGCCAGGGTGCATGCATTCATTTATAATAGAAACATGATTTCGATTTGTTTTAACACAACATAATCATGCATGTTTTTGTTAAACAAAAAAGATATTGACATTTGCAAATGGAAAACTAAGAGGGATCGTAGAAATCAGATGACCAACAACCTCAATAGAGAGTGAAAATGGAAAGAGAGGAAAAGAGGTAAGGAGGAGGGGGTGCGACCAAATGGTAAGAAGAAGAGGGAGGGGTGTATGGAAAATTGACAGGGGTAGGGATGTCTTTTTACCTTTTCTTGAAAGTAAATGGGTGAGAATAACAAAAATGAGGTAGAATAACAACCCCTTTTAAAATTAGAAAGAGGCATAGCTTGAAATAAGTGGGGCGAGGAAGAATGAATCTTTCTTGGATTGTAGAGAAAAAAAAGGAAAGAGACAATTGTTAAACATACCTCCTTTCTTTTTTAAAAGGAATTAAACATATTTCCCTTAATTGCATAATATAACTTCCTTTTTTCTTTCTTCAAATATACCCCTTTTAAAAAATTAGTTTCCATAATGAACATGTTTAACATCCTTGAAAACTAAATTTTGGAACAGAAATGGGAGCTGGTCTCTCACCTTCTCCATAGGGAGACTCCTTGTTGCACTTTCAAAATCTTCGCCCTCATGGATTTCTTATACCGGGATTCTTTCCATTTTTTTAACATTTTCTCTGATATTTTTTTCCTCTCCCTCATGTCATATGTAAATATCAAACAAACTTTCACTCACATTCTCCTACGCCGCACAAGCAACACAAAATGACAACTTTTTTTTTTGTAAATCCCAAAAAACATGCCTCTTGTATTTTTGATGTCTTGAATAAACTTTTTATTTTCCCCCTTGTTTTGGTTATCTCATTGCCTCCTAATTAAGTTTATCATTTCCATTTGCACGTTGGTAACTTGACACTCACTAAAAAGAGCCATGGGTTCATGGTTTAATTTTAATCAAAATTGCTGATAGCGGATGATGAATGTGTTACAAGTTTGCAAACATAAACTAGCAATCCATAGAAGGCACCAAAGATTTATATTTGGAAAATGATATATTGATATTTGGAGAAAAAAAAGTAAACGGGAGGTATATTATGCAATTAATGAGGGTTTATTTAGTAATCGCAAAGGGATAATGTATAGTTTTGGCTCAAAGTGAGCTTTTACACTATCAGGCATTTGAATCCTGCACCTGGTTTTTTAAACTCTGGAATGTCCATTCCAGAATGTAAATTTGCATTCCGAAATGGACTTTTGGGAATTCAATGGGAGGTGGTAGATTTAATAGTGGGAGTGTAGGAAACAAATGCCACACTATCAACTCCCACGCATGCAAACATAATGTTTTTTTTTTTTTGTTAGGCTAAGTCGAAACCTTTAGTCTTAACTTCTAATAATGACAATTTCTTCTTGCACCTCATAGAAAAATTAAAACACTAGAATGGACAATCTTACCCTTTGTTGCAACCCTAGCACATACCTCCGTCCCAATTTTGCGCTACCAACCATCATGCCCCTCCTCATTTGGATCTTGTATCTCTCTCATCAAAAGAGTGTCTTATGCAACTGCAAAATGTGCAACTGATATGTGCACCTTCTTCAAAACTCACCCAACAAAAACCATCCACATCTCACGTGTTGTGAAACACAATCATTGCCAACATGAAAAATGTGGAGTATATCCTCAAAACAAGGTTCGACTTTTCTACGATCCTTGGAGACTTTCAAGGAAAATGAATCTTGAATGAGGATGCATGACAATTATAGAAGATGGTGAGCCTAACAGTTCCCAATTTTTTTGTTGCACAGATCCTTCAATCTGTATTATTGTGAGGTTTCAAGTTTTTTTTTGTTGAGCAGATCCTCCAATCCGTAATGTTGTGGGGTTCCAAAATTGGCATTTCATAAGTGTAATGGGTATCCATGAAAGGTATTCTAGAATATTAGAACTATATTCCATAATAGGTATTCTAGAATACCAAATACACTTATGGAACAACTATTCTTGAATATAATTGGCATTCAAAAATATCTATTTTGGAATATAGTTCTAATATTTTGAAACAAGTATTCCATTATAATTTTTTAGACTTCCCATTACACTTACAAAAAGGAAAGGTCAATTTTGGGTTATTTCAAAATAAGGAGGTGAACGTAGTAAAATAGAGAATGCAGGAAACAAAAATCCAAATAATTAATAAAAAAAGGTTAAATTGGTCTTTTAGTCCTTTAATTTATTTTTTAATTCAATTTGATCCTTTAATTTTTTTTTGTTCAATTTGGTTCTCTAATTTTTTAAATTGATTCAATTTGGTTCTTTAGTCTAAATTATAAGAAATCAAACTTTGTAGCAGTTCAAAACCACCACTAAGTTGTTTTGAATCACCACAAACTGCACATTTTCCAAAATATGAATCAATTTTAAAAATTAGAAGACCAAATTGAACAAAAAAAATTAAAAGGACCAAATTAAACCTAAATAATAAATTAGAGAACTAAAACATTAATTTAACCTAAAACAGATAGTAAGACAATTGTTAAATATATATCCCCATATTACTCATGTACCTCCTTTTACTTATTTTATTATTTGTTTTCTCATAAATGCCCTTTCTTTTGTCCAATGCACCCCCTTATCCTTATGCAACTTTGTGGTGCCATGACAAACCTAAGATGTATATCAATCAGGTGGAGGATTTTCTCTGACAGTGGTTTCTTCAGGTAATATGTTTGGTGATTTGGGAAACATGGAAGATGTGATCGCAAAGGATCCTCTCTCTAACAATGAACGTCTTAATGGAGATCTTAATCGCCTCTAACGAACTCTTGATTTTCAGTTCGAGAACTTCCATTGACTTTGCTAATGTTGATTTTTTTTTTGGATCTTTTAAAAACAGATATTGATATTTAGCTTTAAAACACATGCATTGCCTTTGTTTTCTTGTTGTAAAAGAGTGAGAGTCAGATATGCATGTTGCGAAACCGCAAGTGCACCGCTCGTTCAAGTAATAAAATGATAAGTAGAATATCGTTCCCACGAGGATTGAGACACTAAATTTAATTGTAATTTATGATTCTTAATATTGGAAAAGGAATAATAATGTTGAGAGAATTTGATTGTGATTGTGTTTAATTGCATTAAATAAAAGAACTCTAAAAACAATGTAATTTGAATGTTACGCAAGAATTAAGAATAATTATGGTTAAGCACAATCACCACAGTTCCCTCTATGTAATTGAATTGATAATTTAACTCTATTTAATATAATTATTCAGATATATGCTTTTCTAATGTAGTTAAACCCTGATTCCTCGGTCATTTAACCCTTTAACCTAATTTAAGAACCCTAATCCCTTAGTAATTCCTTTTATATTAAGCATGAAGCTAGCATAGTAATAATCTGCAATCCTTTATCCTTATCCCTAGGTAATATCGCAACCGTTACTCTACTGCGTTCAGAAACTAAAACCCCAATATTCCTATTGTGAATTATAGCCCTAAGTAACCAAATAGATTGATCAAGTCTAATTAGATATAATAATGAAAGAATAAAGTAGAGTAAAATAATGATAAGAAACTTTATTAACTTCAATTCAATAAACACAGAGTTTACTTTGGCTTTTGGCTAAACCATAATTACAAAGGAACTAGCCAGACATGATTATGTCTGGCCTAATACACTGTAAAGAAGGAAGAAGAGAAAGAAACTAAGGTATGAAGAGCCACAAACCCTTCAATCTTGCCTCCTTCTTGATCTTCTTGCTCCTTGGCCTTGATGCTTTCTTCCTTTTCTCTTGCCTCTTTTTTTTCTGTTCTAAACTGTTTATTGATGCCCTAATGCGTCCTACTTAAATTCTATTTATACCTAGGTCATAAAACCCTAAAAACCCATCATTCTTATGTTATCTTTAAGCTAATTCAGAAATCCCGTGACGTCCGCGCGACTGGCGCGAGGTTTGGCGCGACTAGCGTGAGTCTCCAGTGAGTATGGCGCGACTAGCGCGAGATTGGCGCGGATAGCGTGAACCTTCAGTGAGTCTGGCGCGATTAGCGTGGTCCTGCGCGGATAGCGCGAGATCTCAAATTCAGTTGGCTCTTATTTTGCTTCTTTTCTTGCTTTTCTTGATCCTAAACATCAAAATAGCATAGAATCAATGATAAACATAAAACTATTGAATTTTATACTTATTCTAGCATTTATTTACTATATTCTTCCTATTTTCCTAATAAAATTTAACTAAAAACTATATATGCTAACAACATATCAATGCAGAGGAACATAGCTCTAAGAATGGAAAGATGGATATTTAAAAAAAAAAAGAAAGTGGAAAATGAGGTATATAATTAAGAAATGAAGAGATATGTTAAGCAATTTTCTAATCTTAATTTACATGGTGGGGTTCTAATTTTTGACAAAGAAGGGGGTGTGCAAGAGAAGAGGGGAGGAGAATGAGGGTATTGCAACTCACAAGGAAAGAATGAAGGAGAAGTAGGTGTCGTAAGGGAGCAAGGGGTGTGCCTGATGGTGGAGGAAGGGAGAGGCGAGAAATTTTGGTTTGAGAAATATTTGGGAAAATATTATAAGGGTAATCTAGGAAAATGATGAAAAATTTGGGAAAGGGAGGTATGTGGATAAATTTAGGGAGGTTAATATATCAATAGCCCAATAGTAAAAGTCCAATCCAGCCTAATATTCTTCATCAACTACCCAATCCACAAGCCCAAGCAAATCGAAAGGGGTCTTCTCCAACAATAATTTGCAGCAAATTAAACTTGTACTTTTTGGTGCCAGAGATGTTATGAAGAACTATAATCTAGTAGGACAGCCGCATTTGCACAAGAAAGCCTTTTGATTTGAGGTCCCCAGTTAGGATTACACCTTTGATTCTTTAGCTACATAGAATTTCCAATTCATGTGACACATGTTTTTGGTATCCAGCTATGTTCAATGACTTCTAAGTTTCAACAACCTAGCCAACGAGAGAAAAAAAAAATAGAAGAGAAAGGGGTTCTAGCTTGTAATCATCGAGCGTAATGAAAGGGAATAATGTTGCTTGTAGTAGTAGTGAGGTCTCGTCTAAGAATCTGATGAGTCATTAATGGGTATATAAAGTAGTGCTCACAGTTTCAAATTCATTTAAATACACCCAAATAAATAAATATGATTGGTTAATAGTACTAAACCAATATTAAAATGGGTTGCACCAACTTATCATCAATTTTTCAGCCATTCAACTCAAATATATACACATCTTTTTCATGTAGGGTGTGAGAAGGAAGTTCTCCACATAAGCTACATCACCGCTTTGTAATGATGGAAACACATTGTGTTCAAACAGTTGCAAAAAATGTGAAAAGCAAAGAAAAGGAAAACACTGACAGGTTAGCGTGTGTTTGGATATGCTGTACGGTGAAGCATAATCATTTTTTGTTCAGTCACACTGATGCCACCCTTTGTTGCTTCTGATTTTTTCACGGTCACAACATGATTTTGGCTGTTAAAATCGATTTGAAGTGTATCCAAACACGCACTAAATTGGGTTTCCCCGTTGGGTATAAGGGGTTTGGGGTAATCTGGTATTTTACGTCACCGATCTAAAGATGTGATCTTTGTGGGGTTGGAACGATTATACTGTCTGAAAAGTTTGGAGGAAATAATGTGAATTGAGTTTATTTGCTGTTAGGTGAGCCGTGTGACACAGAATGGCAAAAGGCCAGTGAATCTATAACAGGCAAAACCAGTTAAATAAATATATACTGACACTAGGCCAGTGATGCCAGTTTTAAAGAGACCAAACCAAACCTAAACTAATTAGTTTTGTATTGCAAAATGGACTTGGCATCAGAAAGGGTAGTACTAAATCATTGCGCCTCAATAATTTTGGACGTTGACATTATGTAATTAAAGAGGGTGGTTTACTGGTTACCGCATTATTATTATCCTTCTATTTTGTGTTATTGATCATATCATTGCGTCCCTATTGTCTTGCTTTCATCAAGTCTAAGAATCATTCAAATCAAAATTAATCATCTCATTTGTTACGTTCACATTGGTGCCAAATGCTAATACTCACCCTCAGCCTTATTCCTTTGTTTTTGTTTTGGTCAATTAACAAAAAATGAGGCAAAAAAAGAGTTAAGATTACAATGATGGGCCATTTTAAATGACAATTGTCAAATCAGTCCATGAAATTATAATGATCAAAATTTTAATTCTAGAAATTGAGATAAGAAAATTAGTCTCTTTAATTGAAAAGTGTTAGTCATTTCAGCTCTTTAATTATTAGTTAATTTGATCTTTAATGTACATTAGTTAATTTTTTTCTTAATGTCAAGATCAAATTCATTGATGGGTTGATGGTTATCAAACTTAAAATTTGGTAAGATTAGGAATCAAATTGACCATAATGTAAATTTTTAAACAAAAAAATTGATGATGGGTAACATAATACAGTACCAATTTCAAGAACTAGATTAATGTTTTACTTGTGAATATTCTTGGTTGGTTGGTTTTAGTCAGTGCAACCCCTACGGCCTCGACTGCTACAATTCTGAGCGGTTCTTGACTTCTTGTAATCATCATGGTAATCAACATCACCCCATCATATAATATATGTTTCCATTGCCATGACAAAGAACAAATTATATTAAAGAATAATTGATGAGAATCGGAAGAAGTGTTGCTGTTAGAAGCGGGAATAAACAAAAGCTTAAAGTAGCAGAACCGTAGAGTTTGCCGTTACATATTCCTTGCTTTTTGTCCTAAATTTCATTCACTTATCTGACTAACATAATCTTTTATATGATATTATACACACATATAAAAAATACTCAGTAGGAGCAACGTCAACATAGCTGGCTGGTGGGGCACAACAACCCCACAAAGAACAAGCCACAACTTTGAATCTCCCTCTCTCACCCTTTTGGTATTGCATTTTATTTTTGTAAAAATTCACATGTATCCTTTTAGCGAAAACAATTATTAGATAAGATCACTTATGAATATTTAAGGTAGTCATATGTTCAGGACACTTAGTTGAGATCAGTTGGTTAAGTAAGAATAACCTCGTATTGATGATCTACCGCTATAATGATGGTGGTGTTATGTCATTTGTGTTTGTGCATATGAAATGTGAAAGCAATTATGTTTGAGTTAGATAGAAGTAGAACTAGTATGAACAACAAAAATTTATTATAAAATATTTAGCATAACTGTATACTTAAGATACTTAGCACTCAAGATTGATTATTAGTTAAATTGAAACAATCTTGTGTCGGTTTGATCTGGTTGGCGTTGTGTCGTGTCCTATTTGTGCTTGTGCATGTGAAAAGTGAAAATAAAACGAAGATACATGATCTCAGTGATTTTACTCTTGCAATGTACTGTGTCTCCTGACTCTCTTTTCTTTTTTTCTTTCTCTGTTTGTGCTGTTGCAGCAGTGTGAATCTGTTACAGCTTAGATGCCCTGTACACGACACAGAAAAATAAAATCCCATTCAACTTGCGGTACCAGACAACAATTATGCCACTCTACAGCCCACAAAAAAAACTTAAAAAAATATTATTTTTTGGCCCCTCTCTCTGTCTTTCTCTGTCACACTCTCTCTTGATTTCTCTCTCTTAACTGCATTCCCCTCTCTCTGTCTTGTGCTTCATTTTTAGTCAGCTTGAATTGAATTTCCCTTCAGCTGGAGTAGAACCATCAATCAAAAGAATATAAAGGGTCCCTTGTTTTTGTTTACATGTACATACATATATATATACTACTACTATGGGTATATTTATGGTGATGATTTTGAATTTGTGTGTTTGGTGGAGGTGGTAATAAACCTGATAGTGTGTTGTGTCTGTCGGCGCAAGGTCACTTTCTGTCGGCATTGTCTGTATCCACTATCCAACGATGATATACTTCTGAGAGAAAGAGAGAGAAAAAAATAGTATTTTTTTCTACCAATAAAATTAAAAAAAAAGTACAACGAAGATAGAGAGGTTTTAGTTTTACTTCTGGGTTTTCATTGCTTACAGTGTGGCACTACCTTTCAGGGAGCATATTCATATCAGCCCTTGACCTTGTCTTCGGAGCCAAGCCAACTGAGACTTTCAATCCTGATCTGAATAGTCTTTTTTCTTTCTTTGGTTTTGATTTTGATGCCCAAAACCCCACTTTCCACATTTGCATCTTGTGTGGAAGCCTAGAACATCTTGGTTTGCTTGTTGTCAGATTTGTGTTGAGAGGGTGGAGAATTGGTTTATATGAGGGAAGGTGGAGGAGGGGCTTTGTGGGTCAATCTTGATTTCCATGAGTGGCATTGGAAGCTCCTTCAAAGTGTCATTGGTAAATGAAGCTCAGGCTTTCTGAGATCCTGCCTCATTATTTATCTTGTGATATAGGTCTGGAGATTTGACAAAAAGTAACCCACTTTATTCTATTTGTTGTTTCTTCCATTCCACTCTGCCTTTGTTTTACTTATTTATTTATATTTTTAGATTTCAGCTATGTGAAGAGCAGATGCAATGTTATTAGGCAAGATCCAATTTTATCAGTCTGCATGACATTTAGAACACAAACATGCATTTTGCTGGGTTCCCTAAAATTGTTCCAATTTGTGCTGCTGACATTAGCTTAGCACTAATAATCAATTTCACAAGCAACCCTACTGGATATACTCTTCTTTTTGTTCAGCATTATCATTATATTCATTTTTATTTAGTTTTTCTACTTGCATTCTTAACTGCATGCCTTTTGCTAAGTCTTGTCCTTTGCAATTTTGTGCCAAAATTCCATTATGTTTGAACTCTAAGTCACTTATTGTTCTTAAATTTTCACATTCTTAACTGTATCTATATCTTCTTTATTTTGAAGCAAATTATATTCACACTTCACAGATTGTGATCTTCTGCTGTTCTTTGGACTCCAGGTTTCATGTATAATAATAGTTCATATAAATTTGTACAGCATAAGTGAAGGGATTCCCACACCAGATGTCAAGTACTCTTGCAGCATTATTTGGAGGAGCTGCAGGAGCCGTGGCATTGGTAGGGATTGCTATGATAATTATATGGTTTTGTTTGTCTCGCCAAAGGAATGTTTCTAGGACTTCAGAGACAGGGTCCTCTGATCCTTCTCAAGGTAAGATCTCACATGCATGTATTAGATAAACATAAACATGCATATTCTGTGATGAATAATTTTCCTGAAGTGATACAAATAAATTCCATTACATGCAGTGGGAAGACATGGTGCAATTGAGTTGCCTATACGAGATACTAGGCGATTTGAGATGGAAGAACTGTCTCTGGCCACAAAAAATTTCAGTGACAAGAATTTGATTGGAGAAGGGAAATTTGGGGAGGTATACAAGGGTTTACTTCAAGATGGGATGCTTGTAGCTATCAAAAAACGCCGTGGACTTGCTAGTCAGGAATTTGTTGATGAGGTAATACTCAGTTTCATGCTCTAAAACTTGATTGTATGAGATGCTATGAGAATGAAGCATTGATGTGAAGTGATTTGCCATGCCCTTGTCTGTGAAACAGTGACAGATGCTGGATACTTCATATAAGTCCTTGATGAATTTCTTTAGAGATGATTACTGATTAGTCTCTAAAATTGTTTTCCTTGATCTGTTTCATGTAAATTTTAAAAGGATGCCCTCTTTCTCTCTTATATAGTGCTTCTCAAGTCCTTCTTCTGACCCTTGTTTGTTTCTGCTTCAGAATTTAGAGTAGCGTTCTATGGGAAATGCCATATAGCTTCATCTATCATTTGATTCAGAAAGATGAATCTTTCTTTGCCCATTAATTCACTCAAATGTGTTCACTCATGTCTGAATAAAGTCTTTACAACTATATGTGAGCATAATCAGTATTTCTATCTCACTTCTTTTTGTGTGACTGGCAATTGCATACATTATATAGTCTTAAATACTTGTATCCCTTATGGTTCATTCTCTTGCTTTGATTTAACATGACTCTTACTTTAGGTACGCTATCTCTCATCTATTCAGCATCGGAATCTTGTTAGTCTTTTAGGCTACTGCCAGGAGAACAATATGCAGTTTCTTGTATACGAATACGTGCCTAATGGAAGTGTCTCCAGTCACTTGTATGGTAAATTTCTGTATATCGGCAAAACTTCATTATCAATTTTATCTCTATTCAGATTATTCATAGTTATAACTGATAACAATAGTTCTGTTACTATGTGCTTCATGTTTGTTACATGCATGCAAAACTAAGTTGCACTATTCTACATTTCATAAAATTTCTTGCGTCTTGTTTTAGCTAAATGAGTCCTTTCTAAATGCTCATGGTTGTGACTTTGGTTTTCCTTTGCAGGCGCCGGTCAAAACCCGCGAGAGAAGCTAGAATTCAAGCATAGACTTTCAATAGCTCAAGGTGCAGCTAAAGGTGATCCTTTGCAAAATCAGTGAGCATTTGTGGCTTTCCTGGTATCAGTTTTCTTCTCTTTTAGATAAAATACCCGAGTATCTTAATGGATCCCACATTGTTTTTGTAAGCCATTCTAAAACTTTCAGTTATTTGGTAGTACCTTCTCTATGCATAAAGCCACGAGGAACTTGTTCCTGATTTTCAAAAGCTCATTCATACTATTCTATGCAGGTTTGGCTCATCTTCACTCTTTGAGTCCCCGTTTGGTGCATAAGAATTTCAAAACCGCTAATGTTCTTGTGGATGAAAACTTCATTGCTAAGGTGGCAGATGCAGGACTTCGCAATTTTTTGGGTAGAGTTGACATTGCAGGCTCCTCTTCTCAAGTGGCAACAGACGAAATATTCCTTGCATCAGAGTAATATATTGCTCTGAAGTTCATGAATGATTTGTGCTGTCCTGGTTATGCATGCGTTTATTTTTGCACACCATGCCTTGCAGGGTGAGAGAGTTCAGACGATTTTCTGAAAAGAGCGATGTATACAGCTTTGGGGTATTTTTGCTGGAATTGTTAAGTGGGAAAGAAGCAATAGAATCACCATTTCCGGACTCTAATCAAAATCTGGTTGAATGGGTATGTGATTATTTTCTAGAGTTTAGTTTCTATGTATGATCACTTTGTAACTGTTAACTACGACCAATCAAAAATCATGTTAGAGATGACTTTTAAGATAATTATTATAAAAGTCAATAAAATTTATATTCTATTTTCTAACATCTTGGATGCAAGTTGACATTCACACAATTTGGTTTTGGGGCCACAAGTTGAAAGTGCGTCATAGCTACTTTTCATAATGTGCTTTGGGTTAATCTTATATGTAAAGTCCATGTGCTGCTACGTGATTGATTTTGTGCTCTCTTTTTCTTCTCCATAATAAAGGTACTAAGCAATCAAGACCGTGGCATGATGTCTTACATCATTGATCGGAGATTGGAGAATAGTTTTACAGCTGAAGGAATGGAAGAGTACATCATACTCATAATTAGATGCTTAGATCCTTCCAGTGAGAGGCGACCTGCCATGAGCTATGTGGAAATGGAACTTGATCGGATCCTAGAGAAGGAAATGAACTTGACAACAGTCATGGGAGAAGGAACTCCAACTGTGACCCTTGGAAGTCAATTATTCAAATCAACAAAATAAATATAAAAAAAAGGTATTGTTGTCTTAAATTGTTACGTATCATATATTATATATTACATTTGTGCATTATATCTTTGCTTTATCATTTTTCCCTAAGTGAATACCAGAGAATAGGGCCAGCTGCTTCCTAAGTGTAAAAAGAGCAGTTGTATCCCCTCTACATATCCCTCCTCTATTTTTCTTTTCATTTTTTTTTTTCAATGTGCCAGTGAAAAGCTGTATTCTTTTCTTTCTGATTTTTTCCTTCATAAATGTATGAGATTTCTTGTAAACCATTATTTATTGTTAATATGACAGTGAAGATTGGGTTGGTGTGGTAAACTATTTATCAGTTTTTCAATTTCCTTCTGTCCAATGTCCACATTTTCCATTTCATTAATTATGCTACAACTCAAATTCAAACTATATCTCCGTCCTTTTGAAAAGGAGATGGGGATGGGATAAGTTACTGAAAAGGAAAAATATATTTGGACACCTCAAATGCTAGTTAATACTTAGGGGAAGAGAATATTAATATGATAGGTGATATGATGTAATAGTAAGAAAGAAATAAAGTGAAATGAGAGGTGTGACGGAGTGTCCAAATATCATTATTTGACTTAAAATACATTAATGGTGGGACTACAGTTGTAGCAGGAATGCAATGTTAGTCTTAATTTTCAATACCAACTGATTTCTTGGCATGAGTGATATGACACTCTTGTTCTTTAATTTTGCTTATAACCAAGATTAAGACTTTAACCTTCTACATGGTTGATAGGTGATTAAAATACAACTTTTTAAAGTGTGAAAAATGCCAAGTAAATTTTTTGCAGCGTTTAAAATGTGAATAAACAAGATATGCGTAAAACTTGGTTGAAACCATGTTGAAATGATTTTGATCTACACTTTTTTTTATAGCTAGGAGATATTTGAGGCATCTTAATCTGGCACCTAATAAATCTTTCATCTTAACAACTTCTTCAATATATATTAACCATTGGAATGATGTCATGTCATCACTTAACTTATAATAGTTGAAATGATTTTCATCTACACTTTTTTTTTATAGCTAGGAGATATTTGAGGCATCTTAATCTGGCACCTAATTAATCTTTCATCTTAACAACTTTAATATATATTAACCATTGGAATGATATCATGTCATCACTTAACTTATAATAGAGATCCGAAACAAAACTTTTAATATATTAGGAACTCAGAATAACAAAAAATATATATTTGGGATTCAAATAAAAAATTAGGTATATATCATGAACCTAAAAGTTATTTAAGCCTATCAATTAAAATGAACTAATTTAACTATTTTATACTTTTTATTGGTCTTGATAAATTAAATATTTGTTTCTTATATATAGAAACAAGAGTAGTATTGTTAATTATTAATACAAATAATATTTAATTTAATTATTTTAAGATTTTTATTGATATTATTTGCCGCATTGTTGACAAGAAATCTATATATAGTTTTATGATTGGAAAAATCTCATTGGATATTAATAAAATTATAAATAAACATACTTACATTGTTTATCATGTATTGTTGTATTAGAGATATTTCTATTTTTATTTTATGTCACACAGATAATTGTTTGTGCCTATTTTTATAGTTTAGCAAATCATATTGAGTGAATAGCACAAGTTAAATATTGCACTTCATTTTTTTTATGTATTAATCATGTTGTGATTTTGCATATTTCAAACATATTTTTAGTGTATGTTACTCAATTGTTCATAGATAACAACATTCAAGATAAAATTATAGCATTAGTTGGATACCAAAAAAATAAAATTTAAGTAAAATTTGTCATACTCTTTCACAATTGACTACTCCTTTTTTCATACTTGGGAAGTTCAAATTAGGTCAATAACATTGGTTAAATACTATACTTGATATATTAATTATGTTTTGATTTTGCATATTTCAAATATATTATTGGTAAACATTGCTCACTAGTTCAATTCTATTAAATAAAAGCAATCACATTTAAGATAAAATTGTGGCGTTAATTGGATAAAAAAAATAAAATTTAAGAAAAAATTGTTACACTCTTTGCCAATTGTTTATATCTCTATTTTCATACTTGTGATAATCAAATTGAGTAAAGAACACATGTCAAATAAACAATTCAATTTTATTATTTATGTTTATGCACTTTTAAATACTACACTTGTTGCATTAATTCTATTGTAGTTTTGCATATTTCAAATATGTTTTACTAAATATTGTTCAATTGTTAAGTTCCATTAAATAAAAGTAAATACATTTAAGATAAAATTATGGCATAAGTTAGATAAAAAAAAACATCAACTAAAAGTTGGTATATTCTTTGTTAGATGTCTATGTCCATTTTTAGAGTTAAATAAAATATAATTCAAATAAAAAACTTAAACTCTCTTTTTATCCCGTGCATCGCATGAGTAAAAAAACTAGTAAAGAGAAATGAAAGGTGTTGATGGAGTGTCCAAATATCATTGTTTGACTTAAAATACTAGGAATAGATGGTGGCAGTTGTAGGCAATGTTAGTCTTAATTTTCAGTATCAAATGTTGTTTGGCATGACTATTATTGTCCTTTAATTATGCGTTTAATAAAGATTAATACCTTAACCTTCTACATGGCTGGTAGGTGATTAAAATACAACTTTTTAAAGTGTGAAAAATGCCAAGTAAATTTTTCGTGGCATTTAAAATGTGAATAAAACGATGTGTGTAAAACTTGGTTGAAACAATGTTAAAATGATTTCTGTCCACATTTTTATAATTGGGAGATATTTGAGACTTCTCATCAAGTGGACCTATTTGGGAGTAAAGTAGTACTTCTAATTGCAACTCCATTTTCAAGTTGAGAATCAAATCTCATTCATCGGGTTAACACATTTGTGTGTGTGTGTATGTTAGCAAATATTTGTACTTATTTTAGAATGAGTATGTTAGCAAACTATAATTATGATTTCTTAAAATATACCTAATGTGTAGCTTGCTAATGTACTTCACACACACATCTCAAAAGCTTGAAAGTACCAAGTTATCCATAATAGGCTA
>CM023959.1:22918426-22942088 GCA_013407115.1 Glycine latifolia | reverse complement strand
ATATATATATATATATATATATATATATATATATATATATATATATATACACACACACACACACATACACACACACATATATACACACACACACACACACACACTCTTGTGGAACCAAAAGAATAAGTCAAATACCTGACCTGATGGAGCCTACACACAACACACAAATATAACAATAAAACAAAACATCAACATAGCAACCTATAATAACAAAACAACCTTAGTCTCCCAATGAGATTACTAGCTCAACCTATAACCCTTAGTGACTTGAGGGGAAATATTTTGGATAATATGACTTGTCATGATCATGGAAGAATGAAGAATAATGAGAAAAATCATTTTCACTGTCACTTGTACCCCCAACATTCTTATTATACCCAATGTCTCTACATGCCTCCTTATCCACCAACAGATTTAATGATGTACATAGCCTTTAGAAAATGAAATGGAAATAAGCAAGGAGTTAGGCATATTTCTATATTAGACATTGTAGGAGAGCACACAAATAGTCATACAACACATAAGCAAGTATATGGTGCATTTAGTTCAAAAATCAATTCAACAAAACATCACTCATAGATATACTCATTGACACTAAAAAATATAATCATAATATCCATTACATTTCTTGACTAATGCCCCTACTTATAGTTCATTCATTTTACTAATCTCTTATTTGGTAGTACATGATACATGTACTAAAATGTCATCATGCACACAAAGTGTTCTTTGTGCACACAAAGTGTTTCTCATGCACATAAAGTGCTTCCTTGTGCAAACAAAGTGCTCATCATGCACATAAAGTGCTTTCGTACACATGAAGTTCTCTTTGTGCACATATAGTGCTCATCATGTCCATTAAGTGGTCTTCACACACATAAAGTGTTTCTTTATACACATATAATGCTAATTGAGCACATACAATGCTAATTGAGAACATAAAGTTCTCATCGTGCACATAAAGTGTTTTCTCATGCACATATAATCCAAAGACATGGAAGATATCTAACCACTTAAAAATCTCATAAACAAAGTGTTGATAGAGAATTTTGGTATTAGGTTCAAAAAACTATAAATCAACAAATAAGAATTTGATAATAGGACTAATTATACTAAACCAAAATACTTAATGGGTTTTGTGTTTTCAAACTAGCAATATGAGATTTTCAATTTAACAAAGTCTATCTTAAAAACTTATTATGAAAATAAACTTTATGACAAGTAAAAATGTGTATTTGGATTATAATAATTGGTTCTCACAAATGTAAATACTTTTTGTAAACGAGTGTAAAATAATACTTGGATCAACAACATTTATGAGCACATTAGTATGTTTGTTACAACACAAAAAAAAACATATATAATCGAAAGCAATAACAAAAATATTATAGAAAGAAGAATGAGTTATAGATACAAGGTGTTGTCCAAGGAGAAGAAATGGGTAAGAACATACATGTTTCTATAGAATCAAAAAGTCATAAGTGCGACAAAGTTGGTATACAAGAAGAATGTAAAATGTTCATAACCAAATAAACATAATACATTTTTTCCTATTTATAGAAAATACAAACAATCGGTCTTTATTATTGATTGTGACACATGTCCTTGAACTTCATTCCTTTGTTTCATATGGTACCACCTATTCGGTGTTGCTTTTTGAACCTGAATCATCGTTAGCTACTCCAATAATTGTTGCTCTAATTGTTCAATTTAACATTTTCGATAATCTTTCTTTCGAATCATCTTAATCATCATGAAGATGCTGATCAATCCATCATATCAAATATTTTCTTTTCGACATCAATTATTCTTATTTCTCTTGTTCATCTTTTTGTCGATTCTATACTTTGAACATCACCAAATGAGTCCTTCCTAATGCATTATCATACTTAATTGAAAGAAATACAAATAAAATTGAACATCCTTTTAAGATTTTCATTTGATTAACTCTAACACAAAGATATTAAATATTGATGGATTATGAGTTTCAAAAAGTTATGTAGATTATTACATGTGTTCAATGCGTATAAAGGTATAATGTTCTTAACTTATATGTGAAAAAATGTTTCAAATGTGCTTGTGTGCGCATAAGTGGACTTTCGTTCAGTGTTATCATAAGAAATAATGTTCAACACGCTTAGTTATTGAATATGTGTCCAACATTTTTTATGAAAATTTCAATTTCCAATTTGTTGTTCTTTTTGTCCAACGCCTTAAGGAAACTCACAATTCATCTTTTACAAACACTTAAGTTTTCTTCATCTAAGGCAAAATGAGCCTCATTTTCTACGTTTCAAATGCAAATGTCCAACTACTCTTGATATTTCTTTTGCTTTTTCGAATATGATTTAATGTTTGAATTTCAAGCATTTAATGAAAGAAAAGTTTCTTTGAGTATAAGTACAATTTTTTATCTAAAGCATTTCTAAACAATGAGACTGGATATAGTGAGAAAACTGAAAAAGGAAAATGCAGAAAATGAGTACACACTTTTAGATAGTGTTAATACTTTTTAGGAAAGAAAAGATACCTACCTTTTCTCTCTCCTCTTGAAAAGAGGACACGTAAAAAACAGTTAATGTCAAAACTCCTTTGAATTTAATGCACAATCAGAACAAGATGAATTACAAGGGCATGAACAAACAACAAATCTATGAACTTTGATGCTTATATAAAGACTAAAGAAAATACTTATAGAGAAAAATGAAAATATAACTTTGGATAAAACAATACTCTATTGAAATCAATATTTGGGTGATACTTTTGTTGATGCAGAACCCCTTCTAAACCAAAATGTTTTAGTGGCAACAAACTTTTAAGAAGAAAATTATAAGTCTTCTAGACATATGCCACTAATGATTTGCCTTGACTGCCTAAATTTACAAAGGACTTAATTAAGAATCATGAGAGAAGGTGTGAAATATGGACCTACAATAAAGGTTTTCCAAATGAAGGTTCTATCTAATTCAAAAGCAAAATGACAATCATGCTTGCTAAGTCAAAGTGCAGATATCAAAATTTATAAATAGAAGCATAGTACTAGAGATAGCTTTAGTTAGAAGGTAGATATCATAAACTACACATGGCTAGAGGATCAACAAAAGATGCAATGCAGAATACAAGGTTGAAGGCACAAGAGTTTACACTATTCAGAAGCACACACCAAAGCCAATAAAGGAAGAAGTCATGCATAAGTATAGTGGAGCACTATATCTGTGACATTAAGCTCTCTAGAAGGCATGAATAATTTTGAAGGAAAAATCTTGTTGACATCAACAAGTTCTACCCAAATCAAGGCAACTAGAAGTAAAGAGATTTTTCAAGCAAAACTACAGTCATCAGAGAATGAATTGAAATAATAGTCTATAGAAGACACAACTCTTCTCAAGTAGTATCTCATGACTATGTTGAAGTAGAAGCCATGAGTTAGTGACACAGTAAGCACCAACGAGCCATAATTTTAAATTTTAAATTGTGCAAGTTGTCAATAAGCAAAGGAAGCATAGATAAGTTAATTGTGTGACAAGGACAACTCACAACAAATATCCTTGGTCTCCAAGCTTTTCTAGAAGTTAGTAACGGTCATCTTCATGGTCAATAAAAGGAATACAAGTTGCTTACACTCATTTCTAGGAAGGAAAATAGCATAGAGAGGGTAAGATCAAGAAACTAAGTTGTATAGAGAGAACATTTGCTTTTGATATTAATCTTTCTTAGCCAAACACTCTAGGACTTAGAGCTAAATTCATTAAGCATAAAGTGTTTGTAAACACCTTCACCAAAGAAGCCTTACTAAAAAGAGATGCCTGAAGCTGTCATAGGAGCATGTCCTTAAACAAAACTCGTTAGGATAAAGAAACCTTTAAAGAGAAATTAGGAAATTGCTGCTTCTGGAGGTTGTGAAAACACAATAGGTGTTATATGAGTCAAATAGTAGTTGCTACTTTGGGTACGAAGCCTAAAGAGAACCTTTTTGAGAGAATAGTTGGGTATGAACGGTAAAGGCTTAGAGAATACTAAGGTGCAACCTAAAGATGCTTTTTAAAAGAATACTCAATAAAGCTCGAAGAGACTTTTCGAATGAATACTTGGGAAAAACTATAGAAGCTTTGAGAATACTATGAAAGCCTAATGAGACTTAAAGAAAAAGAATACCTTATTGAATCTTGTACCTTGTAATAGTACAAGAGAAGCTAATTGACCACTATGCCATATTGATTTATGTTTAAGTATTTGACAAATAAAATTTGTGTCATATTTAATTATTTTATTTATTTGTAATAATTCATGTAATTTAACTAGTGACTTATCGATTAAATTAGTAATCCAATGATCTAATACTTCAATTGAATCATTCACCTTTCCAAATTTTAAAATATTGAGAAACATATATAATTCCATTATTTTAATTAATAGAATATCTAAACATATATAATAATACAACATCAGACTAATATCATACACATACTAGCTTTACTCATTGGTAATACCATAACCCGAAAATTGGTATAATATTACACCAAGTGGATTGATCCAACATGAAGCAATATTAGTTATTTTTCAAGAAGAGATGCAAACCTCAACGTGATGTAACTAGCATTGAAATTCATCGCAAAATTTTCAAGATTTAAAAATGCAATATTTGGGGTTTCATCATAATCATTGATTTTGAGAAAAATCGTAGATAAATACAATCGTAATTGTCATGACAATACTGTTGTTGTATAATTAGCATTTTCCTTTCACAAATCTAATTGATAATTTTAAAAGAAATATTTGTTGCACATCACTATTGTCAGGCATTACGTCACATTAGCGTGAAAGTGTTAAAAAATTGGACAGGACATCGTTTTTTTTTAATGAGTTGGGCAAAATACCCGCACATGCTAGCGGTAATTAAAATTTAAACAATAAGCATTTAACTGATAAAAAAAGTAAGCATTTATGCGTGCGCAAACAAAATTATTCATTGTTGTTGTTTTTTTTGTTCAAAATCATTCATTGGTTTAAATACATTATTTTTAGTAATTTTTGCTTTCAATTCTAGTAAAACAGTTTTCATAATTTGTATAACGTTTTTGTAATGTGGAAATGAAAAATGACACCACGAAAAGTTTAGACATCATAAAAATCATAAAGAATTAAAAGCAGCCTCCTTTTTTTTATAACCCAAATAAACTCAGCAAAAGTGGAAAAAAATTAGACAAGTATGCATCAGCAAAAGTGAAAAACCCCGGAATCTGGACTATGATTCATCCCAAATCCCCAATCACACAAATCAGTCACAAGAACAGTTCTAGATTGCCTGCAGTCACCTTTCATACAATTGACTCTACAATCATTATTTTAAGGATTGCATTCTTTATTCTTTTTTCTTCTTCTTATATTTTATTAATTTTATAAACTTAAAAAAAAATTATGATAGAGAACAAGTACAAGTCAATCTTCCCCATTGTTATTAAAATTGACATGATAATTGACTCGATCGAGATAATAGGTTAGTGATTCAATCAGTGTTTTAAAAATCGATCCGGTGACTGACCCGGTCAGGGTACTGGGTCACTGGGTCAGTGGTCGAACCGGTGGGTCACTGATTGACCCGTATGACCTAGCTAGTGGTCGAACCGGTTGACCCGCATGACAATGTCTTAAAATATTTATAAAAAAATCACAAATTAATATTTTTCCATAATATAGAGTCATAGATAATTAGATAGCAAAATGTTAAAAAAAACATCATTATCCAAGTTTAAACAAACAAGTACCAAAGATCACAAACATAAGCTAAATAAAATAAGGCATCACAAACCATAACATAGATAATTAGATACCAAAATGTAAAAAAAAAGTCATTGTCAAAGTTCAAACAAATAAGTAACAAAGATCATAAACATAAGTTAAATAAGATTAAGTTCAAGAAACAAAATTATGAATAAAAAATTATAGAATGCTAATTCTCATCCAATAATTTATTTGATTAAGAAAAGTATACTAAAAAAATTTAAAATAACAATTAAAGTATTAAAGTTGATAACACAAGTGCATTAATAAAAAAAAAAGTGTAAATAGTAACTACTTAAATTAAAATAAAAGTTCAATTTTTAATTAAAAAAAAGGTAAAAGGAGTATAGTAAGTAATAAAGGAGTGCAGGAAGTAAAACTGTTATGGATCTTGGGCCCAAATGCAAAAAATCCTATCCCACGTATATAAAAGCTTTTGTGCTTGCAATTTGCGCCGCTGCACTTTCTCTTCTTCTTCTATGCTGTGCTGATTTCAGTTTTTAGTTTTCTTCTTTGGCAGCTGTGCTGCGCTTTCTCTTCTTCTTCTTCTATGCTTCTTCTCCTGCACTTTCTTCTTTCCTTCTTTGGCTGCTCACTGCTGCTTCTTCTATGCTTCTTCTTTGGCCGCTGCAATTTTATTATTTTCTTCTTTTTGCTTGAACCATGATCAACTTTTTTTTTTTTTTTTCTAAATAGTGACCCGATCCGGGTTAGCAGGTTGGCGGTTGAACCATGAATCTGACCAGGTCACACCAGGTTAAAAACATGTCTAATCCGTTAATAGACTCAACCCAGTCCAGCTATCGGGTCACGGTTCGACTGGTCCGACCGGCCGGGTCGATTCAATTTTTAAAACATTGAATTCAATTGATGAATCGAGATTAGTGATTCAATCGATGAATCGGTCCTTGACTCAGTTTGATCTTATATATATTAAAAATTTAAAATTATATATATATTTATTATATATAAATATATAATTAATATTATTTGAATAAGAAAAATTAATTTATATAAAAAATTCAAAATAATTATTACTAATAATTCAAAATTTTAAAAAAATCAAAATAAATCCAAAAAAAAAAGTGAACCTGAACCCATCAAATTAAGCAAATTTAATCAAATCAACTGTATAATCAGTTCAATAATCAAATTAGACCGATTATACTGCTAAGTCCCGTCCCGGTATGACCGTGCCTATTTTGATAACTGTTCTTTCCTTATCTCACTGCAAAATTCGCATCCCACAAAGACTAATTGGAACAAAGAATTAACTATCTCAGGTCCACCCTCTCGTTTCAGTCCAACGACCATTTGACAAAGTTGCCACTACCCTCTCTCTCTCTACGCCAGTTATTCGCACTCAAGTGATCGCAGAAGAATATAAAATTTTACGAAACTATCTCAATAGAATGCTGGAATGCGTTTCTTTCAAATCTTCGACTCCTACCACCAACTCTTCTCCACTTCCTCCCCCTTCCCACTCTCATTCCGAAGGCAAAACCAAAACCAAAATATCTTTACTCTGAGCCAAACCTGTTTGTAAAAATGTCTCACAGAATGTTCGTTTTGTTTCCCAGGGAACTCGACGGAGGAATTCGAAGAAGACACTTCCGCCACAAGCCCAAACGTCTCGCGCGAGTTCCACCGCGCTTTGGAGGCCCACTCCTACAACGAGATCCGGTCCATGGTCCAGGCCCCACCGCAGGTCCACCACATCGACGACGAGGACTCGCACCACCGCCACGTCCTCTCCCAGGTCCTCCAACCCGACTCTCACAGCGTCCGCGAAGCCCTCGCGAAAGCAAAACCTAAGAACAACCTCACGCGCCTCGTCTCCACCTACTTCGACCACAGCTGTGGAGAATGGAACTCTTGTGGTGAATGACATTAACACCATTGATAGCCTCGTTGATCGGCTTCAAACCGCGGTGGAAGGGGATAAGGCTTTTGTTAGGTTTGCATTGGATAGGAGAAGGGAGAGACATCCCATTCAGGAAGTGCTTAAGCAGCTTGGAAAGAACCAACCTGTTTTGGAGCATTTGCTTGGGGTCTTGAGCAACATATATACTTCTGCTTTTATAGTGTTAACAAGCCAGATATGCACTCCTCAAAGAGATATGCAGTCATCAAACTCCCTAGTTAGGTCCTTTCAAGGTTTTCAATCACGGTCATGCTGTCCTTGATACTGCGAAAAATTGCAAACTGAGACCAGAGACTCCAAAAACCTTGACATTGCAGTCAAAAAATTGTGGTAGCAAACCGATTTTAAAACCTTGGTTCGTTTCCAGCTTATATTTTCTATTTATTATGTGATGATAACAGCTGATTCTTGATTTGTGCAAGAATGCAATACTTACTGGCCCAATAATTGAAGGTATAGGTTCTGTTTATAATTTGAGACTGACTATATGATATATAGTTATATACACCAAATTGACTTGCGTTTTTTGAATGTATTCACCATTTGGTTCATTCATATGAGATAATGTTTCCAGTGCCGAACAAGTGGCCAACCTTTTACTTGCCATCAAATTTTAAATCTTAGATGAAGGATTTTTTGTATAGGTATGATATTTCAGGAAGAGATTAGGGTCTTATGCTTGGTCATATATAGTATGTAATCAATTGTTAAGCAAAATGATGCACTTTAGAGTGATAATGAGTGTAAATTCGTGATGTTATCTTTTTATGGCTCTGTTTACAATGCTAATGATGGAGTTCCTTTAGGATTATAACTTGTGGTGTTTTAACCATTTTGTCGGTCTGATGAATATTGTTTAGTTACAGATTCTATCCATATGTTACTGTATGGTTGTTTATTTGGCTTTTTAGTTTTCCTCCTGACATATTGGAACAGGAATACACACAATTTCTTTGTTTTTAGTTCTGGTTGACTTTCTTCCTAGTATTTTTGTTATTTCATTTTGCAAAAATATGACAAAACAAAGTATATATTAGTTTCTCTTTCTCATTAATATTTCCTGTATTGCCTATTCTTCAGTTCAAATTTTAGTCCTACATATTGCATTTCATTGTGAACAATAGTTCACCTTATGTCCCTTAAAAAAAAAAAAACAGTTCACCTTATGTATAATTTGAGTTTTTTAATTGAAATTTTGAGCTTTTGAGTTTAAGAACTGTTCATCTTATATTGTTATATATCGGTAGCAGATGTCACTTCTGTTTTAGGTCATGCTGGTTGATGATCATCTGTTATATCACTTTTATAGTATAAGTGACTTGAACGCCTGTGGCTATTGATGTTAACTAATCATGCTCATGATGACTTAGTGCACAATAAAGAGATAGATGTGTATTCATCCTCGGATTTTAAAGTGGGTAACGATCTTCACTATAAAGACAAAATGATGAATACATTTGTACACGGTGGGTGACTATTAAAATCAACTAAAATGTGGGTGGTAGATCTAAGTATATAAGTTCCTAGTGGGTTAGGGCATGGGTATTGAAATTGCTACTTTTACCTACCCTGATATGGCTTAGATATTAGTATTGTTTTGCAAGGGGACAAATATTGTCGTTAGTACCCTACTCAAAGCTTGTCTACTATTGCCCCTGCTCCCAAATTCCTATTCTAAGTCTAAAACCTAGCTTCTATTATATTGCTCCTGTTCTTATGTGCAGTCAACTATTGTAACTAACTGACAATTGATACTTTGAGTCTGTTCTAATTCTAAATAACCAATTGCTGAAATTTGAGCCATGTATCTAACAATACAGCCGCCCCCCCCCCCCCCCCTCTCCCCTCCCCTCCCCTCCCCTCCGCCCAATATACTGAAAATATCTTTTGAACAGATAACAGCAGCAGGGTCTGGATTCTGGAAGCATAGGGGGTTCACCATTACAGTGGTATACATGTCCACCATTTCCTTCCTCCCATGGCGGAAAGGCTAATATCTACACAACCATATGTTATCAACTCCCATGGCCAAGTCTGCATATTCTTCTTTAAAAGTTCTAGTTTCTCCTAATTATTCTGGTATTCAAGTTCTAAAGATGTCCAGCATGTGTCTGAAACCTAAGTCTGCAATATGTCACCAAGTGACAAATGTAGTATGGCTTGCTGGACGTGGCATATTAATAGCCAGGGAATCAACTCCCTCTGTTCCACATGTTTTCCTTGCTAATACTTGACATGAAGATCCATTCACCTCCCTGGGAAGGTCCAAGACTTGTAGTTTAAGCGAATGTGGTGGACTGGTTGGATTTCTTGAAAGTTTCTCCTCTCCCCCCTTTGGTTCCGCAAATGCTTGAACCTCTTAAGGTTTTATTCTGCCACAACAGGTTTGTGCCTTTTCTTCCTTATGTCTTCTTCATCTTCCTCATTTTCTGGGGTTGTGCATCTCTAAATCAAGTCCTGTTGGATGGTGCAGAGAATGGTTTCCTCTTCAATCCTCATCTTCAGCCTTGGGTCAAATGTCTTTGTTTCCTATGCCTGGATAACTTCTCTTGTATCTGTCTGTACTCTGTAGCCTCCAAGTTTTCAGTGCTTTGCTCATCCTGAGAGCCAATGGTTCAAAGTTCGTTTTGCCATGGTTCTGCTTCTTGATCGCTAGACCTTCATCTTCCCCTTTAATGTCTTGCACCCAAGAACAAGAACCTTCATCTTCTCCTCTGTTTTCTTGCACCCAATCTGTTTCTCATCCCAAAACAGATGGTAATAGTTCTAGATCATTTTCCAGATGGAACCGTTTGAGCTCTGTGTTCTCAAAGGTCCACCAAGTCTCTTTCTAATTGCACCATTTCCACTCTAGGCGCAACTTGAGGGTGCCTCCTCCTAGAGCCCTCACAACCTTTGATAGCCTCTCAATGTGTAGGGATTTTGTGTCGAGAATGTCATCTTAAAACTAATTTATATTTAAAGTTAAAAATAATTACGTTGTTAAAAAATTATTATTTTCACTATTATTGAAGCATGATATATGACAAAAAAGTCTTTCATATATTTAATGTCAATAATTTATCAAATGAATGATTATGTTATTATTTGATGAGTGTTGCTAGTTTCTACGAAGGAAAATGTTTTGTACGAAACGTATTTGCGTAAAGATGCACGAAGGCTTGTATCCCGTTAAATCAAGTTTAGCTTCGTGTTGTATCCTTTCGTAACAAATAACATTGTTGATTTATTTATTATGAATTTTAATTATATAAAATAAATATCTATTATGTGAAATACACAAATTAAAATACTAGTTATATACACAAATACAAAAATGTGAATTCTTACGAATAAATTTTCGTTAAAAACACTAGAAGGTGATTTCTGCCAAATCCTATCTTATAACTAGTAATTTAGTTTGTGTATCACACAAAATAGATATTTATTTTATATAACTAAAATTTATAGTAAATAAACACTTCTAAATATATCAATTATACTATTGTAATTAATTTTATAATAAATAATACTTTTGAACTTTTTTTAAGTAAATATTTTTGAACATATAAACTATATTTTATATTTATAATAAATAATTTATATTGTGATATATTATTATTTTTATTTTTTATAATTTTTAAAAAATATTAAAATTTAATATGGATTAAATGAAATAATAAATAGTCAAACAACGTGTAATTGTGGTAAAAGAAACGTTAATGAGGATTAAATGAAATAATAAATCAAATAAAAAATATGTTTAGAAATAATAAAAGTCAAACAACACCTAATTGTGGTAAAAGAAAATTTAATAAGATTAAATGAAGTAGTAAATAAGATTATTTTTTTAAAATAAAAATTTAGTGGAAATGCCACGAAGCAATTTTAGTGAAAAAACATTAATACAACACTATATATAGGTGATAAACAATATTTTTTACCACAATTTATCTTTTGCCTAAGTAAACATATCTCTCACCCTTAACAATGGTTGAACAAGCTACCATTATTTCTCCATCCGCCACCCCTAATTCTTCCTCAGAAAATAATACCTTTCATGCTGCTACCAACTTCTCCTCTCAACAAAATTCACCTCCCTCAAATAATACACATGGTAGACCCCTAAGTTCCAACAATAAGCTAAAACTACCCTTCACGATTAACCAAGACAATGAGCATGCCTTCAAACTTTTTTTTTTTTATTATTATCAAAGTTAAAATCTCTGATGTAATTGAGACAGTGGTCCAATTCGCTCGTCGCTGCAAAGTTAGCATCGTTGTGCTAAGCGCATCAGGGCTTATTAGTTACACCACTCTTCTCCATCCTTTTTCTCATACTTCTTTCATTGTTTATTGACCCATCACCTTAATTTCCCTCACTGGCACCTACATAAATAACAACCTTTTTATTGCTTCTTCATCATTGTCATCATCCAATGTTGACATTTGTTATTTATTTTTCTTCAATTTCAGGTCAAAGCTTTATTGGCATTGCCCTAGAGAAGGTTATTGCCGCTGGTATTATTATGGAAGTGTTTTGTTTTCACAAATAGGGATGTCTAGCAAAATTGCTAATACGATATTGGATCAAAACTCTCTCTAAGGTATTTACGGGAAAAATATCTCTAGGGATGTTGATCACTATGCATGTTAATACCAACCAATGGAGGTGAGGTGTGTGCAGCTAAAAAAGAAAAGGTTTAAAATGTACTCACCTTGTCGGTTTAATCCCTTATTTATAGAGATTACCTCTAAGATTTGTTGCTGTTATATCTAGGTTAGAATCAGTAGTTGAGATCCTCTTGGATATTGTTGAGATTTTGACTTAGACTGTTTCCTCTTAGCTGTTAGCCCTTCTTAGGCCTTCTATAATATGGGCATTTGTCAGATCCGTAACAGTTGCCCCTCAGCCCGGTAATCTGGTAGTCCGGGTTGCCGGAGTGTATATTATGTTGAACTTCCTGTGCATCACATTTGATCACCATCCGAGTTTCGGGGTTTATCTATTTTAACGACAGGTTTTTCTCCTAACCCAGATTATTATGAGAAAAGGCACACACCATTTGATTTTTGATAAATGAACTCAAAACACTTTGAGTTCTCTTCAATTATATCGGACATAATTTCAAAATTTATTTTCATATTAACATATGAACTCAAACACTTTTAGAGTTCTATTCAATGAAATCGGACATAATTCCAAAATTCCTTTTCACATTAACATATGAACTCAAACACTTTTAGAGTTCTATTCAATGACTTGGCCAAAGTCAGAAATATCTAATGCAGAGTCTGCTTGAATATTCATCTGGTATTAAAAACCAGGTATTATATTATGCGAATGTTTTCTCCACATTACATTCCAGCTCATACTACCAGAATTCAATCCGGACCAAGGGCAACCTGTCACATGTTCAATCTCAATTTTTCACCAAGACCTTAAACATTTCAACCTGATCAAGGTCATCATGACGGTTCACCTTCTTAGCCCAGAATACAACTTTGATGCATCATACACATGAAGGTTTATTTTTATACCTCCATTTTATCATTAGCCGAAGGTTTTAACCAGTTCAGGTTTTACCCTTAAGCAATCAATTCTTGAGTTTTTAACCCTTTCTTGGACTTTACCCTCAAGATCTCTTACAACTTATGTTTTTAACCGAGTTCGAATTTTGGAAGCGTCCTTCCTTATTCTTTGAACCCGGCCCCGATTTCGAATTTCAGAAACGTCCTTCCTTATTCTTCGAACCCGGCTTCTTTTTGGTGGCTTTACATTAAGCCCGGCTTTGTTCGCCATAGCTTTTTCATTTGGCTTTGCTGATCTTTCATTAACAACCCGACTTAATTCGCCAGCATTCCTATACTGACTTTGTTGCCGCTTGAGGTATTTTCTTGCCATTTGATTTGTGAACCATTTTTATCCCGGAGTGCCGGTACACCATTTTATGTGTACCATTTATATTTCGGAGGGTCGACACACCATTTATATTCCGGAGGGCCGGTATACCATTTATATCCCAGGGGGCCGGTACACCATTTATATCTAGGAGGGCCGGCATACCATTTATATCCTGGAGGGCCGGCATACCATTTATATCTCGGAGGGCTGGCATACCATTTATATCCTGGAGGGCCGGCACACCATTTATATCCCAGAGGACCGGTACACCATTTTGACTTTTTTCGAAGTTTTATGGTTCGGAGACCAATTTTACCTCTTTGAAGGACTTTTTAATTTGGGCCCCATTTCTTTTGCGGTGCCTTTCTTATTTGAATCTGGTTTCATTTGTCGTGGTCTTTTAATTTTAGCTGGCTTTCTTCATAATTTACCGAAAATAGAATGTCGACATTTTGATTTGATATTTGGGGAAGTAGCATTCACTTCTTTTCTCGAGCTCGGCTTGCCTCAGTTATTCTTTCAATTTGGCTTTTTGGACCTAAGCCTTGTATTGCACTTCATCTTTAATTGAAGTCCGAAACATTGAACTTAATATGCCAAACACAATTGTCCCACCAAGGAATATGCATCACTTCTGTAACTACTGGAATCACTGATTGCTTTTTTCACTTTACTTTCTTCATCGGTGCAAGTTTAATAATATTATTCTGTAGGGACATTAGAATGCTCAATAATCATATGCCATAATGCAACAAATTAATATAAAGCTTCATAACTTCCACATGCATATACATGGATAACATATACAAGATAACTTGAGATATAATTCACTTATCTCATCATCATGATTCACTTGAACGGGGCCCATCATCCAATTTAGCTAACCCAGATCAGCAGGGTTTATTTGTCTTTCATTTGTAGCCACCAAACGAATTTGCCTCCTTCTTAATTTTCTTAACACTTTCTTTTCCTTGTGTTGAATTGTGACTCGAACAATCTTCATTTTGTTGGAAAGGTAACGAGAGCCTTCCCTTCATTTTCCCTTAATTATTTGACATTCGTGTATTATGTGGCTTCATATTTTGTCCAAACATAGTTGTTTTGCAAACAATGCTGCAGGAGGCTAGAAAAAGTTTGCCAGCTTGTACTTCAAATTCGATTGGACCGACTTGTTGAATATATGAAGAAGTTTGGCATGTATCATGTCCTCTCCATGTCAATTGGCATTTGGTTCTGAAACTGCAAATCCAAACAATAACAATAACATGGATAATAATGGTAATAACAACGAATAGTATAGTACTGCCCTTGGAATTGAGCATAAAATTGTTCTCTTTTAATCCTGGCCAGGGAGAACTCTTCCGGATTCCTGCAAATATTTAACCGGGTTCCTGCCACTATTGAGGTCAACATTTGCCTTCTTCTGGATTCCTTTGCTCTTCTCAATGATACTGCATATAATCCGAAAATTTCTTTTTCTTTGCCTCTCTTTCTTGATTTTGCCAGGCTATATTATGGTGGAAAAGCGATATATGAACGCTTTATTTCCAATCAATGACAATCACCCCTATTCATATCGTTATCTTCCAGCATCTTCCAAACAATTTTCCACCTATAGGCTACACTGGCCGGGCAAAGGAAATTGTCGGATTCAATGGTTGGTCGAGTAAACTTCCACTCTCTCCCTTCTCGGGTATCATTGTTCCTGTGAAGAATATTCGGTGATTAATCACAATACTATAGATGATTAAAAGCATATTTTTCACAAATGTATTGCGAAAAATAACTGGCTTAAATAGTTATTATAAATCTATCATAAAGATTATGTTCTTATACATACTAAATAAAATCAATTGTTCCAAAACTGTAATGGCAATTATTGTATAATTGACGAAAGGCACTATTCACATCACGGTGCATTATAATAGTTATTATAAAAACTTCAATAGCACAGAAATTGATTCATGGGTTGGCTTCGTAAATAAACTCAAAATTATAAATTATCTCCATAATCCTTAACATCACGGTGCACAGATCATTTTCTTGGAGCGATAAGGGTAATTAGGAATTAATGTCAGTTTCATAATCCTAGCACTCTTGATCACATTAATTGACTTCGACAATTCATTCATTTAATAATAAACATAAATTTATTACCAACATTAATTGATTTATCAATTTCTTATGGTAATTATATTTGAGATGCAAAAATAATAATATTTTACACATATATTATTATAAAAATACTATAAAGAATGATTTCTAACGCTTCATATTAGAAAAGGGGGAGAAGACTTAGCTTTTGCTTAATCTAATCTCTGTTACCGCTCGTGAGACAAGATCCACCCTTATAAAGTGATATTGCGCATATGCCAACCCGGCTTCCTTGGTGGTGAATCTCACATTCTATATTGATGAGGCTGCCTTCTTGTGCTCTGCACCCATCATATTAGGATTTTGATTTGTGGCTGTTATGCTTTCACCATTATTGGGTGGGAATCGAATTTTATCTTTTCCCATGGGCCCATCATCCAATTTAGCGACGCGGATGAAATCTCAAATGGACTCATTGCCTAGCAACTGTATGTTCGGACTAGCTTCTATTTGTACAACATTCCTTAATTCTCATTATGAGCCGGGTTTTCCATATTCCTCCATCTGAAGCGCTGCTCTATAAGTTGGGAAAACCTTATCAATGTGAGAAGTAAAAATCACGGGACCTATCTCGGAGTCCACCCAAATTCTTCACTATCAATAAAATGAGATTACACAAGGGTTCCAGCAACCATTATAATCAACAAACAATTTCAACAAAAGTTGTACCAAAACATCACAAGAGGTAAACATACAAAATAAGCTTCTGTACGAAATTAATTCCTACCACCAGAAATAATAATTAAAAATCCCAACGGTCAAATTGATTTATTGCAAGATAGAAACTCACTGACCAAATTTGAGGATAATTCAACGGTTGATAAAAGAGATAAAATTTTCTCAATATCACTGCCTAAAACAAGACAAAATAGAACATAAATTCTGATAACCTTTGTTTGTAGTTGAAACATGCCCTCTTAAAAACGCTTAAATTAATGATCCAAACGGTCAGAATGTCATAACAGATTTTATTAACCTTTTATCAAATTTTTAACGTAATCCAACGGTTAGTATGAAATAAATATCCTTAACAATACCGCTGCCTGCTTCAGAAAAGGGATTCAGAACCAGTTCGGTTTGGGAATTTCTGGTGATACTACAAGCCTCTATCCAAGAAACCAACCATTAGATGTGAATAATGATGAGTCACAAACTTGCTGTAAAATGTTCAGCAAGATCTAACGGTTAAAAAAAAGATTGTGAAGATTAAAGAATGACAGTTTTTGTCCTTCTCAACATGCGAATTTGGATCCTCTCTTTCTCCTCTCCTTTTTCTCTCTCTTTCATCTGCATCAGAGCGTGGGTGTGTGGCCTGATTGTTACTCCTCCTGTTTACCATCGGGAACATGCGATTTGAAATTTAATGTCCCCACAGACGATGCCAATGTTCTGTTTTCACAAACAGGGATGTCTAGCAAAATTGCTAATACGTTGATATTGGATCAAAACTCTCTCTAAGTTATTTACGGGAAAAATACCTCTGGGGATGTTGATCACTATGCACGTTAATACCAACCAATGGAGGTGAGGTGTGTGCACAGTGATAGCTAAAAAAGAGAGGGTTTAGAATGTACTTACCTTATAGGTTTAACCCCTTATTTATAGAGATTACATCTAGGATTTGTTGCTGTCATATCTAGGTTATAATCAGTAGTTGAGATCCTCTTGGATACTGTTGAGATTTTGACTTAGACTATTTACTCTTAGCTGTTAGCCCTTCTTGGACCTTCTATAATATGAGCATTTGTCAGATCCGTAACATGTAGCTACTATTGTCAGAAACTTTGAGAACCCCAAGATTGCTATCGATGATGGTAGTGAGGAAAGGCATAACATAACCCTAATGCATGTTATCCAGGTGGCAATCAGAACATGATCTAGGTTCAATTAATGTTATCACACTGTAAGACATGAATGTGAATGCGATACTATGGGGCCACACTCAATCCTAGTTACTACAAAGGATGAAGTTATGCAAATGTGTCATCCTTTACTCTGATTTTGGGTTTTTTTTCTTGATTTTATCCTTGTGACTTTTACTTTATTTTCCTAAATTATGTAACAAGAAATTGTTAATTAGTCAAAACATAAGTTTTATCATGAGGTTGAAATAACAAGTCTCTCTCTTTCTTTATTGGTATTTCTTAGTTTGTACAATGGTAGTATATATATAATTTTTCTACTTTTCTTTGTTTATTTTTAAATCTTTCATATGTTTGTATCTTTATGAGAAAGAGAGGTTATGAATTCAAGAAAAGACAAGGATCTTTTTCAATGGTGGTTTATATTGGTTTATTAGTTTTTTTTTTCATTTCATAATATGAATTGTCTTAGGTTATTTCTATAAGCATGGTGATTTTTTTTTATTTAGCTTGTTGAAGTCTTGAATGATGGTGATGGTAAAAGTTGTGACACACCCTCTCTCTAGGTGTGTGTTTGTTTGGAAGGTATATCTTATTTTTATTGTTGGACTTATGTTGTGTGCAATGATGCTGGTGTGTGGTTCTAGAATTCCATGTAGAATGTTTATTTACTATTTCAATGTTACATTATTAATTTCCATGTTTCTTTTAAGGAAAAAAGTATGGATGCATGTGCATTCTAATTTCTCCAAATTGAATTGATTTCATCAATTATTTATATAAAGTCCAAAAATTTCACTTTCTTTTTTCATATATATATATATATATATATATATATATATATATATATATATATATATATAGACTTGTATTATTTATTTTTCAATCATATCAAGTGTTTGAATTGAAAAAAAAAAATCTAACTTTGTATCCTTCCTTTTGTACGATTTTTAACTCCTTATCTAGCATGTACTTAGATTTATGTGGTCAAAATAAAATGAATTAATTGTATTAGCAATATTGAACGTTAATTTTTTTTTTTGAAAAAATTACTGCTAGTAAAAATCAAGCTACAAATATAAATGAACTATAATGTGGTCCAAATTAATATCAATCCCTATTTTATTGACAAAATTGCAAAGAATTTTTTCTTCAAAATAACATAATGCATAACCAACTGATCTTCTCATATAAGATAACAATGAAATCTACCTTAGTTGGTTGCTAATGAAAAATTAATTTTGCCACAAAATTTTAATTCCTCAAAGAAAATTAGTGCAAGTAAAATAGCTTTTTATCTTTGTCTAATAAGTCCAACAAAATACCTATGATTTATTTTTGGCAAACTCCTAATTCTTAATGTTTTTTACTTTCTTAAAACACTTTCTATTCTTCTTGGTCTCCCTTTAGAATATCTAACAAGATTGAATTTGAGTATATTGCAAAGAGATTTTCATTCGCCTTACTTGATCTATCGAAATTGTTTGTGACTTTATCAAAGGTAAATTACTCTTAATTCTTAATTTGAATGTCAAAGAAAAATCCCATGTTATTCCACATTTTATAAGATCTGTGCGTAATATCATATGGTTGCTTGTTATTGTTAAAACAAACTTCACTCATGTTGTTGCTATTGAAATCATTGAATATGCATACACATTATTTAGTGCAATAACTTTTTCTATAATATATCCAAACACATCCAACATCTCGTGTATCTAACTTGAGCTTTTGGCTATTTGACAAAATGAGCAAATTAGATATACATGCCTACACATTGATTTGTTCGAAATGTAGATGTGCTAAAATTAAACGAGGGTTTTCATTAATTTAATAATAATGTTTTTTATAAGGTAAAAAAATTTACATTGAATTTCAAGCTCATTGCTCATACTCTATATATCATATGTACAATTACTTTCATGCTAAGTGGAAAGGTCCTCTTGGAAGAGGGTAGTCAGTGAAGTTGTCACTACGTAAATCTTCCTTGCATATTTGTCTCGCTTTTCTTTAGCCTCTTCTACAGTGCTCCATTTTATAAATTATAATTGCCTCTCCCTCGGCCACTAATTACAAACTTCCACAGTTCCCCTAATCATATCCATTTGGAAATCATAGATGATCTTGAACCTTAAAATAATTTTGTTTCATAAAAAAAAAATCAATAAATATAGTTTAAATATTTTGAGTCTTAAGGCTTGAAATTGCATCGCATATAGTTATTTTTTTAAAAAGTTAATTAACATAAGTAATAATATAATGGCTTTTGATGACTATATACCAATGTGTCATTTTGTTTGATTCAAAGCTTTGAAATCACTGTTTATGATTCTATTGCAAATAGCAATTTTGTATATATATTCATTTTATAAAAGGCAATTATGTATATATTTGATCATTTAATTAATTTCAACTAACTCATTTTTCCAATAAATGCAATGGTGAAGAGTTAGAAATTTGTCAATAATTTTCTTGATGATACACAAGTGGTATGACCAGTGGCCTTTTAGTATGCTCCACAACCTAACAAATATAATCATTTCAACAAAAGATTTCCCAAAGTCATCCGTCAATTCAAAAAGTAAAATGCGCTTTATTTTTTTGACAGATTAGGTTAACATAATGGGCTAATTTTGTCCAATTTAAACGAACAAATTTGAATTTAAACTGTTGTGAGACAAAATGCAGACATGTCTGAGCAGCAGAGTTCGACCCCAAATACGATTAAGGATAATTTCATTTATATATTTTTTTCATTTGTACCTTTTATCGTTTTAATAAAAAGAAAACTCTCTTGGCCTTTGAAAATTCCGGAAGGACTACCTCATGTCTCTGAATTTCTCAAGGTTGAGTTTTTGGGACATAGTGGCCTCCTTTGGAAGATTGGAGTTACCTTTTTTTTTATTTTTATGTTACCTTCTTTTTTGACGTTCTTTTTGGAGTTACCTTCTTATTAATCACAAGAAAAAGAATATAATAGCAAAATTATAATTTTATACTTTTGCAAATAGACATCACGAATTTTGTAAATTCTTATTCAATCCGTAACCTATAAATATTCTATCAAAACCAGTTCTTCAGACTAGTTGTCATTAACCTATTAAGGGAATTTTGACATGACTTAATCCTAACCTTACATTTACACGTAATATACATGATTACTTACATTGTTCATTAAAAATTCAACTAATTAATTTTTTGAATTTCTTAATAAAACCCCTCCTTGTCTCCCAACTCCATGGGTAGAGTTTGGTTATGAAGAAGGGGACGTTGGTTTTGTGACGGCTTCAAAACCATGGATGTGAGGAAGCTGACGTTGAATACCAATTAATGGCCATGATTATTCTCAAGCAAGAGGAAGAGATGATTAATTTTGGTCATTAATATTAATTGGCAAGAAGCTTTGCATATCCTGGCCACACAACAAGGAGCTCTTTTTCAAATCATGATTCGTAAACTAAGGAACCTTTATAGATCGCACACAAAATTGCATACCAAGTATTAGTAAGTAGGTAAACGGTCTAACTTAACTCTATAAAATTAACTTAAATATGATAATTTTTATTTATTTATATACATTACTTTAATCATATTTCTAAATAATATAAGATCTTGAACGCATATCCCTCACTCTTGACTAAACATCTTAATCATAAAGTTTACATGCTTGAACATATGCAAGTTGGGAGTTCGATAAGAGTTATTCATCTAACAAATCTAGCTGAGATAACTTCTAATACCATATTAAAAAATGAATGATAAACATAATTCAATTTTATAAAATCCATTAACAAAATAAAATTTTTCCCTTATTTATATATATTATTTTATTCAAATTTGAAAACCACATCACATCTTCAACACCAAGAATAATTTTGAAAATTTGATGCAAATTAAACCACATCTTTAATTCAATTCCTTTTTCAAATCATGCCCACATTGTTACCCTTATCATCATGTCATCAACGAGATTATTAAGGATCTACTAAATAAATCGCACCCAAATTGCAAACCGCAAGAAACTTTGCATTCGTCACGTGGTTCAAGTCATTAATATTAATTGGAGGTGGTTTGGATACGCTAGTTGTTGATCACGCTGTGAAGTATGTTTTAAAGCAACAAGGGCTGTTCACTCTTGTTTAGGAAGATTTTCAGGATAAAATTGTTACTAGTACTTGTGTAGCATAATTTTGTTGATTATTCCAAACATCTCGAGCCTGCTATGTTCTTTTTTAATTAAAAAAGGATATTAAGTTTTAATATTTTATTCATTTCTTAAAAATTAATGTGTAGATTTCATATAAAGTTAAAGTCAAGATTAAGTTGCATACAAATCTTGCTAGTACTTTGAGTAATTAGATAAAAGATTATAATATATTTTTAGTCCCTATAAATATCTCAAAGTTAAATTTAGAATTATCTTTCCAAAAATTTTGATTTTTTTTAAATTGAAATTATTGTTTTTTCTCAGAATTAGACTGAGACGAATTCAAGACTACGTAACATTTTTAAAACTTAAATTATATGCTAAAATATATATTTCGTCTCTATAAATATCAATATGTTTGGAATCCGTCCTTACAAAATTTTATTTTTTTTTGTCCTCGAAAAATTGAAATGTTACTTTTTGGTCCGGACATAAATTCGGGTATTCAAACCTATGTATCACTTTTTCATTGGTTCCATTGATGGTCATGGGAGTAGGTGATTTCTGGGGGTTAAAAACCCCTACAAAATGGAGAAAAATAAATCCCACAAATTTATAAATCCTTATTTTCTAACCTTCTTCCTTATCTTTCTTCATCTTCTTCGAATTTAAATAATAAAAAATTTCTTTTTCTTTTTTAAAATATTCTGTTCAATTGCAATGGTAAGCAATATCTTACTGACCTTGTCATCTTCTTCTTCTTTGAATTTTCATTCCTTTCGAAAATCTTACATATCCACTCTCAAACTCGATGTTACGAATATCAATTCTAATGTTCCATCAAATCAAACATCTTTGTCAAACTCAACAATCTGACTTCCGAATTCGCCTCTATTTTTAGATTAGCCTAGTGGACAAAGAAGATGAAAAAAGTTTGGGAAGAAGGAGGTTGGGGAATAGGGATTTACAAGTGTATGGATTTTTTTCCCTAAATTTTTGTATTGATTTTTAACCCCCTGAAATCACTCGCTCCAACAGTCATCAATGGAACCAATGAAAGAGTGACACATGGGTTCAGATTTATCCAAACTTATGTCCAAGCCAAAAAGTAATAGATTTCAATTTTTTAGGACGAAAAAAAGACTCCAAATTTTGCAGGGACAAATTTCGAATATTTTGATATTTATAGGATGGAAAATATATGTTACCCTATAATTTAAGTTTTAAAAAAATGTCACGTAAGCTTGAATTTGTCCAAGCTTAAAGGAAAGAACATAACCACTACTATTGTCTATTTGTCTTGAGACACCATCATATGCGATAAATAAGTAACGAACGCGTTTACGTTTTATTCTATTCTTGACGTTCCTTTTAGCGTTAAAAATTTCTTCTGATCCACTAGCTAATAATAATAATAAATGAGTTAGTTTAAACTTATAAAAAATAATTTGAAAAAAAATATTTTATATATAAATATTTTCTTAAGAAATAAATAAGATTTATCTCTTACGATAAATAAAAATTGATTTATTTAAACAAATATATTTAAAAATATAAAAATATTTATTTTATTGAAATAAACACATATTTTAATAAATAAGTTTAAACAAATAAAACAATTTGGCAAATTGATTCAAGGATTCCATTTTTCTCTTAGCAAAAATCCAACCTGTAGTACTTAATATCATCTTTAATGTTGGATCTTGATGATAAATCTTAAGTTGGAGATATGATCTTCCTTAGATCCAGCAATAAAACATCCTTCAAGATTTTCATGTTGGATATCCAGCTCTTGGGGAAAAACTTTGTAGATGTGCACAATTTTCAAAAAGAAATTATTGTTCATCTAGTAATAGTAAAACACCGAGAGGAAAATGATAGAAAAAAATAGTTGGAATGCACAGAGAAAG
>CM023959.1:22881522-22918416 GCA_013407115.1 Glycine latifolia | reverse complement strand
GAGAGGAAGAACACAAAAACTCAACAACTAAAGATCTAACAAAAAAACAAACCAACAAAAGATCCACAAAACAAAGATTAAAAAAAATACATACCAGAGAAGGGGAAGGGAGGAAGAAGAAGGGGCCCACAGAGGAGGGGAAGGGGGAAGAAAGGGTGTCAAGGAAAGGGAGGAAAAAAGAAGAAGAGTGAGGAAGATGAGGGGGTGCGTGGGTGGGTCAAAAGAGAAGAAGAAAAGTGAGGAAAATGAGGGGATGGGTGAGTGGGTGAGATAATCTGACGAGAGAGGAAGAGATTCTCGGTGAGGAAAAAAAAAGAATGTTGCTTGTCAAAATCATAGATGTGTACAGTGAGAGGAAGAACACAAAAACTCAACAACTAAAGATCTAACAAAAAAACAAACCAACAAAAGATCCACAAAACAAAGATTAAAAAAAATACATACCAGAGAAGGGGAAGGGAGGAAGAAGAAGGGGCCCACAGAGGAGGGGAAGGGGGAAGAAAGGGTGTCAAGGAAAGGGAGGAAAAAAGAAGAAGAGTGAGGAAGATGAGGGGGTGCGTGGGTGGGTCAAAAGAGAAGAAGAAAAGTGAGGAAAATGAGGGGATGGGTGAGTGGGTGAGATAATCTGACGAGAGAGGAAGAGATTCTCGGTGAGGAAAAAAAAGAATGTTGCTTGTCAAAATCATAGATGTGTACAGTGAATGTTGACTACAAAATTTTACCGTTAAGGAGTAAAATTTGTAGACTTGTTCAATTGTTACACACACAATGTTAGGTAATTATATTCTATAAATTGCTTTAGTACACAAAATTTCTACATAAAATTTTCATTCTCATTCTTCATTTGTCAATCTCAATTCTCAATTCTCAATCTTAGTTAAATTTTATTTTTGTGAAATGAATCAAAATCAATTTGATTGACAAGCTTATACAATTTTTTCGCAAAATTACCACATGTCTCCTTCGACCCAAAATTCACAAAATCGTCCTCCTTCCCCCCCTCCTTTTTTACCACCACCAAATTCTTTTATGTCAAACACTCAAACCCCTTCCACCGTAAATTCTCAAAGTTCTCAAACAAATTCTTATATAATTTCCTACCATGTTTTCAAATGATGAAGTTGGTTCGTGATTTCCACAATTTTCTACCCAAATTAGGCTAGAAGATATTGTTGTTAAGGAAATAGGAGGGTCAACATCTCAACTGATCCAGTTGTCGGTGTTGGTCAAGCAAAAGAAGCGTTTTGGTTGAGAATCATGGAAAATTACAACAATTTTTGTGGTGAACCAGGCCAAAGAGCAGTGAATCAACTAAAATCACGATTGCAAAAAATTAATTCAGGCATGCAAAAGTTCAATGGTCATTACAAGAAAGTGGTATCATTGAAGAAAAGTGATTGCACGGATAACGATGTCATGCATATACCATTTGGAAGGAAGACAAAGGAAGCGATTTTGATTTGGAACATACTTGGCGACTTCTGAAAGATTAATTGAAATGGTTATCGAAAATTGATCTAAAAGGAAGAAGATTTTTGCATCTAAGGCATATTCATCGCCATCTAATCCAGAAACACCAGTAAAAGATTATGAAGCTGACACACTGTCTCCAATTGTATGTACAATGGGGCAAAAGGCAGCCAAAAGGAAGAACAAGGAGAGAAGAGTAGGAACATCTACCAATCTTGTGGACTTGACTGGTGTGGAGGAAGCAATGAGCAAAAGAAATGTTCTCAATGCCAGACTAGCAGTCTTAAGGTAGAAAGAATTGGAAAAGAAGTATTAGAACATTCTAATAAAGGACACATCTACAATGTCCAAAAGTCAACTCCAAGACCATCAAGCATTTTGTAAAATAATTAGGTGTAAATTAGGAATGTAGTATTAATTTGTTAGGTAGTTTTAATTTGTTGTAACCGTCTTTTAATTTGTATTTTTAGAAATCATGTTTGATTTGTCTTTTTTTTTTTTTAATTTGTAATCCTCTTTTAATTTGTTCAATTTTTTATTCGTGAAACTTGACTGTTATAAAACTAGCCATTATGAAACTAGTTGTTGCATAAGTAGTCATTATAAAACTAGTCATTGCAAAACTCATCGTTGTATAATTTGCTATTTAATTGTTCAATTCTTGTTCATTCTTGTATGTCTTCTTCAAACAATTTTCTGCTTTCACTCATTTATGCAATCAATCATTCATACAATGGATCCAAATGATGATTTTGACAGATTTTGAAAACAAATTGTTTATGAAATATTGTACGACGATAGTGGTGAAAAAACCATGACCTACTTACGTGCGATGCAACAACAAGGAGGCAACAACAATCAACACAAAAGGTCTAGAAGAGTGATTAATCACAATCGTGAAGATGAACATTTATGATAGATGAATGACTACTTCTCAGGAAAATCGGTAGACTCAATTCTGAAGTAGGTTCTGAATGCGGCAACAATTGTTCATTTGAATTGTCAATGCTCTTAGTAATCATGATGAATATTTCAAAATGAGACCTGATGTTGTTGGTAGAATGACTCTCTCGCCATTGAAAAAGTGCACCACAACTATTTGTATACTGGCATACAGATCACCTATCGATTGTGTCGATAAGTACGTCAGAATTGATGAATGCACTGCAATTCAATGCTTATAAAAACTTGTAAGCGGTATCAATGAGATATTTGGACAAGAGTACTTGAGAAGACCCAACAGCAATGACATAAATCGCCTACTACAAATTGGAGATGCACGAGGGTTTCCAGGTATGTTAGGTTCTATTAATTGTATGCATTAGGAGTGAAAAATTGTCCAATTGCATAGCAGGGCCAATATCGTAGAAGTGATCATCGCAAACTCACAACAATGCTTGAAGTCGTCACTTCACAAGACTTGTGAATTTGACATGCATATTTTGGAATTATAGGTTCAAACAATGACATTAATGGTTAAACCAATCGCCTATGTTTGATGACGTTTTGCAAAGTCAAGCTCCTCCAGTACAATTTACAATTAATGAAACTCTATATAATATGGGGTACTATCTTGTAGATGATATTTATCATGATTGAGCCACATTTGTGAAGATCATATCAATGCCACAAGCTCTCAGAAGAAAATTATTTGCAAAATGTCAAGAAGCAAGAAGAAAGGATGTGGAACATGGATACAATGAATGATATAATGTTGGATGCATTATATTGCATAACATGATTGTCAAAGATGAACAAGAAACATTTAATGGTAATGTCAATGTTGATTATGATCACGTAAACAATGACATTTCAAATGTTGAAGTATCTCATGATACTACTTCTGACTTTGTTACATATTTGCAAATAAGACACATTATGCATACAAGAAGAATTCATCAACAACTTCAAACATACTAGACCATATTTAGAAATATTAAAGTTACAATAATAATGAAATTTAATTTTTCTAATATGTTGCATTTTTCTTATCAAATTTTTGTATTTCTTTTCATTTGTTTAACATTTAGTCATAAATAAAAATTAAAGTTTTACCCATTTCCTATTTTTTAATATTTATAAATTTTTTTCTTATATGTTAGATTTAATTACTTAATTAATTATATTTAATTTAATAAATATTCCAATAAAATATTTAAAATGAGATCTATGTGAGATTTACTAAAACTTATTTAAGATATAAAATAAAATTTATCACTTAAAAAATAAAAAAAATTACTTTTTTTTAAATCTTATATAATAATCTAAAATTCTAATTTAAAATCTCATACTAAAAATAGTATATTCTCTCTCGTTACCAAAACTTTCCAATTGTCGAGACATTGGGAGTGACGTGCTAAAGCCGAAAACAACAGTACTGTCCAAATAAATACAAACGAAAACACATAACTAATGCAGAGACCCCATTAGAAAATTGGAATGAGGCTAGACTACTGCAAACTTTTTTGAATTTAATTGTCATCCAATCATAGGTATGAACCCTATGGTAAAATTGTAAATTTTTTATAATAATTAATTTAAAAAATCAAATTTGAGATGAATTTTAATTGATTCATAATGTAAAAGTTGTTCCACTAATAAAAAAAGTTATTTATTTTCCGCAAATCTCTTCCTATTTACCATATTGTGAAGAATTAGTCCTTTTTACTATTACATGAAACTATATCGAATTGAAAATAAATATCATAAATATATTATACATAAGAATAAAAACAAATCAAAATTTTAAAAAAATGATAAAATAAATAAACAATAGGAAACCTGACAATGACAGACATTTAGCTTGATTCCAGGATCATGGTCTTAATTCATCACCTCGAGGACCGCTCAAGACCCTATCTCAGTATCAGACAAGGTTAAGTCGCTTTCATCTATTTTTATTTCCAGAAAACTAATACCAGGATATGGACCCAATTTCAATTTTAGTACGTATAAAAATTTGAGTATATTCCATACATAGAGACGAGTCCTTGCGTTATATTTAATGTGTTTTTGTAAGTCAGCATCACTTAACCATTGTTGCAACCTTCTAGGATGTAAACCATGCCAAGAACCCAATCATGTTATTTTCTTACATAAAAGTACACGTAAACAGCTGGTAAGCACACAAATAATTCAATTATTTCCATAAAACATCTCCAATTAGAGATACTCAATTGAGTTCCTTAAACAACTTTTTTGTGGGCATTTGTTAATACTTTTTGTGGTCCCTATATTATCATGTTACTCCTAAGGAACTTACTCGATATTTTGCTCAAATGCAATAAATTACAAGAAACTCAAAAAAATTCACACACACATATATATATATATATATATATATTTTAATAAAACTTAAATATTTTTTTTTAGTTTTCATAAATATAAATTAAAATAAATAAAATGAAATGCGTAACAATTTAAAATAAAATTTTATATATAATAAATAATTAAATACAATAACATCGAAATAAATAAAACAACTTTTTTTTTGGCTTTTAATCACATCAAACGACTATTTTTTGACCCTTGATCCAATCGAACGATTATATTACTTTTTCAGCCTTTATTTATTTTTTAATTTGAACCCACCATACCACGTGTGCACTCCAGAAGCTTCTTCACCTTCTCCGCTCAGCTTTTTTTTTCTTTCTCCTTCTCCTCACATTTTCTTTCTCCTTCTCCGCTCAGCCTCTCTTCTCCACCACTCCCGCTCAGTTCTCACTTCTCCACCCACTCACGCTCAGCTCTCTCTTCTCTCTTCTCCATCAACCTCCTTGCCATTCCTATCACGCGTTTACTCTCGTCGTCGCCACTGTCCTCTCGCCGTTGTCACTGTCCTTGCATGCTTCGTACTCGTCATCGTCTTTCTCAAGCAACCGGGTATGTTGTAGGTAGTTATTTTCTCTCTTTATTTTGCTATGGTGGTTGAGCCTGTTAATATTATTTTATTGTGTAAGAAGCGGTGCTTATATAAGAAACTCATCTTCTTTGTTCAACGTTCGGTTCCGCCACGTAAGCTTGCTCCAACGCATTTTTTTTTCACTATATGGGTTCTTCCCGTTAAGAAACTCTGGAAGCTCTTGCGTTGGAAATGCTCTTACATTAAATAAAATTATACAACTAATATAGGAGTACTAATTATTAATGACGAAAGCAAGCAAATATTTCCTTTTTAGTTGTATGAAATAAAATGTTTTCTGTTTGAAGTAAATTACACTAATTTGTCCAACTAAATTAAATAATACTTTTTATTTCCTTTTTATTTTTACATTAAATAAAATTATACAACTTATATTAACTATTTGTCCAACTAAATTAAATAATACTTTTTATTTTTATTTTTGTTTCTAAAGAAACTATAATTATTTGCGTGATGTGATAGTAGGGGTGTTTGCGGGTCGATTTGGATTGGTTTTGGTCAAATTTAGGATCCAACTCAATCAAATTTGATCGGTTCGATTCGGTTAGGTTTTAAAAAAAAAATCTTAGAAACCCAACCCAACCCATTAATGAACGGTTTGGTTAGGTTCGGGCCAACAGATTACCTATTTTAATTTGATTTTTTTCCTTAGAATTACTATTTTATAACATGATTCATCCAAATATCCAATATAAATAACACAATAAGGTAAATAGTCATTTTCATCCCTGAATGTGTAGAGACGTGACAAATTCGTCTCCGAAAGATGAAAATTCAAATTTTAGTCCTCGAAAGTGAAAAAATGCGACAAATCTATTTATCCGTTAACTTTCATTTGTTGTCGTTAATGAAAGAGCCTACATGGTACAGAGGGACGAAAATGTCACAGAAATGGTTGTCAACATGACTGTATAATAGATTGGATCAAAATGTCAGTAAATTTTCATTTGACCAAAACGTCAGTAAGTTTCCATTGGACAAATTTGTCAGATCTCAAATTTTGTTTCATTTAACGATAAAATGCAATTAAGGGTAAATAGTCATTTTCGTCCCTGAATGTGTAGAGCGTTAACAAATTCGTTCTGAGATATGAAAATTCAAATTTTATTATATCCATTTACATGCATTGCAGATTTACTACAATTATTTGTTTACCTTCTCAAATCATTGGCACATTGTTGCAACATAATAATATCATAGGATATTTTTGTCCAATGGAAATTTACTGATATTTTGGTCTAATGGAAACTTACTATCATTTTGGTTCAATCTATTAATCAATCATGTTGGTAATCATTTTTGTGATACTTTCGTCCTTTTTTTCATTAACGGTAATAGATGAATGAATTTGTTGCACTTTTTCACTTTTGAGGACTAAAATTTGAATTTTCATCTTTCGAGGACGAATTTGTTAGTGCTCTACACATTCAGAGATAAAAATAACTATTTACACTAACACAATATTATCAAATGTCTAAAGTAGTAAAATTGATTCATTTAATATCATTAACATAATATTTGAAAACAAACAAGTACAAATTAAAACCAAATATTCTTTATCGAGATTTACTATAATAGTCTGAATCACAACTTTTCTTACAAATTAATTTTTTGCAATAAATTTTGATACAACTAGATTTGTTACAACCAGATTTGCTAAAACAAATGAACAAAATATGATTTATTAATATTATAAACATTTGCAGTTTCAACACTTGGAGTTCAATATTAATAGTATTTAAAATCAAACCAAATAATTCTAAAAAATTTTATCGCTTCAGTTCGATTTTGATCAGATCTATAAATCTAAATTCGTAAGTCAACTTATATATGAACTGTTTTAATTGATTTGATTCGATTTTGACTCACATACATAAATAATTCAACTCAAATTATCTTATTGATTTGGGTCAATTCAAGTTCGCATGGGACTGATACCCATAATAATTCCTAACGTAATCGGACGTAACATAATAGTTTTATTTGTCCAATCACAAGCAATATAGTGGTTGCTGCTGCCCCAATGCATCTATCCATGCACTTTTCATAATTCCTATTTCCTACGCTTTAGGGCAATCATTCGTGCTTACAAAAGGCGTAGAAATTTAGTGGCGTGCCTTTTTATTCCATCTATGTTAGTCTGGAAATGAATATTAGCTGGTGAATTTTGATTGACCGCACACACAAACACCGTTTCTTTTTATAAGCCAGCGTGACACCTTATTAATTTGATTATAATTGATTTGAGAATTAAAAATCATTATTAACCTTTGTTTAATGAAGAAAACTTACCAATACTCCTATCATATAAGGAATTCAATTTTAAATTACACATATAATTACCTAATAGTTATTATATTTCAGTTAACAATACGTATTAAATTTATAGGATAAAACTTGAGTTCGATCTCACACAATATATTTTTGGAGAAGTGATAAATTTTAAGTATGACTAAACTCATACCAAGAATTAGTCTTCTAATTTGTTCAAAGGATTTCAAAGCTTGTAAAGATGCCTGAAGGTCATACTGAAAATCCAAATATCCTAATTATGATGATTACAAAATGCTAGAAACTGAAAACCAATAAGCCGTTAGTTTATGTGTTATTGAATTTGATTTTCTTAACTAAGGTTTTAAATTTATGTTTTTTAAATTGAAAACAAAATGATTGAGAGTAGAGATTTTATAAAAAATAAATGAGTAATAGAATTGTAGAGTGATGTAAAAGGAGTTGGTTGGGTGTCTTGGTAGAGTGACATTGTCTTTATCTTTCGTATTTTTTATATGCATGAACAATGTATATGTCAAGATCCAAAGGATTAAGTGATTGAAATACTTGGTTTTTTTTTAAAGGCAAAAGAAGCTCATATTGTAAATCATAAAAACATAGAAATGACTAGCTTGGTAACACAAGGAGTGTACACCCACGCCATAGCCGTACAACTAAACCAGATAAAAACAACCAACACCAATATTATGAGAAAAAAGCTATAGATTACCCTCTTAAACATAGTTGTGAAAATCGGTCCGGTCATTGACCCGGTAGAGGTAGTGGGTCACTGGGTCAGTAATTGGTCCGGTTTGACCCGGTCTGTATTAAAAAATTCAAATTATATTATATATATGTATATAACTAATATTATTTGATTAAGAAAAATTCATCTATAATTTTATACTGAAAAATCTAAAATAAAAATTGAAGTATTAAAATTGATAACACAAGTAAAGTATATAAAAAATAAAAATAAAAACTGTAAATAGCAACTACCTAAATAAAAAACACAAAAGCTCATTTCGAAAAGTTATATGAAAATTGCAGAAAGCAAAAAAATGGGTGCATAAAGCAAATTTGGCCCAAATAACCCTACTACCCTAGTATATATTGTTCTTTTCTTTGGGACTGTTGCGCTGTTTTGTTTCTTTTCTCCTTCTCCTGTGCCATTTTGCTTTTTTCCTCCTTCACTTCACATTGTTGTGCCATTTTGCTTCTTTTCTCCTTCTCTTCAAATTGTTGCGCCTTTTTTCTTTCTATTGTCGTTCTTACTTCTCATGAGCTGGTAATCCATTTAGCTTGATTTTCTATTACCCTTCTTACTGCTTAGAAATGACGTGTTTTAATACCAAAGGAGGAAGCGCCGTGACGGACGCCGCGATATAAGTGTAAGGCCAGAACAACACTGTGAAAGAGGAAGCGTCGGGTTCCTAAACCTGTTCGGATAAGGAAGCTCACATTTTCTCCCTGTGAGATAATATTGTTGGTTTTCAGTTTCTAAAAAGATATTCCATAAAGATAGGAATGAAAAATATGAAGGTTTAGATATTCAGTTTATATCTTTTTATTCCATAAAAATAGGAGTATTTAGATATTAAGTTTATATCTTTTATTTCATAAAGATAAGAATATTTAGATATTAACTCTATATTTTTTTAGGGAAATCGTTTTTGTATGTGGTCCATTTATCGGTCACGTTCACTCACTAACCCATTATCTTATCCCATTTAACGTTGAGTTTTGTGATGGGCAGAACTCTATAAATAGAACTAGGCACTCTTTGTTTTAGATCACCAAGCCTACTTCTCTTTTCAGAAAACACATCATCGAGTTTGAGTGAGAGTATGAAAAGCTAAAACTCTGAAGATTACTTGAAAGGTTGATAGCAATGGCTAGAGATAAGTACCTCTGAAATTTATTTTTCCTTTTCTGCTTCCGTTGTTTGATCTGAACGTGTTATTTATGTTTGTTAACATGTTCAGACCAATATAAATGTTTTACATTTGATATCAAAGCATTATTTTCGCCTTTGCCTTGTTTTTATTTGGCAACTTTCTTTTGAAACATTGATTTACGGTACTCTTTTTCGAACGTTTTAAAGTACTAAAGAGACTTGAAATCATATAGAAATTGCGTTTCTAAGCTTTTTGTAAATTAAAATATGAATTTCAGTATTTAAAAATGAATGAAAACTATTAGATTTTTGATTTGGATTCGCGGGTTGCAATCGGGTCAAAGTGACCCGGCTCAAGGTTGAAGATAAAAATAAAATAAAAAATAAAAAAAGCTCTTTTGTGCTACATGGGTTTCGAACCCACATCCAATACCATATATTGATTTGGTAAAATTTGCTGAACCACTAAGCCAATTAAGTTTAATTGATAATTATTGATTTTTTTGTCTCTTATCTTTGGACTGTGTGCATTATTGCTTTTATGAAAAAGCCTATGCTTGTTTCTCCATCTCAAGTTGTTCTTCAAATCTTTGGAGAATTTTTTTTGTACGGTGCAGCCATATACGTACTATTTAAGTTTTATAAGATATCTTAATGTTTTAATTAATAATTAATTATATTATTAATTAATGTTGCTCATAATTAATGTAATAAATTATTTGGGTTATGAGTTGTGTTTAAATTATTTAAATTGTATGTTTATTTATGATATTTGTTTAAACATATAATATTATGTTAAATAATTTATTCACATCGATATTAATGAGTTGATTGAATAATTATATGTGATGTTATTTCAATTTATTTACATTATTGAGGATATTATGCAATTATTTAGCTCTTATTAAGAATTAAGTAATGTTAAGTGATTAATATAATTTAATTGATTAGAGAATAGTCACAACATCTTTAAGTGTTCAAATCACATTAAAAAACATTAATTGTGATTAATCATATGTAATGTAATAAAATCTACTCACAAGAATTTTATTATATTTGTATGACTAATTAGGATAAAATATCAGGTTATATTTCTTAATTTACCCACATGAATTAAGAAGAATAATTATTATAATTTGATAGTTTTATCATAAGTTTGAATCTAATTTGAGTAGGACTTTAGTCCACAGGTAAATTTTATGTCACTAGGTTCATAAACTAATACATGTTTTACATTGGTAAAAACATTATATTTATTTAGTCTCAAATTATGAATACTGAAAATGTATGTTTGAATTTCAATTAATCAATCTGGAAACATTTATGATATTAAGTGTGAAATTCCCAAATTAAAAGGGGACAATTATAAGGTTTGGAGGGAGAAAATTCTTCTTCATTTAGGCTGGATGGATATTGATTATGCTATTAGGAAAAATGAACCACCAGGTATTAATGAAACTAGCACTCCATATGCTGTTAATCTTTATGAAAAATGGGAGAAATCTAATCGTCTCTTTGTGATGTTCATAAAGACTTATATATCTGCTAGTATCCGTAGTTCTGTTGATCAGCATGAAAAGGTCAAGGATCTTTTGAAGGCCATTGATGATTAATTTGTTACATCTGATAAGGCCCTTGCCAGCACCCTTATAATGCAATTTTCATCCTTAAAGCTCAATGGGATAAAAGTAGTGCGTGATCACATCATGCGCATGAGGGATATAGTGGCTCAACTGAGAAATTTGGAAGTTACCATGTTAGATTCTTTCCTAGTACACTACATTTTATGTACTTTACCTATGCAGTATGCCCCTTTCAAAATCTTCTATAACACACATAAGGATAAGTGGTCAATTAATGAACTATTGACTATGTGTGTTCAAGAAAAAGAAAGGTTGATAATGGAAGAGGGTGAAAAGGTATATATGACTATTCAGGGAAAGAAGAAATGGGATCAAGCTAAGAACAAGGGCAAGATTCCTACTTAGTTAGTCATTAAGAAAGAGTCAAAGTGTTTCTTTTGTAAGAAGAAGAGACACATAAAGAAAGACTGCTCAAAGTTTAATAACTGGTTTGTCAAGAAAGGTACTCCATTTACTTTTGTTTGTTATGAATCTAATATGGTTAACGTTAATCATAACACATGGTGGATTGATTCTGGTTCTACAATCCATGTTTCTAATACCTTGCAGGTATAGAAAACCTAAGGAAGCCAGTGGGAAGTAAGCAGTACATCTATCAAGAGACAAGATGAGCTCACATGTGGAAGCCATTGGGACATGCAATTTAGTTTTAAGCAGTGAATTTATTTTTCATTTAGACAAGATATTTTATGTTCCAAGTTTTTCTAAGAACTTAATTTATGTATCAAGACTTGCACCATTGGGTTTTTTTCCTTTAATTTTTTGAATTTTGGTTTTACTTTAATTAATAAATCTGAAATTATTGGTTCCGGTACATTACTTGATGGGCTTTACTGAATTACAAAATAATGCTACTTATAATTCTATGCATGTTTCTGTTGGGTTAAAACGACGTGTTATGAATGAGGAATCCTTGATGTTGTGGCACCGAAGATTAGGACACATCTTTATCGAAAGAATTAGGAGATTAGTAAATGAAGGGGTACTTAGTACTTTGGATTTTGTTGATTTTGATACTTGTATAGATTGCATTAAGGGTAAGCAAACTAACAAGTCTAAGAAGGGTGCAAAGAGGAGTTCAAATCTATTAGAAATCATACATACAGATATTTGTTGTCCAGACATGGACGCAAGTAGTCCGAAATATTTTACACTTTCATTGATGATTTTTCACGATATATGTATCTCTACTTACTTCGTTCTAAAGATGAAGCTTTAGATGCCTTTAAAGTTTTCAAGGCCGAAGTGGAGAAACAATGTGAAAAGCAAATTAAAATCATGAGATCCGATAGAGATGGTGAATATTATGGTAGATACACGGAGAATGGACAAGCACCTGGTCTATTTGCGAAGTTTCTTCAAGAACATGAGATTGTTGCCCAATACACTATGCCTAGTTCTCCAGATCAGAATGGTGTAGCAGAAAGAAGAAACTGAACATTAATAGACATGGTGCGAAGTATGCTTAGTAGTTCCAAGCATCCTAAGTCATTGTGGACTGAAACATTAAAGACGACAATGTATATATTAAACCGAGTTCCAACCAAGGTTGTCTCCAAGACGCCTTTTGAGTTATTCAAAGGTTGGAAACCGATTTTGCGACATATGTGTGTTTGGGGATGCCTGTCTGAAGTAAGAATTTATAATCCAAAGTGATGTAAATGGCTGAACCCATAGCCATTAAGTTTTCCCAAATCTACCTTGCAATAGACCTCACTCTTCAAGCAAACCTCAAGAACACATAAGTTTCCAACACTTCTTGAAATTGGGGGCTATTTAGAAGTTTGTAATTGCAGAAATGGAAGATGGAAGAAATGTTAGGGATGAAGGTGAAGACACCATGGAGAAGCTCTCCAATAGGTCTAGGAAGAATCACCACAATAGCATTGGGAAGCCATTGATAAGACTCAAGAAGTTCTTGAACAAGAACAAGAGAGAAACTATCACAACAATTTTCAAAATTGTACTAATGAACCAAAGTTAGTTACATTCAGTTTTGGCACCTTATATAGACCACGAATTTACAAGCTAAATGTCACTAAATGTAAGAAAAGTGCAAATTGAAATGAAGTCCAAATGAAGCTTGGGGTGCAATCTTCCCTAAAGTGACTCTTGGCTGCCCCAACATGTGCAGTGCAGTTTTTATACTGAAATAATCGATTAATCCGCACTTGTAATCGATTAAAACAGTTATTTACCATTTTCAGGCTTATGTAATGGATTACAGCAGTTTGGTAATCGATTAAAGCAGACAAGTCTTGTTTTTTTAATTTCCTGATGCTTATGCAATCGATTACAGGCATCTGGTAATCGATTAAAGGTATCAGAAAATATGCTTTTAATCTATTACAAGATGCTGTTAATCTATTAAAATAGACAGCACTTCTTTTGTGTTTCCACTGAGTTGGTGTGCTTCTTCATGCTTTTCCAAGAGATACAAGTTAGCTTGGATGTGGTCTTGAAGTGCTTGAGTCCTAGCTCTTGTCATTGGTCCTTTAAAGCTCACCAAAGGAAGTGCTTCAAGCTCTCATTCTAGACCTTTAGCTTGCCTTGGACCTCCATCAAAAAGAGAAGAAACTAGACCCAAGGACTATTAGTGGGTATTTCATTGGATATGCCGAAAGGTCCAAAGGGTATAGATTCTATTGTCCATCACATAGCACCAGGATTGTGAAATCGAGAAATGCAAAATTTCTTGAGAATGACTTGATTAGTGGGAGTGGTCAATTTCAGGACATTACTCCTGAAAAAGATCACTATGAAGCCCAACCCTTTGGCTCATGTGACAGATTGATTGGCAGGCACACCCCTCAAGCTCAAATGGATGTTAGACAACCAGTAATTGAAAATTCACAAATTGTTGAAAATGACCCTATAGATCAAGTTGCTAATGAGGAACAACAATTTCCTCAAGAAGATAATGAAGCAACATTAAGAAGGTATACTAGAGTCAAAAGGTCATCAATTCCTAGTGATTATGTGGTGTATCTGCAAGAATCAGACTACAACATTGGAGCCGCAAATGATCCTGAATCATTTTCACAGGCCATGAGTTCTAAGGAATCAAACTTATGGTACAATGCTATGAAATATGAGATGGATTCCATGGCATCTAATCAAGTCTAGGATCTCGTTGAGTTGCCTAATGGTGTAAAAGCCATTGGATGTTTCTAAAACAAAGAAAGAGTCACAAGGCAACGTTGAGAGACATAAGGCAAGACTTGTTGCCAAAGGTTTCACTCAAAGAGAAGGAACTGACTACACGGAGACATTTTCTCTTGTATTTAAGAAAGATTCTTTTCGAGTAATTATGGCATTAGTAACTCATTTTGACTTTGAGTTACATCAAATGGATGTGAAAACGACATTCCTTAATGGTCATTTAGAGGAAGAGGTTTACATGAAACAACCTGAAGGATTATCCTCTAGTGATAAAGAGCACTTAGTTTGCAAGCTTAATAAATCCATATATGGATTGAAACAGGCGTCCCACCAATGGTATCTAAAATTTCATGAGGTCATCACTTCATTCGATTTTGAAGAGAACATCATGGATCAATGTATATACCAGAAGCTCAGTGGGAGTAAGACTTGTTTTCTTGTGTTATACGTTGGTGATATTTTACTTGCAACTAATGATAAGGATTTGCTATATGCAGTGAAACAATTTCTCTCAAAGAACATTGATATGAAGAATATGGGAGAAGCAACTTATGTCATTAGCATTAAGATCCATAGGGAAAGATCTCGAGGCATTTTGGGTTTGTTTCAAGATACCTATATTAACAAAGTTTTAGAGAGGTTTAACATGAAAGATTGTTCACCAAGTGTAGCTCCCATTGTGAAGGGTGACAAACTCAATTTGAATCAGTGCCCGAAAAATGATTTTGAGCGGGAACACATGAAGAATATTCCATATGCTTCAATTGTTGGAAGCCTTATGTATGCTCAGGTTTGTACCAGACCTGACATTACATATGTTGTTGGAGTTTTGGGAAGATATCAAAGCAATCCAGGTATTGACCACTGGAAAGCTGCAAAGAAAGTGATGAGATATCTTCAAGCAACAAAAGATTACATGCTCATGTACAAACAGACTGATTGTCTGGAATTTATTGGCTACTCAAATTCAGACTATGCTGGCTGCGTTGATTCACGAAAATCAACATCTGGTTATATCTTTATGCTAGCTGGTGGAGCTGTATCTTGGAGAAGTTCCAAGCAAACCTTGACTGTCACTTCTACTATGGAGGCTAAGTTTGTTTCATGCTTTAAGGCTACCTCGCATGGTGTATGGTTGAAGAGTTTTGTGTCTGGGCTTAGAGTTATGGACTCTATTTCTGGGCCATTAAAAATGTACTGTGACAACTTTGTTGCGGTATTCATGGCTAAGAATAATAAAATTGGAAGTTGAAAAAAACACATCGACATTAAGTGCTTAGCCATAAGAGAACGTGTTAAAGAAAAGAAAGTGGTCATTGAACACATTAGCACTGAGTTGATGATTGCCGATCCTTTGACTAAAGGCATGCCACCAAAGAATTTTAAGGATCATGTAGTACGAATGAGACTTGGTTCCATATTATGACTTTATTGAAAGTACAATTATTAATTTCGAAACTCTCATTTAGTTTGATATTTTCTCATATAGTTTTGTGCATATATTCATTTATTTATTTTGAGAAATGTCATTAAGCTTTGATCTGGAATAAATATATGATTTATTCATTAAGTTGAGAGCTAGCATTTAGAGACTTTATATATTGTGGTACATGAAAGATAATATTCACTATTAATTAGAAGACTTATCGTCATGACTCGTATATTTTGTTTCTTCTTATGACTAATGTTGGGTTAAATGAACCAAGTGGGATAATGTTGGTTTTCCGCTTCTAAAAGGATATTCCATAAATATAGGAATGAAAAATATGAAGGTTTAGATATTCAGTTTATATCTTTTTATTCTATAAAGATAGGAATATTTAGATATTCAGTTTATATCTTTTATTCCATAAAGATAAGAATATTTAGATATTCAGTCTATATCTTTTTATGGAAATCGTTTCTGTTCCATTTATGGGCCACGTTTCACCCACTAACCCATTATCTTATCCCATTCAACGTTGAGTTTTGTGATGGGCAGAACTCTATAAATAGAAATGGGCACTCTTTATTTTAGATCACCAAGCCTACTCCTCTCTTTAGAAAACACACCATCGAGTTTGAGTGAGTGAGGGTCAGGAAAGCTAAAACTCTGAAGATTACTTGAAAGGTTGATAGCAATGGCTAGAGGTAAATACCTCTGAAATTTATTTTTCTTTTTCTGCTTGTTTGATCTGAACGTGTTATTTATGTTTGTTAACATGTTCAGACCAATATAAATGTTTTACAAATATTTCTCTTTACCAATTGATCCTTCGTCGTTAACCTTTCCAAGAAGAAATTCCTCTAAACCCTCCTAATCTTCTTAACCACTGTGGTTGGCATCTTATAGAAGGACATGTAAAATAGGGGAATCGCAGATAAGGTTGAGTTGATTAAACAAACTCTACCACCAATCGAAAGTTTCCTTTGTTGCCACGATGCCATCTTCTTTGGAAGTTTTTCCAACACCGAAGCCCAGGTAGATTCCCTCTATGGATTAACGCTAATTTGGATGCCCAAATATTTAAATAGAATAGCTAACACGTCATAGTTAAGGATTCTTGCAAACCTCCTAACCTTGGATTGAGGGACCATGACCCCTCCCAAGCTGCTCTTGTGGAAATTTACTCTCAATCTTGATGCAACCTCATAGCACTGCAAGACACTCTTCAACACTATAACATTATTCAATGAAGGCTTTAAGAAGACCAATGTATCATCCTTGAACTGTTGGGAAACTACTTGCAGTCCACCTTCGCCAACCGAAACCCCTGATAACAGGCCAAATGACTCAGCCATCCTAGGTAGACCCCCTAGCTCTACGGCACAATTAGAAACAGAAATAGAAATGGCTCCATCGAATCCCCTTGCCGCCATTGGTGGATGCACATTATCTGGGGGCGATTGTCCACCTAGATCTTTTTTTTTTTTATTTCTTAATTAGCTTTATTTTTGTAGTGTGCTAAATATGAAGAAATTTTTAAAAAGGGGTTTCACGATACCATTAAAGTCATCAACGAAAAATAGATTCTTAGAAGTTGATTTGAATAAATCTTTCGATTGGAAAAGGGGAAACGAATATCATGTGATCATCTTAATGATCGGCATAACATCAAAAGAGTTTATTTGCAAAAAAGACATTATCAACTAAGGCAACATAATTTTTCAAAATGGCAATTAGGAACTCTATTTCGAAAGTTTAATCTAAAATTTACCAATTGGTTGGAATAAAGTGTATCAAAAGATGTTTTATTTTATTTGTATTGTTATCTTATGCAAGGTGACTTTGGAGATCAAAATATTAGTTTTTGGAATTTAGCTTATTTGTATTTCGAAACTTTAGATTTCTTTTATCATGATATTATATATTTTATAATATCTTATGATATTTTATTTTAGTAAAAATATTAGAATTTTTTTTTCTCATTAAGAAAATTTTCTGAATGCCTCCCTTCTTGCCGCAATCCTCTTTGCACAACTCTTAGGTGGGATTCCCATTAACGAGAATCGATACCATTGAAGAAACCAAACACCCTTTAATGTTTAGGGTTTTTCTTCCTACACTATATAAAGTTCTTCATACACTATATGATAATAGCGTAATACCGAAAATACCCTTGCTGAAGATTTTAATTTGGTTTAGTTTTTCAAACTTAGCGTTTTGTCTTTTTCGCTCATTCTTCAATAGCAGCTGCGCGTGGGTTTCTTCTTCTTGCTCGTTTGGCGCTGACGGTGGCGGCTTTGGTCCTGTGCATGGTGGTCGTTGGATTTGCAGGTGGTTGGTGGTCGTCCTTACGCCGTCAGTGGTGGTGTTTCCAACACGGTGAGCGGTGAGCGTCTTTTGCTGTCATGGGGTCATTACGGATTGGTTAATTCATGGGTATGATACGGATTAGCCAATCCGTAAGAAGGGTGTGGGGTACGTACGGATTGAGTAATCCGTAAGGTCCCTTTTTTTAAAATTCTTTGATAAATTGCCAACATGTAATACCTTTTTCATATTATTATGGTTAATTTGAGGCATTTTTAATTGGTAAATGTGATATGGAATATTGATTGATGAAGTAAATTGATTTCTAATTGGTTTTAAATTGATACGATCATTTTGAAGTCTTCCGTTGTTATAAATTTTGAAAGGAAATTTTAAAACTCTGAGTTAAAACCAATTCACCCCCCTCTTGGTTTATTTGCATAAGTGTTCATTGTATTTTCAATTGGCATTAAGAGCTGGTTCTTGTAATTTGCTCAAGATCTTTTTTAAATCTTTGACAATGAATACTAATCAAATAACATTCAAGGAGGGAGCCTCATTGAATAGACCACCTTTTTTTTGAAGGAGAACATTTTAGTTTTTGGAAAAACAGAATGCAAATCTTCATTCAATCAAATGACCCGGGTGCTTGGAATTGTATTGAGAAAGGCCCTTTCATTCCTACCAAAGTTGTTGATGGCAAATCAATACCAAAAGAATGGGATGAAATGTCTAAAATAGAAAAGAAATTAACTCAATATGATTTCAAGGCAAAAAACATGATAACTTCTGCATTATCTTCTGATGAATTTTTCAGGACTGTTAGGTGTAAAAGCGCCAAAGAAATGTGGGAACTACTTGAAGTAAGGCATGAAGGTATAGATGATGTGAGAAGATCAAGGAAACACACTCTCATCCATGAATATGAAATGTTCAAGATGAGAGATGATGAGAACATCTCACAGCTTCAAACTAGGTTCACCCACATAGTGAATCACTTGCTTGGGCTAAGGAAGACTTTTGATGTAGAAGGGCTGAACATCAAGATCCTCAAATGCCTAACAAGGGAATGGCAGCCTAAAGTCACAGCCATCAAAGAATCAAAGGATTTATCAAAGATATCCATGGCAACTATGTTTGGTAAGCTCCTTGAGTATGAACTTGAATTGTCTCAATTAACTCATGGTGAAGATGCAGATAAAAGGCATAAGAGTATAGCATTAAAAGTTGCACCTTCAAAGATTGAAAGAGAAGAAGATTCAAGTGAAGATGATGATGATGAGAATATGAATCTCATTGTAAGGAAGTTTACCAAGTTTATGAGGAAGAATAAAAACATAAGGCAACCACAACAAAAGAAAAGAAGTGACAGCACCAACAAGAACAACAACCCCTCCTCCATCAGTTGCTTTAAGTGTGGAAAGCAAGGTCACATAAAGTTTGAATGCCCCTCATTAGCAAAGAAGCCACAAGCTGAGAAGAGATCAAAAAGGGATGGAAAGCCTAGAAAATCCTACATTGCTTGGGAGGACAATGAATCCACAAGTTTTGAGTCCTCTTCAGAAAAAGAAGTTGAAGCTCACCTATGCCTTACATCTACCATTTGTGAAGAAGAAGAAACATCAAGTACAGAATCTGAGGTAAATTCTGAATTTGAAAATGTAGTTGATGCTTTTAATGAGATGCATTGTGAAGCTCAAAAACTAGCTAAAGAAAACAACAAGCTTAAGGGTGACTTAAGATGGCACGTATCCACGCTTGCTGAATTGCAAGAAAAACTTTGTAAATTGAATAAGGAAAATGACAAGCTTCTTTTAAGTTACAAGGAAAATGGATGTACATGCTCCTTAGCCATCTCTAAGGTTGATAAATGCAACGAATTGCAAAAAGAATTTGATGAGTACAAGCTGAGCAAAGAAAAAGAAAATATGATTTTGCAAACTGAAAATAGTGATTTGGTTGATTTGCTAAGGAAATATTACAAAGGCAAATGTAACTTAGATGAAATGCTAAGTGTCCAAAAATATGCTGGTGATACTTATGGTTTCGGATATAAACATGGAGCTAAGACTCAAGGTAAAACCGTGTTTGTACCTCCAAAACATAAGTACCATAGGCTGCACAATCAACCAAATGCCTATCATAGATTTTCTCATGCTAATTCATCTAAATCTCCTACTTGCAATTACTGTATGTTAAAAGGTCATACTTCATATAAGTGCTTTGCTAGAAGGTTTTATGTTCCAAATGGAGAATGCATATGGGTTGAGAAAAGAAAGAAAGCAACTAACCCCTTTGGACCCAACTTAAATTGGGGATCCTCTTTCTCTTCTTAATTTGATTTGTGCAGATATGTCTTAGAGAAAAATCATCAATATGGTACCTAGATAGTGGATGCTCTAGACACATGACAGGGAACATATCCATGCTCACATATGTAGTACTTAAAGAAGGAGGATATGTTACCTATGGGACAACAATAAAGGCAGAATTATTGGGCAAGGCAACATAGGAGACAACTTAACCACTAAGATCAAGGATGTACTATATGTTGAAGGACTAAAGCACAATCTACTAAGCATTAGTCAATTGTGTGACAAGGGTTTCAAAGTCACCTTCAACAATGAGACTTGCTTGATACATGAAGGCAAAACTGGGAAAGTTGCACGTATTGGCAAAAGGAAGGGTAACATCTATGTTCTTTCCATTGACCATGCATTCATACATAAAACTGATTGCTTAATGAGTAAAGTAAATGTAACATGGTTATGGCATAGAAGAACATCTCATATTAACATGCATCATCTCAACAAGTTAGTAAGAAAGGACTTAGTAATTGCAATCAGCACACCCCCTCCCTCCTTAGGAGCTTCCTAGTGGCTGTGCCATTGTGGTAGGGCCGGTGAAAATCCTTATTGTAGAGCTTTTTTTGTTCTCGGTTCCCTTTTTATGCTTGGTTAATCACTTCGGGTTCTACTGTTGGTGTGAGTGGCCGATTATTTAATCTCGATTCTCTTTCCGTGCTTGGCTCCTTTTCTTGGTGATAGTGGCCGGTATTTCTGTAAGTTTGTAACTTGTAATTAATTTCCGGCTATTTTTCTGTTGCTTGGTCTCTTCTTCTTCAAGGGAACACCTTCTTGTTGCTGTTCCCTTTTTGGATTTTCTGCGTGCAGGTTACCCCCTTCACCATTTGAGGTTTTCCCATGATTGTGAGATATGGGTAAAACCAAAAACAATGGATTGAAGATGGGTAAGAATACCCAACCTGCTTGTTCTTATGAAGCTACGGTTGGGTTGGTTGAAGAAGCTGTACCCAATGTTGCTGATGGAAGCTCTATTAAGGGTGCCCGCCAGGTGTTTGGAACACTTCAAGCTTGATGATGCTGAACATATTGTTCTGGAGGAGGATGATATTCAACAACTGGAATCAGCTTGGGGTTATTGCTTGATTGGCTATGTAGCCGGCAGATTCCCAGGCAAAAAGGCGCTATTAGATTACTGCAATAGACGGGGGGTGCAATACACCTATTCTAATCATGACAGTGGTTGGTTGATTTTCAAATTCAATTCGGAGGAAGATAGAACTACGGTCCTAGCCAATGGTCCTTATTCCATATTTCAATGTCCGCTTCTTTTGAAGGTCATGCCGACTTTATTTGATTTTGGTGAGGAGGAATTGTGCAAATTTCCAGTGTGGGTCAAAATGAGAAATCTTCTACTTGAGTTGTGGAATCCGACAGCACTAGGGAAAATTCTATCAAAAGTGGGTACTCCTATTCGTACGAATCAGTTGATTGCTTCCAAGGGCTCTATTTCTTTTGCTAGAGCCTTGGTAGAGGTGGATGCCTCAGAGGAATTGGTGCGGGATGTGAAGATAAAATGCCTAATGGTAGTTCTTTCGTGCAGCACATAGAATTTGAAAATCTCCCAGCCTATTGCAAGCATTGCAAGGTAATAGGGCATAATGGGAGTAACTGCAAAGCTGGAATATCTTCAGGGTTAGCTAACAACATGGCTAAACTGGAGAAAGTTGCTAGCGATGTTGGGAAAATAAAAGACGGGAAGGACAGTGGCATGAAGAAAATGCAAGAGCAAGAGCAGGCAAGTGGCTACAAATCAGGGGATGAGCAAGTGGCTGAAAGTGATGAAGATGTTAATAATTCAGGGAAGGAGCATTTGAGCATTCATCATAGAGGCCGAGAAGGGGATATTTCTTGTCCTTTACCAGCAGCCAAGAATGGTGGTAAAGCCAAGATGTCATTGCAACCAGAGTATGTGGAGGTGGAAGAGGATTTAACGGATGACAATGATGAGGGTTTTATTAGAAAAAAGAGCAGATCCCGCTCTAAATCTAGCAAGAACCCTATGGTTGTGTCTAAATTGAGTAGGCAGCTGAAGGTGTCTTTTGAAGGTGACAGGAAAAATAGTCTTAATTCTGGCGGGGAGGTTTCTTCCCGTAAGAAAACATGATTATCACTTCCTAGAATATAAGGGGCTTCCACTTGCCCCTCAAGCATCTTAGGATGCAACGACTGTTGAAGCTCAATAGGGTGGATGTGATTGCTATTCTGGAGACTAAGCTGGACTCGGGTTTTCTTTGTGGGATTATGAAGAGAAAGTTCGGCTTATGGCATTTCTCTCATAATTTTGATCACCATAATGGTGGCCGGATTGTGCTCCTTTGGAAGGATGACCGTGTTGAGATGGAGGTGATGGAGGCTACCTCTCAAGTTATTCACTGTAAGATGAGTTGTAAGATTTCTGGGAAAGTCATTTGGGGCTCCTTTGTCTATGGCCTCCACTCCATAGGTGCTAGGAGGTCCCTCTGGCAATCTTTGCATGATTTTGGTAGTGTTGTGAATGGGCCATGGATAGCCATGGGAGATTTTAATAGTGTCTTGAATACAGGAGATAGGATCAATGGGAATCCTGTTAGTGCCTATGAGATGGAAGACTTTTCAAAGTGTTGTCTTGAGGTTGGATTCCAAGAGCTGAAAACCGGTGGGCAACCTTTTTCCTGGACCAATGGGCGGATTTGGAGTAAGATAGATAGAGTTCTATGAAATCAGCTGTGGCTTGATGTCTTCCCCCATAGTTTTGCCTTGATGTCCAAGATTGATTCTGTTTCTGACCATGCCTACTTGATGGTGGATTCCAACCCGAATTCTTTTAGGGGCAAACATGCTTTCTGTTTTAATAATGCTATTGTGGAAAGTGTTGATTTTCTGTTGGCCATTGCTTCTGCTTGGTCCCAGGGTGTTGATGGCTATTATATGTTCCGTGTGTGTAAGAAGTTGAAAAGCCTCAAGCACCCCTTAAAGCATTTGTTTAAAGATGAGTTCAATGGTATTTCGGCCAGAATTGAGAATGCTGAGAAGAATTACATGGAGATGCTGCTCAAAGCCCAAATGGAGCCTTCTAATTATAGCTTGCTTATTCAGGTTGCTTCAACTAGAGCCCTTGCTGGTCATCTCAGGGTGGCAGAGTCTAGACTTATTGCTCAGCTTGCAAAGAGCAAGTACCTAATGCACTAGGATAGGAGTTCTAGATTTTTTTATTCCTTCATCAATAGGGATAAAAATGCTAGATTCATTCTGGCTATTGTCAAGGATGATGGGTTACCTACTTGCTCTCAAGAAGAGATTGGTGAGCAATTTGTTTGGCATTTTATTTCTTTGCTGGGAACAACCGTGCATACCTCCCCCTCTCTAGTGAGGTCTTAATCAATGGGCCTAAAGTGCCAACAGCTTTGTTTCCAGGGCTGCTAGGTCCAGTCACTAATGATGTTATTTAGGAAGTGGTGGTTGGTATGGATGATAATAAAGCTCCTGGTCCGGATGGCTTTAATGCTTTATTTTTCAAGAAAGCTTGGTCGATCATTGGTTCCGATGTGTGTGAGGCTGTCAAGGAGTTTTTCCACTCGGGAAAGCTGTTAAGGCAAATTAATCATGCTTTCATTGCTTTGATACAGAAAGTGGAAAATGCTAGTAGGGTTAACCATTTTCGGCCTATTTCCTGTTGCAATGTGTTGTACAAAATTATCTCCAAGATCCTTGCCAATAGGTTGGTGCTGGTGTTGGACTATATCATTGACCCCTCTCAGGCAGCCTTTGTCAAGGCTAGAAGCATGGCAGAGAATGTGTTTCTTGTGCAAGAGATGATTAGGAAGTACTCTAGGAAAAGAGTGTCTCTTAGATGCATGCTGAAGATCGATCTTCACAAGGCGTACAATTCTATTTCTTGGGATTTCCTTGCCTGGATGCTTCAGGAGTTGGGCTTTCCTCCTATATTCCGCAGTTGGGTGATGGAGTGTGTTTCTTCCACATGCTTCAGTGTTTCTATTAATGGGTCGATCTTTGGTCACTTTGATGGGAAGCGGGACCTTAGACAAGGGGATCCGTTATCTCCTTATCTTTTTGTGATTTGCATGGAGTATCTTTCCAGGGACTTGAAGAGGTTACGATCTAATGTGATGTTCAATCATCACCCTACTTGTGCTGTGCATAATATCACCCATTTGGCTTTTGTCGACGACATTATGCTTTTTTCTAGAGGAGACTTCCTTTCCGTGGCCACCATTTTTAGCAAGCTGAAGGGTTTCTGTGAGGTGTCGGGCCTGGCTGTTAGTGCTAATAAGTCGGTCATTTTCTCGGCGGGCATGGATTCTCATGAGTTTATGGCTGTTAAGGATTTAACTGGGTTCGGTATGAGATCCTTTCCCATAAGATACCTTGGAATTCTGCTCATGGCATCCCGACTGAATGTGTGCCACTACTCGCCTTTGCTTTCCAGAATTGGTGGTTTGATTCAAACCTGGCTTAGCAAGACTCTCTTGTATGCTGGTAGGGTGGAGCTTGTTCTTGGGGTAGTAGGGGGCATTGTGAACTTTTGGATGTCTATGTTCCCCCTCCCGGTGTCCGTTATTGACCGGATTGATGCTCTTTGTAGAAACTTCATCTGGGGGAAGGCCTCTAGCTGCAAATACAAGCCTTTGGTTGCTTGGAAGTCTGTTTGTTCTCCTAAGGAGGAAGGGGGCCTCGGCCTCCACAGCTTGAAGGATTGGAATATGGCTCTTTTAGCTCGGGTGTTTTGGGACATTTCGAAGGAGAAAGAATCTTTGTGGATCAAATGGGTCCATAATTATTATTTGAGAGGGGCCTCGGTTTGGAGTTACTCCCCAGCTAGGAGTGATTCTCCCCTCATCAAGAGGTTGTTTGCCATTCGGGACTTTATTTGTGATAAGGAGGGTCGGCTTGATGTCAAGAATCTGCTTGTCTCGTGGCTAGACGGTGCTGGCCGGTTTGACCCCTCTCGGGCGTATCGTTACTTCAGACAAGCTAGGCCGAGAGTCTTTTGAGCTAAAGTTGTTTGAAATGATGGCATACCTCCTAAGGAGGCTTTTATCCTTTGGTTGGCTGCCAATAGGAAATGCTTGACCCTGGACAAGGCTCCCTACCTTGGCAAGGGTTCCCTTTGCCTGTTTTGTAATGTAAAGTTGGAATCGAATGACCATTTATTTTTTAAGTGCAGGTTGGTGCTCAAGGTGTGGGCTGATGTTAGAGACTCCTTCCATTTTCGGAGAAGGAACATTTCGTTGTATGACACCATGAATGGCCTAATCCATCACAGGACTCTCTCGAGTAATTCTGGCCGGATCAGATGCTTAGCTTTGGCGACCGTGGTCTATGTCATTTGGATGACGAGGAATCGCATGCTCTTCGATGATTACAGTTTTTCTTTTGTTGATGTTGTAGATAAGATCAAATTTAGAATTTTGAGGCTTATTCACTTGATGCACTTGTATTAGCAAATGTGAGTGTTTTGTTGTAGCTAGTCTTGGTGTGCCTAGCACCTCTCATTTGCTTCTCCTGTATTAGCAAGTGTATCAGACCTTATTTTTTTGGTTGACCAGGGTATGCCCTGTGTATTTTGTAAGTATCTTTTGGAATATATTCATTTACATATTTTCCAAAAAAAGAAAGGACTTAGTAATTGGTCTACCTATGCTTAAGTTTAAGAAGGATAAAATTTGTGAAGCATGTCAAAGAGGAAAGCAAACTAAAAATTCTTTCCAAAGTAAGAACATGATTTCTACTTCTAGACCACTTGAATTGCTTCACATGGACTTATTTGGTCCTTCAAGAACTATGAGCATAGGGGGAAATTATTATGGTCTTTGAAAAAACAATAAGAATACCCACAATAACCAAGAGGGGGGTGAATTGGTTAATAACTTGGTCTTTTAAAATTTTGTTTTTAAATCAGAGTTAGGATCTTAATCACTTTAAAATCAAGAAACCTTTAATACAGTCAATTCACTCAGCTCAAGGAAGCAATGTCTCAAAACAGAACTTGTTGAGTAATGATAGGAACACCAAGAATCAATGAACAAGATAACCAAAGAAAATTAGAGAGCAGAGAATCAACACAAGAATTTATACTGGTTCACTTCTCAAGAGAAGCTACATCCAGTTTCTAATCAACACTAGATTAGAATTCCACTATTGAAAATTTCAGTTCTTGCAAGCTTGATTACATTTACTCTTTATCAACCCTAGATAAAGAAAGGAAATCTAAAACCCTATTAGACACCTTATCAATAAGAACCAGAGAACACTATTTTGTTCTTCCCTAAAGAACACTACTCTAGTGCAAGCCTCAAGAACAATTTACAATAGCACCCAATTACAGAAATTCAAAACAGAATTACACCCAAAGAGAATGGAGAGAAACAACCTAATGATCCAATGTTTATGAATGCAAATGAATTACCAACAGAGTTGAATCACCAAATGAAACTCAGAACATGCTCTCCTATTCTTCTTTGAAAGACTCTTGCCCAAGTAATCAATCAAGAACTCATGTGGATTAAGAAGTGGGACAAGAGGTTTATATGCTCAGAAAAACTCTTTAAATCTTGGTGAAGGCTTGAAGGTAATCAGAAATTCGTATTTTTACAAATTATAAAACAGAGCAAGCCTCACTCCTATTTATAATAAAATTTCGTAACTAACATTAATCGATTAAACGCTCCAAATAATTGATTAAAACGCTTAAGTAATCGATTAAATCACCATTGTAATCGATTAAAGTGTTCATGGCTTTCTGGGTTTGAATAACGAGCAAAATAATCGATCAATAAGAGTCGTAATCGATTAAACCAGCAACACATTATTTCATTAAAGCCTTGTGTAATCGATTACAAGAAACAGTAATCGATTAAAGCAGTGCAACATGTTTTTCTGAGAGCATTGTGTAATCGATTACAATACCTGGTAATCGATTATTGCAGTAGAACCATCTTTTCAAAAAGTCTTATGTAATTGATTACATTACATGGTAATCGATTAAAGTGTTCATCAAAGCTTTTCCAGATTTTGAAAACAAAGCAAATAATCGATTAATACGTTGTGTAATTGATTGAACCAGTGCATTTTGCATTTTTCCAAAAACATTGCTTCTTTGGTTCTTTTGTAAAAACATGCTTTGATTCTTTGTTAAAACACTTAGACAATTAAATGATTAAATGCATGCAATGCAAGGATCAACAGATTGGACTCTTTAACACTTCATTTGATTTACAATCTTCCAAGGCATTCCAAGGCATGTGAAGAAAAGCTCAAAACCATTCTTCAAGTCCTAAGCTTCAAGTTTTAAGATGCTCCCCCTATATCAAACAGTCTTGTTATTGTAGATGACTATTCTAGATACACTTGGACATTGTTCATTAGATCTAAAAGCCAAGCATTCACAGCTTTTAAGAAACTAGCCAAATTAATTCAAAATGAAAATAGCTGTAATATTGTTTCAATAAGAAGTGACCATGGTGGTGAATTCCAAAATGAACATTTTGAAAAGTTTTGTGAAGAGTTTGGAATTAATCACAATTTTTCAGCTCCAAGAACACCTCAACAAAATGGTGTTGTGGAGAGGAAAAACATATCACTTAAAGAAAGAGCAAGGACTCTTCTAAATGAAACAAAATTACCTAAGCATTTTTGGGCTGATGCAGTGAGCACTATTTGCTACACCTTGAATAGAATTCTCATAAGGCCTATTTTGAAGAAAACCCCTTACGAAATCTATAAAGGAAGGAAACCAAACATTTCTCACTTTAAAGTTTTTGGCTGTAAGTGTTTTGTTTTAAATAATGGTAAAGATAATCTTGGCAAGTTTGATTCAAAAGCTGATGAAGACATCTTTCTTGGATATTCCTTGCAAAGTAAGGACTATAGAATCTTTAACAAGAGAACCTTGTGTGTTGAAGAATCAGTACATATTGTATGTGATGAGTCTAACCCTTCTTTAGAAGAAGTTTTAAGTGATAATGATGCAGAAACTAAAGAGGAAAAACAGCATCATATTGAAGTTAGTAAACAAGAAGAAGATGAAGCACAACTAGAGTCCAATCAAGAAGCAGCCACACCTAAACACAAAGATTGGAGGATCACAAGAGATTTATCATTAGACAACATAATTGGTGAAGTATCTAAGGGGGTGTCTACTAGATCTTCTCTAAGAAATCTTTGTTATACTATGGCTTTTGTATCTCAAATTGAACCAAATAATATTGAACAAGCATTATTAGATGAACATTGGTTAATTGCTATGCATGATGAGTTAAATCAATTTAAAAGGAATAATGTCTGGGAACTTGTCCCTAGACCTTCCACTCACACACCTATTGGCACTAAGTGGGTTTTTAGGAACAAGCTGGATGAAAGTAGCATCATAATAAGAAACAAAGCTAGATTGGTTGCAAAGGGTTACAACCAAGAGGAAGGCATTGATTATGATGAAACTTATGCTCCAGTTGCTAGATTAGAGGCCATAAGGTTACTTCTTGCATATGCATGTATGTTGAATTTTAAATTGTTTCAAATGGATGTGAAAAGTGCTTTTCTTAATGGTTATATTGATGAAGAGATATATGTTGACCAACCTCCTGGTTTTGTATATCATCAATATCCTAATCATGTTTACAGATTGAGAAAAGCTTTATATGGTTTGAAACAAGCTCCAAGGTCTTGGTATGAGAGGTTGAGCAAGTTCTTGCTTGATCAATCATTCACAAGAGGAGAAGTGGATAAACCTTTGTTCATCAAAAGAAGAGACAAAGACATACTCTTGGTACAAATTTATGTTGATGATATTATTTTTGGTTCCACTAATCACTCTTTGTGTAAAGAATTCTCAGCTAGCATGCAGAAAGAGTTTGAAATGTCTATGATAGGAGAGCTCACATTCTTCCTAGGACTACAAGTTAAGCAAATGAAGAATGGAACTTTCCTTAGCCAATCAAAATATTGCATGGAAATGATAAAGAAGTTTGACATGGAAAATTGCAAAGCTGCAGCAACACCAATGGCAACTTCTACCTATCTAGATTCAGATGAAAAATGGAAAAGAGTAGATGAGTCAAGATATAGAGGAATGATAGGATCATTGTTTTATCTTACAGCAAGTAGACCTGACATTATGTTAAGTGTTTGCTTGTGTGCTAGATATCAACCCAATCCTAAAGAGTCTCATCCAATTGCAGTAAAAAGGATCTTCAAGTATCTAAAGTCTACACCAAAAGTGGAGCTTTGGTACCCAAAAGGTACAACAATCAACTTAAAAGGATTCTCTGACTTTGATTTTGCAGGATGCAAATTGGATAGAAAGAGCACAAGTGGTACTTGTCATCTATTGGGGAGCTCTTTAATCTCTTGGCATTGCAAAAAGCAATCATGTGTAGCCTTGTCAATAGCTGAAGCTGAGTACATATCAGCTGGAAGTTGCTGTGCTCAAAGCTTATGGTTGAAGCAACAACTCCAAGATTTTGGTGTGGAACTTCAACACATTCCACTTCTTGTGATAATACAATCATGCATTCCAGGACAAAACACATAGAGATAAGACATCACTTCATCAGAGATCATGTGCAAAAAGGTAACATCAAAATTGAGTTTGTTGAAAGTAGCAAACAATTGGCTGATATATTTACCAAACCTTTGGATAGAGATAGATTCTTTACTTTAAGGAACATGCTTGGTATATTAGATGAATCTAGTATATGCTGATTGACATTCCAGTGCTATTTACTCTGTATATGAATGGCTTAAATATTGCTTGAAAGACATGAACTCTATTGGCAATTGAATACATGTTGAATGCTGCTAAATCTGATTGTTTTTACTTGAAAAGCTGATATAATCGATTACCACAAAACCTTAATCGATTATTTGCTCATCTGATGCTTCTATAAAATGAATCAAGGCTGTTGCAATCGATTAAACCATCGAAATAATCGATTATTCACTACTCAAGTTTCTGGGAAATCAAGTTCACTCTGGAATAATCGATTAAATCGATGAAATAATCGATTAAATCGATGAAATAATCGATTACATGAGTCTCAGAATGTTTCCAAATTTTGAACTAGTCTGGAATAATCGATTACTTGATCGAATTAATCAATTATTTGAGTCATGTATGTCTGAGAACTCTGTTTCACACTGTTTTAATTGATTATCTCCAATTATAATCAATTACACTTCTTCTTCTATAAGCCACCTGTGCTGAAATAATCGATTACCTTGCATTTTAATCAATTACTTCATTTATCAGAATTGAAATTTTGAATGAAATAATCGATTATTTAAGTGGTTAATGGAAAAATCTGACAGTTTTTTAAATCGCCTAACTGCAATAAAGCATGATTTGATAGGATCTAAGCCTTAATGATAGTGGTTAAGGGTCACAACAGCTATACTTTCGAATTTACAACTGCCCATTATATCAAAATTGCCTATAAATAGAGACCTTTGAGACTTGAAAACTCACACCTTTAAGCCTTGCAATCTTCTATTCTCTGTCTCAATATTCTAGCTCTGAAACCATCTTACTTTATAAGTTCTAAACAAAACTTTTCTTCTCTTCTTATTTCTCAAATTCGTGCTCAATTACTCTCTCAACATGTCTACCTCCAAAAGAGCTAAAACTTCAAAGAGAAAAGCTCAAGCCCAATCCTCAAATCCTGTTGTCAGCAGACTTGATCATTGGTTTACCAATGAAGCTGACAAAATGAACTATCTCCAGTTCAATGCTACCAAGCTTCTCTGCCCTCCAAAGTTCTTGAACCTTGGTTGGTTTATAGATCAAGGATTTCATTTCCCTCAATTGTTAGAACAGCAAGGTCTAAAAAAGTTCGTTAAAATGCAAGGGACTTTTTACCTAGACTTGGTAAAAGTCTTTTATACATGTTCCAAAATCATAATGCATGGAACAATTCTCACCCAAGTGAATGGAGTGGCTATGGAGATAACTCCAAAAATTTGGCATGAAGTTGTTGGGATCTCCTTTGATGGAGAAAGAAGATTTGATGAAGAAGCAAGGGGTTACAACAGAATGGAAACCTATAGAGGTATGCTCATAGACCCTCACATGAATCTTAGGCTAAGATTAAGTACAGGACCTATGACACATGAAGATGGGCTCCTACACTATATCATCACCTATATCCTCACTCCAAGATCCACCAACCATGCACAAGCCACAGATGATGATCTCCAAATTGTTTATGGATTGAAGAATGGAATCAAGTTAAATTGGATCCATATCCTTCAAGAGATCATGCAGAAATCCAAGAGATTGGTAAATTACCCCTTTCCTTATGCTGTATTAGTTTCAAGATTTATTGATTATTTTCAAGTGGATGTATCCAATGAAGTCATGGATCACATCAATGCTAGCAACAGTCAAATAAAGGAAAAGCACCTCACTAAGCTTGGAATGGTGAAGACACCATATGGCTGGCAAATGGCAGGTCAACCAGTTCCATTGGCTGAAGAGGAAGGAGAAAATGGAGATGATGAAGGAAACCAAATTGGAGATGCTGGAAAAGAACAAGAAGAAGCTGCATCATCTGAGCCTTAATATTCTCAATTTGAATCTTTAATGATACAAAAGATGGACGCTTTATTCTCATTACATCATGAACATAGAGATGAAGTTAATGCTTCATTAGAGGAACTTAAGACTAGGGTGAAGAACATGGAATCCAAGATATTTAGGGATGAATCTAGGGATTTAGATTAATCTCTTAGTTCTAGTCTAAGTTTAAATGTGTGTTATGTTTTGTGTTTGAATTTTTAAGTTTGGTTTAGTTTTTTATTTATGTTTGTTGTAATTGGTTCATTCTAATGATTAATGAAGTATTTTCTATTTCCCTTTCTATTGGTATGCTTTAATTTCAATTTTTGAATTTGATATGCCAAATAAGGGGAGTAGTAGAATGAAATGAAAGTAAAAGAAGCAGTTGAATAGAGTAGTAAAATGAAATGAGTAGTATGAAATGTGAGCAGTAGAATGAATGAAAAAGGTTGTTTTAATATTGATATTGAATTTGAAATTACTCTGATATTGAAATTGCTATAATATTAAGCATTTGAAATGTTGCATTGAAATATGAACAAAATAATATGCTCTGATACACATAGTTTATTGAAATGTAATGATATGTTTCAAAGTGTAAAAATCTGATACATTGATACATAAAAATCTCTAAGCTGAATGTTATATTGAACAATGAAATGCTCTAAATATGAGTTATGTAAATGATTATTCAACTCAGGGGAGTTAGTATAAAAATGCCTAAAGAATATTTGAATGAATGTTTGAATGTTTTTAATGATCAATCAAGATATGATGATGTTTGATCTTTGCAAAAAGCTGAGAAATTTTCAGATCATACATCTCTTCATTGAAGTCAAAGAGTATGTTTCATTAATGAAGTATTCGACATGCTCAAAATCAAAATGGGGGAGATTGTTAGAATCAAAGAAGCTGAAGCAAAGGATTCAAAGATGATTGAAGTAAATGAGTTTTGATATTTTACATGCCCAATCAATTTGATGGCATATGTAATTGTGTTTAAGCTTGGTTCATTAGATAAAGCTTGATAATCCTCATTAGCTATTGATAATTCATGCATTCATACATTCATTTGATAGGAATTAATCATGTGGTAATAAGCAAACTTATAGAATTTCATAAAGGCAATTAGGAATTGTATAAAACATTTTTTTCACTGCTTTAATCGATTACTTAGGTGAAATAATCGATTACAGGCATATTAATGTTTTCCAGAAAATGCCTTATGAACATTTTAATCGATTACCACTGGCTCGTAATCGATTAAATTAGCTTTACACAGAATTAGGAACTTCCTGTGATAATCGATTATCTTGGGAAATAATCGATTACATAAGCTTCTGCATAATTTTACACAACATGTTCATCTGGTTTAATCGATTACCAGATGTTAGTAATCGATTAAATATGCATTGTTAAGTTTTAGGCATGATCTGTGTTAATCGATTAAATGGGTACTTAATCGATTACATGTGTTCATTGTAAAACTTAGTTTGTCTGGCTTAATCGATTACAAGGTGATTTAATCGATTATTCTGTTCGTAACAGATTTCCAGATTTCTGATGAACAATTTAATCAATTATATGGTTAAAATAATCGATTACAATAGTTAAAATAATCGATTACATTGACGAATTAATCGATTACAGTTAGTTAAAACAGTTTTTTTTATAAATAGAAAAGCTGAGTCTGAGTGAGACTAAGCAAGAAAAAGAGAGATACTCGTAAATACTTCTGTAATATACATTCTCTAAAGCTCTCAAGTGTACCCAAGGCTGAAATTAGTGAAAAACTCATATGTGTTGAGTGTCATTGAGATCTACAAGAGATATGAGTCTTGATACTCATTGTTTGAAGAAATATTCAAGCTAGTGCATAAAGAAGCAATCATGAAAGTGTGGTAGTCATCTTTTGCATATAATCTCAGGTTGATTGAATCATACATATCATTCTAATAGCTGAGAATTATGAGGTGATATCTTTCTTGTACCTAAAGCTTGAGTTTAGTTGATATTTGTTGTATAATTGTGTTGTATTTCCATATAACATTTGGATTCTTTAAAGCTTTTTCTAGAAAGGGTTTCTAGAGGGAAGAACAGAGAGAGGATCTTTGGTTCTTGATCTTTTAAAAATTCTATAGGGAGTAGATTTTGAATTTTACCTAGGGAGGGTAAAAGAGATCATTTTGTAAGCTTGTAAAGAACAGATATTTGTTATAGTGGAACTCTAACCAAGATTTGGTTGGAAGAAAACTGGATGTAGCCTTCGGGGTTGTGAGGTGAACCAGTATAAATCTTGTGTGCATTAGATTTCAGTTCATATTTCATTAAATTCTTGAAGTATAGAATTTGTTCATCATATAAACTTGGTTACAACACGAGTAATTTGATTGATGAAGTAAATTAATTTCTAATTGGTTTTAAATTGATACGATCATTTTGAAGTCTTCTGTTGTCATAAATTTTGAAAGGAAATTTTAAAACTTTGAGGTAAAACCAATTCACCCCCGCCTCCCCCCCCCCCCCTCTTGGTTTATTTGCATAAGTGTTCATTGTATTTTCACGGTATCCATATCTTGCATTGTATAGTTGTTTTAAACTTGTATAACTATTGGCATTATGATCCTTCAAAGTTAACAGAATATTCTTCGGTCTCACCGTGGACCTTGTCATATCAGCAACAATGATTTTCTCCTCCTCCATTAGTCGACCAGCATATGGGTGACCATACAATGACCTAGCCAAAGCATGATTATGACTGCCACATATTACATTCACAATCCACCCTTGACCTTCTGCGACTGGTTTGGCTCGTAGCTTAAAAGGACATTCACATTTCCTCGTACTAGTTGTTGACAATACCAAACCTTTTCTCCATGATCTATACTTTCAGCTCCTTTCACAACCAATTAAAACATATGATGTTGTTCCCAGCTTGCCATTTGCCATGCCACTCCTCATTATGACAACTACAAAACAATTCTCATATGCAACTGTGCGAGCCCATTTCAATACGTCTTCACGGGAATCAAACACCTACCAAAATCGAGAATTAATTTTTAATCAACTTAAATTGATTCGTTTAACAACTTTAACTAATCTCAAATTCATATCAATACCTAAGATGTATTGAACATTGCCGAACAATCAACTAAAAAATTATCATTTTCTGGGGCATCATTTTCTTCTTCAATGTCTTCATTCATAATGTTATCTTCAGACATAATGCTCTCATACATCTAGTCTTCGTTGTCCATCTTCACAAATCAAAAAATAATTCTTACATGGACAATCAAAAGTTACACAAACTAATAATATTTAACAACAATTAAGTCATAAAGTATTACAAATACATATAGATTACAAAAACAATTTCATTAGATAAATAACAACATTTACATTTAAAACATCCAATTTTCAATAATATACTAACCAAAACAATCACAATCAATCATAACATACCTAATTATCCAATTTATCCATACTCATTCATCCTCAAACTTTACAAGAGGTAAACAATTTACTTTTTAATAATCTATTATAATCTTTTATTAAATTAATTTTCCAAATTTAAAAAAAAAAAAAACACATACGGATTACATAATCCGTATGAAGCATTCGGATTAGGTAATCTATATGCTACATACGAATTAGGTAATCTGTATGCTACATACGGATTAGGTAATCCGTATGCTTCATATAGATTATGTATTCCGTATGAAGCATATGAATTACCTAATCCGTATGAAGCATCCATATACAGTAAAAAAATTCTTACCTCCGACGATGACACCAGCCACCAACAACCACCACCAGCAACGCTTAGACGCAAGTAAACAATGAATGCACCCACAAAAGCACTGCCTCTACCAGCAACGAAAGCACAATGCACTATACAATCAAAAGTTAAACAGCAAAATGAAAGCTCCTAATGCGATGACTTAATATTTTGTAGCAAAGGTATTTTTGTCATTAAAATAAAATATATAGTGTATGTAGAAAAGCATATAGTGTATGAAGAAATTCCCTAAAGTTTAACCTAGGATACCCATTTTTTCTAAGAGTGGTGCTTCATACACCATTGTGCATTTCTACTACACCATTAGTAAATAGTGCATTTCCATATTTGCCCTCACTAATAAATTTTAAAAACGCTTATTTTCTCTTCTCCCTCCTCCGCTCCTTTGCGCTCCTTCGTATTCATCTGCGGTCCTCCATCGTCGGAGCTTGGTGATCAATTGGAATTGCTTGGTTTGCTCCGCATTTCATCCGTGGTGGTTGATGGTGTGGTCGGCTGTTGGTGGCGGCGTCGGTGAGGTAAGGTTTTTCAATTTGGGTGATGAAAGGGAGAAGATGGCCCTAAACAGATTCGGTAATCCGTATAACCCATACGGATTGCCCAATCCGTCTGGCTTATACGGATTGCCTGATCTGTATAGGGCTATTATGTTTAAAAAACTATTTTTAAAATAATTAGGCACAGGATTTTTCATTTGATATCCAAATATTGATAATGATATGCTTTTTAAATAGTTAGGAACATTATTTTTCAATTTGACATGCTAGGTGACATTGCTTTTGAATCATGCTTGTGGAACCCGAAATGGGATTCTTTTGGTAGAAATGAACATGATAGGTCACAATTGCTTTTGAATCATGCTTGTGGAATCCGAAATGAGATTATTTTGTTAGAATTTGACATGCTAGGTGACATTGCTTTTGAATCATGCTTGTGGAACCCGAAATGGGATTCTTTTGGAAGAAATGAACATGATAATCACAATTGCTTTTGAATCATGCTTGTGGAACCCGAAATGGGATTCTTTTGGTAGAATTTGACATGCTAGGTGACATTGCTTTTGAATCATGCTTGTGGAAC
>CM023959.1:22742775-22871522 GCA_013407115.1 Glycine latifolia | reverse complement strand
GTAAGTCTACATGTTCAGTGCGCACATTCATATGGGTGTAATACATTTGCATTCTACTAATATAGTAATTGGGCCAATCTTGTGCTTCGCTGGTACGGTGACTACCCCACAAGAATGCAGTCAACGGCAACGAACAATTGTCTTTTAAAGGAAACCTGTGCCACATAAAAACAGCAAACAATCATGCATTTTTTCCGCTTAAAATTTTTCTCATAAAATCAACAAAATACTGTCATACCTGCACAAAGTGGTTACCAAAAACATGACCAATACACAGAATTCGATGAACGTTGGGATCTCTGGGCGGTTGACTTCTTAGAGGGAAAAACGTCATGCTTTGCTTAAGTGAAAGAGATACCACAATCACATTATATCTTGATGCAATTACATGGCCCATATCTGTAATATCCATCCACTGTCCATAGTAACCTGTAAATAAACAGTAATTAAAATATGTTTAATCTGTACTATTTGCGTTCTTATTAAAGGCATATAATGATTAAAATAAACAAAGGTTTGCCTTCGACAATCCATCAACCAGTAGGGACCGCTTTAAGGTTTCAAATCTATGTATACCACCAAACAAGGCAATATATCCATCAGTCCACTCTCCAAGTTCTCTGAGCAAATGATTGCGAACCAAAGCCCAAGACTCTTCACCATAATCTAATAAGGCAGCAATCACACGGTACCCGCAATTACCATCTGCTTTGACATCGGTGACATTCAAGATGAACTTCTACATAAATGGATGAAATTGATCTAGCATCGGAACCATCCCCTGTTGCATCTGAACATCACATGAGGCATTGGACTGTTTTGGAGTGGAACAACTACTTTGCATTGAATGAAACTCGTCTACATACTCAAAGTAAAATGGATCCCTTCTTGTTGACCTTTCGTGCTTTGTCATCTTCTTCTTTGGAGCACCTTTAGTTTTGACCTTATCAGGGGGAGGGCACATGGAATTTAAATCAGGGTACGCAATTTGTTTAAGCTTACTCTTAAGAGTCATCTTGCCACACAAACCAAGCTTTTCAAAACAGTTGGATATGGCTTCAATCTCTTCAGTTATGGTAACTTGAAATTCATGCATATCTTGACTTTCAAAGCTTAATCTCCGCCAAAAAAAATGAACGATGTTAACTGGAATGCTCTGAAGCACAAACTTAGCTAGCTCACATGCACAAGGCAAACCGTAAGCTGTTCTCAGAACACATCCACAACGGTTTGGGTTTTTTCCTGCATAATGAATCCGCTCATACTCAGAAGCAATATGGTTTAACGCAACCCTGGACACCATGCCAACAAGTCTGTTGTACAAAGTAACTTTAAAGGCATGCCCTACAACATGTGTGCTTTGCTCCAAAGATGCCTTGATTTCAGTATGTTGTAAGGTGATCATGTTGTTCATGGCATCCCAAACGGTGCACAAGTCTCCAATACTATTCTGCAGTAGGCGCTTTAGGGTCGAATGTGCAGACTCCACCCTGCAGTGTATCATATCATCAAATAATTTTAAATACAATAAACTTATGCAAATGTCAATGTAAGCAATGTCAAATAAAAACTTACCTGTTTGTTGTTTATTCCCAAAATGCATAACTTTGTTTGTCCATGCTGTCACAAACTTTTCTTTGTGGGGATTCAACCAAGTGTCCTTAACGTAATCAACAAACGTAGGCCACGGTGCACATGCAACATCGAACTTCATAACATATTCATCATATTGCTTTTCAGTAGTACAGTCAATAAGATATCTCCATGCTTGCATGACATGATCCCATGCATGACTCTGCCTAACATAAGTTTTACATTTTGCCTTCACATTCTTGTTAATGTGAAACCGACACAATAAATTAGTTGAATTGGGAAAAACAGTTTTCACAGCAGTCATCAATGCTGAATCTCTATCAGTAACAATAACCTGTGGGAAGAATTCACTTTTCAAAAAAATCCCTCTAAAGCATTCAAGGGCCCAGACAACATTGTCGATGCGTTCAGCCTCTAAATAGGCAAATGCAGCTGAAAATGTCATCCCAGTTGGTGTGACACCAACAATGTCAAGCAAAGGAAGTCTGTACCTATTTGTTTTGTAGGTACTATCAATGAGGAACACCATATGATATGCATTCTCAGCTATACTGCATTTGGATGTGCCCAAAACAAGTCACGTACAACATTTTCATCCTTCACTCGATGCCAATGAATATACATGTCGCGTTCAAGAAGTTTCATTAGCTATTACATTTCAGTATTATTGCCTCTTGTATGCGTTCGGTATGCATATCTTGCATTGTAAACTTGCTTCAAACTTGTTACATTATCCGCATTGTGCTCCTTCAAAGTTAACAGAATATTTCTTGGTTTCACCATGGACCTTGTCATATCACCAACAATGATCTTCTCCTCCTCAGTTATTCGACCAGCATATGGGTGTCCACAGAATGACTTAGCCAAAACATGGTTATGATTCCCACATATTAGCTTCACCATCCACCCTTGTCCTCCCGGGATTGGTTTACCCCTCAGCTTAAACGGACACTCACATTTTCTGGTGCTAGTGGTTGAAGGTGTGAAACCATTTTTTCATGCCCTATATTTTCCACTCCTTTCACAACCAATTAACACAAATGACGTTCTTCCCATTTTTCCAGTTTTTGTATCACTCCTCATTATGACCGCTACAGAACCATTTTCAAATGCAACGGTACGAGCCCATTTCAATATCGCATCACGCGATTCAAACACCTAGACAAATGGATAATTAATATTTAATATGCTAAACCGTGTCATATAACAACTTTAAATACATTTATATACAACTAATTACCTCGTTGGTTTGGAACGCTGCAGAACAATCAATTAAACAAGCATTATCCTCAAACGCATCGGGCTCTGCACCATTGTCTTCATTGAATTCAAACGCATCATCGTCTGCTCCAATGTCTTCCTCTATATTAACTTCTTCTGACATTATACTGTCATAAATCCATTCATCGTTGCCCATCCTAACAAATAACAATTTAATTAAACATAATAAAACTCCATGTGGAAACCTATAAAAATACACACGCTTATTGATTACATTTTTAGTAACATAAATAACAGTATACTGTTATTTATCTTCACTACAACGATTGAAATGGAACAAGAATACATGTTCACTGCACACCATCTTCCGTTATTTTTCATTTTATTAAGTTATGCTTTTTTCATATTTGTCTCTCATGTGAATCAAAGTTATTCAAGGTGTTTTTTTTATTATTAGTATGTGCAACTACATGTGTTTTTTATTAGTATATGCAACTACATGTGTTTAAGTACATGTTTTTTTTTATTAGTAGACGCTTATAATTAATTTGTCCTTATTTATATTGTTTCATTTTACCTATTGTTATTTTTATACAACAATTAAATTTATTAACCTACAAATTAATCAATTAATTTATCAAAACAAACTCAATCTTATGCAAATACATGTTCACAACAATTTTTACATTTTTAAAAGGCTATTTTTCAGCAATTTCCAACCACACGGATTGCCTAATCCGTATGGCTTATACGGATTAGCTAATCCGTATAAGTCATACGGATTAGGCAATCCGTATAAGCCATACGGATTAGCTAATCCATATAAGCTATACGGATTAGGCAATCCGTATGAGTTATACGGATTAGGCAATCTGTATGAGTTATACGGATTACTGAATCCGTACGAAACCAACGCCCACTACTCACCTATTTAATCTTCGCCGACGGCTCTGCAACTCCGGCAACCACCAACAACCACCCGAAATGAATGAAATGCCACCAAAAAACACCAATGCTGTTGCAATGAAGTTATACGGATGTTGCCCAAGCTCATATATTTGTGTCCAAAGCAGCAGGGGTATTTTTGGGTTTTTAAAAAAAAAATGATGTAGAAGAACTTTTACCTGATGTATGAAGAATCACTCTTTTTCTAAAGCCCATTGCTTCAACATGTAGAACAGAAAATTCTAACTGATAAAATCATATGCCTTCTCTAAATTAGTTTTAAAAAATCAAAGTCTACTTTCTCTTAGTCTTACCCTCACCGTCATGGATGACATCATTGACTACAACCACACGAGCATATTATGGCGTCCAATTTGGTAAGAAGCTATAACAACTTTCCTTTGTTAAAGACATTCACAATGATTGTATTGTATCGTTGGGATTGTAATATTTGTATTATGGCACAGCTTGTGCTGCGTGTTAATATATTCTACTTTGCTTGTTAAGAAAATGTATCATATAACGTGCCATATCATACGTTTACTAATAGAGCTATTTTTAAGACTGCTAATAATGTCTTATCATTTTAAGGTCTAAAATGATAGTTTACTCAAAATTAAAAGTGATTGGTGATTTTAATTTCTAAAAAAAAAGAATTACAATTGTGAAAATTGCAAATCAAATTGACCTTTTTTATAATATTAAAGACTAAATCACCTGTACTTATAACTTTTGGAATAAATTTTAGTATACTATTAAAAAATGAAAATTTCCTTTCACCATCAATACGACCCCACACATCTCATGTAGGAAGGAGTGAGCCGAATTGAATGTCCTCAACTCCTCATCATATTTTTACCAACTTTCCCTCAAATTTGATATAAACGCAATTTTCTTTTGAAAAATAATTAACTTATTTCCATTTTCATTATTTTGAGAAATCATCTATTGCCACATTTCCTTCTAGGCTATCAAGATTTGGAAGGTTTGGTGGGATGTAGCTGTGTTGGTGGATGAGACAACGACCACAGTTTGAAATTCTGGGTTGCAATAGATTTTGAATGGGACTTGAGGGGGCTTGAAAAATTACGTGATAGAAAAATTGATCACTCAACAACACGAGAAGCAACAAGTTTGAGAAAAAAAATTGGAGTATATAAATAATTAAAATATAATATATAATATATAGTATATAAATAAAATATTATGATTTTGATCATATTATATTATGTGGGTGTTTTCAAGTATTTAATGATACTAATTACTTTTTACATTAAATATTCTTTTTCTCCTATTAAATTAAAAAATGAAGAATTTATCTGTAATCTTTTTGTAAGGAAAATTACAGGAAACAGTTTTTTATAATAAAAAAATTGTACTAGAATACGTAGAAAAAAATACATATATTTTTATTAATTTTTCAACAAACTCAGATAAATAATCTTGGATTTTCTAAAATCATAGAAAGATTTGCAAATTAAAGAACTTTTAAGAAAAAGAATCGTAAAAAAACCAAAGCACTCATAAAACACTACAAGTATATTCACATGCAAGAAAAATCTACAGACTCATCATATTGTACAAGCTTTCCTATAATAATGAGGATATAAAACTCATGAACAAAGATGGATTGAAACCTCAATATTATTTGACACCTTGCAAAAGAAAGAAAAAAAGAAGAGAAGTATGATAAATATAATAAATGATATGATTTGGTAGATAGAGAGAAAATGAAGGTGTCAACTAGATGTATATGATATGAGTGTTGAAAAAATTGAGACTCAAAACTTAGAGAAAAAACAAGTTTAAAAAATGTGAAAGAAAAAGTCTTATATTATAAAAAAAAAACAATTAATAAGCAAATAATTAATGTATAAAAAGTATTATTAATACCTAAAATCATTTATTAAAGCAAATGTTATTAAAACTAAAACTTTAAAGTGTACTCTCAACATAAAATTGTCTATAATAATAACAACAATAATAAATAAAATCATTAAAGATGATATTCAATGTTCTTTCAATGGCTTAAATCATTAATAATTGAAGAAAAAACAACATATTTTGGTACGAGATCAAAAGTGATAGAATCTATAGACACTTCTGATAATTGTTATTTATACGTAAATTATGCATTTTAATTACATAATAATTATCTTCTTTTTCCTCTTTTAATACTTCTTTGTGATTTAAATGTAGAAATTTAGTTTCTTCTGAGCTTATATCCAATAAATGCTAAAATTAGTAGATTTACATTGTGTTGGTTGTATTTTCTTTGTATGATTACACATCATAGACTTGGAGGATAAATTGAAGATTTGGAGTAGCACGCTCAGGACAACAGACCAGCTCAGCGAAACAAGTCCGTGGGGAGCATTCAGAGGCAAAGCATCAAAAGCCAGATAGAAACATAAGACACAAAGGAAAGAAGAATCCATTGCACAGAAATTGGCTTATGCCCCTTATTCTACCAGTTTTCTTCCATTCTCTTCCATCATTTAGGGTTCCCTTTTGTTTTTGTAATCCTCTTATGACAAAGAGAGGTTAAACCACTCAATGTTGGGGGTTCAGCAACCAAACACTCTTGATGTAACAATTCTCATTATTTATTCATTGTTATTTTTATATTATTATTCTTTTTTGAATATTTCGTCATGTTTGTGGTCTAATTATCCATATGCATGTAATATTATGAGTTTATGCATTGGGAAATGTCTATAATCTGGGCATTGGGAAAGAACATCTAGACAATTAATATCTAGGGATAAAATGAAATTGTTTAACCTTAAATATACATCTATACTCTTAATGCAAATTATTTGATGTGACTTTCTGAGGGATCAGGAGTGAACTTTAGTAATTTAGGCTCCTTCATATGATGGATCATTATTAAAGTAAATTAGAGGATGAAGGTAATATGTAAAATAATGTTAACTAGTGAAAAATCTTTAACATTGTATCAATAGTAGTTTTGGTAGGCTGAACACCAAATATATCACATAATTCTGCATCAATCGTCAATTCACCTCTCCAAGTGTTTGTATTTTCTTTCTCTTGCTCTTAATATATTTCGCAATTTATTTTATTCTGAATTTATATTTACATACATTATCACTTGAAAACCTCAAATTATTGTGTTAATTGCTTACAATTAAACCTATACAAATTCTGAGTATAATCAAAGTTCATGTGGACTTGACACTCGATCTTATCGTTTATTTACTACTTGAACGAATTTGATGCACTTGACAAACAAGTTAACAACCTCCAATATTATTAGACATAATGTTAATGACATGTTGAGACTTTTAGTAAAGGCCGGCCATAGGCTTAAACTACAAACAATTTTACTTGTCACAACTACTCAACTAGTCATTGGGTACTTTAAACTTTAAAGAATATTACAGAAAATCATATTAGTGTTAATTAAAAATTAAATATTTTTAATCTATATATATATATATATATATTATTTTGGTAAAACATATAATTTGACAATTAACTTTCTTATGCATTCTTAACTTGGTACCTATACATATAGTGTTGAAACATAACTCTTTTTGGAATTAAATATTTTAATTAAAACAAACTTTTATGGAACAAATTCTAAGTCTTCTAGACTTAAGCTACTAATGATTTACTTTGAGTGCTTGAATTTAAGACAAAACTTGATCAATAAATATAAGGAAAAGTGTAAAGCATTAGTCTACAACATGCCAACCTTCCAGACATAGATTTTGCAACATCAGAAGCAGGACTACCAGAAAAAGAGTTAACCAGAAGCATGGGAGACATGGTCTAGATTCTCATATCAAAGTGCAATAAGATTAGCAGTTGTGTATGATTAGAAGCAGGATAAGAAGGTGTCTTTAGTCAATATGTAGATATCAAAGCTACACATCATAGAGAATGAAGAAGCACTATTCAAAAGCATACACCAGAAGCAACAAAAGGATCAAAAGTCATGCAAAATGCTTAAAATCATTGACTTATAAGTAGTAAGCTTTGAAGAATATCTGCAAGTGTTTAAAAAGCACAAAGTTTGTAGAAATCATCAAGTCTTAATCAAGACAAAGCAACTAGGAGCATAAAAGATTGTTGCACCAACATTATAGTTACCAGGAACAAGAACATAGAAATATTATGCTAAGTAATCAATATTTTTATAATAGCATTTCATGATAGAGCTAAAGAAGATGTCAAGAACCATTAACAAACAACAAGCACCAACTATCACAATTTCGAAATTCAAATGGTGCTAGTATATGAACTAAGGAAGCAAAGGTGTCAACATGTAAAGTTCAGAAGCATTAGGAAAAGCAATAGATATAGCCGACGACCAATTGTGTGAAATAGACAACTCACAATTTGATTGACTTGACCTCTAATCTTCTCTAATAAGAGAATACATTGTCATAGACTTACATGAAGAGTACAGAAAACTGTACACAGAAAACAGAAACTAACTTCCATCTAAGAGAATGGACATCAATCTAGGATTGTGTAAAGGAAAATTCTAACCTTAGGCAATTTCAGGATTGTCACCATCAACCAACACTACATGTACATGAGACAGATGAGCACCATTTGAAAACACCATCAAGAAGTCATGCTTCCCTGTTTTGCCTTTAGGACAAGCTCTTCAGTGGTGGTGCCAATGATATCGTTAGCCCTTTTTAGCCCGACACATTGATATCGACCAACAGAATCCTGAATTCCAAGATAAGCTTCCAGTCAACAACAAAGAAATTGCAATCTTCAGAGAAAATTTTCTTAGGGGGTCACAATAATTGAAAAAAATCTTCTGGTAATCATACTGAAGATACACAAAGCAAACAACATCAACATCAATAGCACCTTTAACCCAAGCTAATTGGGATCAGTGGTAGATGAATCCAATAATAAATACGAGGAGATTGAAAAAAAAAAAAAAAGGTGGAAGGAAAAGGGGAAGGAAAAGAAAAAATAAAATAAAAGAAAAGGGGAAATGAGGGGGGGAAATATATATTAAACTATGTAAAATGATAATCAATGTGTTCAAGAATGCATACCTAATTGAAAACAAAACTCAACTATTAGTTTTTCAACTACTTACAGACAAAACATTTGACAAAGGTTTAAACGATACAGGTTTATTTATACCACTATAAAGGAACCACATGATCTTTACTATCTGCTTTTTATTTTAAAAAAGACTTAAATAGTCCTTGCAATTTAGTGCTTTTTTGCTTTCAGTCCTTGTAAAATTATTTTTTATTTTTATAAACTACGTTTGTTTTGTTTTTCGTCTTTATGATGCTTTAGATAACACTTTTTTCACTGTTCAAAATACTATCTAAAGAGTATTAAGAACTAAAAACAAAACAAACATAATTACATGATCTTTACCATCTGCTTTTTATTTTAAAGAAGACTTAAATATCTTTTTAGTCCTTGCCATTTAGTGCTTTTTTGCTTTTAGTCCTTGCAATTTAGTGCTTTTTGCTTTTAGTCCTTGTAAAATTATTTTTTTGTTTTTATAAATTACGTTTCATTTTGTTTTCCATCTTTATGACACTTTAGATAACACTTTTTTCACTGTTCAAAACGCTATCTAAAGAGCATTAAGGACTAAACAAAACAAACATAATTTGCAAAGATTAAAAACAAAAAAATAATTTTGCAAGGACGAAAAGCAAAAAAGCACTAAATTGAAAGGACAAAAAATGTATTTAAACCTTTAAAATGTAGTTGTAGAGAGATAAAAGAGTGAGATAAAGAGAGATAACAAGAAATTGAAATAATAAAACATAAGTTACAGAAAAAAAGAAAAGTTTCCCTCTAAAGAGATGCAGTATTATATACAGAGATATAGTCACCGAAGATTAGAATGGGAATAATTTAAGGAATCTCACCCGAGTAACAATTCCCAATTTCTCTAATTTCTCAACAGCATCATCCACATCAAAATTACATTCCTCATCAAACTCTTCTTTGATTAGTTCCTCACACCATTGATCAAGATCCTGATCCATATAACCAACAGCAAACATAAGTGCTTAGATAATAGTAATAGAAATAGAAGCCTTTTTTTCTAAGTATAAAACAAAATTTGAAAAGAAAAACAAGTTTCTAAAAAACTTATGCTTATGGATATACCTGTCTTGTAGCTTTGCCCTGTTCCATCAGAATAAAGAATGAAACTATAACCTCTTTGACCTACACATTTAAAGAGTTACAAATTGGTAGCCATTAGATTAAATGTTTGATCGGTGAATAGTTACATACTTAAAAATGAAATGTGAGCCAAAACTCGTAGTAGCAAGTAGCAACTAGAGTCTACAATATGATCTTCCAACAATCTAATCACGCATTTCAGTCTTAAAAGGTTACAGGCTTACCAGTACACTTGATTATCACATATAAAGTAGCACAATCCCAAGGCCCAAATAACAGCTAATGCTACCAAATTAAGTTATCAGATACACGTCAGAAATTGACACATTTCTGATACTATTTTAGTGGATGCATTTTCAAAATATTCAAACTTTTATTTCCTAAATTGTTAGACTTTTAAAAAATGAGACACAAATTGAGGAGCATTTGTGAGATAAACCCAACGTATTGTTTGCTTGTCTGCCAAACAGTATCACACTATATTTTTCAATCTGTATGGGGACAATGAGAGGAGGATTGTTTATAGTTGTGAAAGTTAGATTCTTCAGGCTTTCAACCTGTTAGATTAATTTGTTTTTTGTATGTTTTTGTTATGTATCTCAACAACTCTAGGACAGAATTGTGATAGAACCAACAAACTGAATATTCAATTAGAAAGGAATAGTTCCAAGAGACAAGCCAAAAGGCTTCAACAAGGGAAATAGAACCCTTTTGCTGAAACAAAGCTCAGCCAAAACAGAATACAAAATGATCTCCCCCTCTCCCCAAACATGCAGAGGAATATAAAGTCCTACAAACAGAAATAGGAAAAACAGAAATAAAAGTAAAATCATTACTAGGCCACGCCTACACCTAAGGATAGACCACGGCTCCAAAACAGCAGAAGAACACCTCAGCCTGCTCCACTAACGCACCCAAAACCATTACTCATGCTGATGTGTTTCTTCTTTTGCCACCTCAGCATTAGTGTCAATAATCTTTGGTTTTCGCCTGGTATAAACCTTCCATGTTTTCCCCTTATACCCCTGCTCCTCAGTTGGTAACATATCAGTTTTATTATCTTTCTTATTTTGCACTCTTTCTATGCTGTACAAGGGGCTGCAGTCTGCACCCTATCTTGTCTCGTCTTGTTGTGTACTTGTTTCTTCTTTATATATACAATAGCCTCAGCCTCAGTGAGAATGGTTATGTTGTCCAAAATATTAAGTTCATAGTCGTAATGTGGTATCAGAGAGGGAACAGTCCTGCTCTGGAGTCTCATCGTCGTCTACTGTCAACCGCCACCGCTGCCATCGTTGACCGCCAGAAAATTTTCCGACGAACAAAAGGTTAGTGCGCCTCATTGAGTGTGACCCAACCCAAGTGGTTTCAAGAGCAAAAGCTCTCTTATGCGCTGTTACAGTATGCGCTTCTGTTAGGCGCATGAATCTCAGGTGCTGCCTTCCCATCACCAGATCACCGTCACCATTGTCTTCATTGGCCTCTTCTGGACCCATTCCAACCCCTGTTTGGCTCCAGTTGTCACATCAGAGAAGTGAACATACGATCCAACCATTCTTGGGTTTCTTTTAGCTTCATATTTGGTTGATAACCTCTTTGTGCTCGGAAAATGGCATCTACAGTATCTTTTGTAATCTCTTCCTATACAGGCCCTATTTCTCCCTTCTCTGCAACTCCCACTATCACAACTGAGAAACTCAACTGGAAAAATTATCGGTCCTGGTCTGATTCAGTTGAGTTGTGGTTACGTGGTCAAGGATACTATGATCATCTGGAGAAGGATGTGAATGAAGTTCCTGTTGAGAATAGAGCTCAGTGGCAGAAACTTGAATACTAGCTATGTACTGTTCTATGGCAATCTGTAGACCCTGAGTTGCTAGAGATCCTTAGGTCATTCAACACCTGTTCTTTTTGGAGGATGCCCAGGATGTTTTTGCTAATGACATTCAATGTCTGTTTCATTCAACCCAAAAAGTTGTTTCCCTCCAACAGACCAACCATGATATGGTTTCAGACATGACTAATGCTAGAGCTACAGTTGAAGAATTGAAAGTATTCCTTGTATGTGATTCTGCAGAGGAAACAAAGAAGAGGCTTGTTAACTGTTAATGGGTTTGATCTTGCAGAACTTGCATTCAGATTCTGATTATGTGCATGATCAAATTTTGTCTGATGATCAGCTTAGTCACTAGACTTCTCCGTGTTCCTACCTTGGTGAAAGGTGAAAATGCAGCTGCAACTGTTGAGATTTCAGCCATGGTTGCCTCTCGTGGTACGAGTAGAGGGGGTCGGGAGTAGAGGGGGTCATGGTAGGAGTAGAGGGGGTCGTGGTAAGTTGTGGTGTTCTTATTGTGGAAAAGAAACCATACTCAAAATAATGTTATGACCTACATGGTTGGCCTGATAAGGCAGCAAATGTCTCTACATCTGAAAAGGCTGAATCTCAATTTTCTGATGAAGAATATGAGGAATACCTGAGGCTGAAATCTAGCAGCCAAGCTCCATCCTCTTCAATAATCAATACCAATTGTTTCAACAGCCGGCATTTCTCAATCCTATTTATTTAACTTAATATATCGGTTGTCTCCTTCATACTTCTCTGTTTCTTCTTTATCTTCCATTACTGTTCCCAAGAATGTTTGTGAGGCACTTGCTATCCCTAGATGGCGACAAGCCATGATTATTGAAATGAAAGCTTTTGAACATAGTAGTACATGGGAGTTAGTTCTTCTTCCACTTGGAAAGAAGGTTGTTGGTTGTCGATGTGTATATGCTACCAAGGTTGGTCCTAATGGTGAAGTTAATCATCTTAAGGCTCACTTGGTAGCCAAAGGCTACACTCAAATATATGGTCTAGATTATGGAGATATTTTTTCTCCTTTGACCAAGATCACTACTGTTTGTATTGGCCACTTCATCAGTTAGACATTAAAAATATTTCTCTTCATGGTGAGTTGGAGGAGGAGATTTATATGGAGCAACCTCCTGGGTTTGTTGCTCAGAGGGATCAGGTTTGGTTTGCAAACTTCATCGATCCCTTTATGGTCTTAAACAGTCTCCAAGAACTTGGTTAGGAAAATGTAGACATGTTGTGCTAAGTTTTGGGATGAAACGGAGTGAAGCAGATCACTCTGTTTTTTATTGTCACACTTCTCCTGATAAATGTGTTTACTTAGTGGTTTATGTTGATGACAGTAATTACAGGGAATGATGATATCAAAATCTCTCAGTTGAAGCAACATTTGTCCAGTCACTCTCAAACCAAGGATCTTGGCCACCTAAAGTACTTCCTTGGTATAGAGGTAGCTCAATCCAAGGAAGGCATTATTATCTCATAGAGGAAGTATGCTTTGGATATTTTGGAAGAGACGAGCATGATTAACTGTAGACCCATTGTTAGTCCTATGGATCCAAATCAAAAGTTAGTGGCAGGACAAGGTGAACCATATTCAGACCAGAAAGATAGAGGATTAGTTGGGAAACTCATCCATCTTACTATTACCAGACCTGACATTTCCTTTGCAGTTGGGGTCGTTAGTCAGTTTATGCAAGCTCCTTATGTTGATCACTGGAAGGTTGTTCTTCGCATTCTCGAGTATATTAAGAAGACTCCAGGACAGGGATTGTTGTATGAAGATAAAGGAGACACTCAAATTTCTGGATATTGTGATGCTGATTGGGTAGGGTCCCCTATAGATAGACACTCTACTACAGTATATTGTGTGTCTATTGGAGGAAATGTTATCTCTTGGAAGAGCAAGAAGCAGAATAGTGTTGCTAGATCTAGTGCAGAAGCAGAATATAGGGCTATGGCTTCAGTCACATGCGAATTAGTAGGGATCAAACAACTTATTCAAGAGCTAAAGTTCAGCCAATGAAGTTGTATTGTGATAATCAGGCAACTCTTCATATTGCCTCAAATCCAGTGTTTCATGAGAACTAAACATATAGAGATTGACTGTCATTTTGTGAGAGAGAAGCTGCTGACCAAAGAGATTAGTACAGATACAGAGTTTGTCAATTCAAATGATCAGCTTGCTGATTTTTTAACCAAATCATTAAGGGGGCCTCAGATTCGGTTAATATATGTTTTATTATCTTTCGAAACCATATTTGATACTTGTTTCTTCTTTATATATACAATAGTCTCAGCTGAGTGAGACAAGTTAAGTTCTCCAAAATATTAAGTTCATAGTCTTAACTCAACCTTTATTTCTGTCCATATAAGATAACAGTGCAGTAAATGATGTGTTTCAATACTTTCAAGTATCAAATATGGTTTCGAAAATTTCAAAGTTCATCTTTTTGAACATTATATTTCTAAAAGAATATATGTACATTGGGGAGAAATCACAGCCAATATATGATTAAGCTTGCTCACAAATAGAATCATGTTTTTCTACCTTGTGAGAAAACATAGGCATATACTTGTTAAAAGAAGTGGTAAAACAAGAATTTTACAAAAGCTAAGATATACACACATGCATGCACGCACACTGTTAGATGAATTTCTCACAAAATCCACCTATCAAATTGAAAGATTGTTATCAAACTTATCCAATACTGTTTAATATTCCATCCTGATATGCAAACATATAATACTTCTTAAGCAGAGGATACTTGATCACACACAGTTGCTTAGATTCAACAGTTGGAATAATTAAAATCATTGTATATGCTGGATTCTTAGGTAGCGTAGCAGTGTGTGTCATACAACAGACAAGGAAAATTAATCCTCTATCTCCCTCACGCACACACGCAAGTTTTGGTGAATTGCAAGCATCATAAATGATATACAAAGACATCAGGTGATAAATTTTAATATCCAATATATAACAATCTCTACTCCATCAATGTTCCTCAAGATTGACAAACACATGCCAAAACATCAAGTATCTGGTTATACAATTAGTAGTAAGTTAATAACAAATGTAAAGAAAGAAATTGTTTCAAAACCTTTGTCATACTAAAAGAAATGGTAACCACTAACAGACAAACCCATTAGTTCACAAACCAGCCAAGCTGCCCAATTGGAAGGTGTATAGTATATTATACTATGAGGCATAGGAAACAAAAGGAGCAACAGCCTGATGGCAGTTACTAATATAAAATAACTAGTGGCAGTCACATATTAGGAGTCTCTGAGATATTAGGAAACTGCCTGATGGCCGTTGTGAATAGAAAATAACTGATGGCAGATACATATATGGAGTATTTGCAATAGTAATTAGGTAAGTGTGTCTTTCTTTTCAATTTGTGGACAAAGAATACTCTGTACAAGACTTGTCACTGGGACAACAAGTGTACTGCTGTGTGTGATTTTTGTGTTCAGTAATATATTTTACCAGTTTATTACTAGTGCTCTATCATCCATCATGTGGATTATGCTCAAGAAATGTCATATCAATCAGAAATATATTTTTATATTATATTTTAAAACCAATGAGGGCAAGCCCTGGCACAGTTGTGCCTTGATGACCAATTGGTCATAGGTTCAAATCCAAAAACAACTTCTTTGAATATGCAAGGGTAAAACTGCTTACAATGATCCTCCCTCATACCTACGTATAGCGAGGAACCTCCAGGCAATGGGGTACGCTTTTTTTATATTTTAAAACCAATATTTCAAAATTTATTATTTAACAAAGTAGTATTAAAAACAAACTCAACTAATTCTAATCTGTATTTTTCACTATTCAGAAAGAGCACCTTGCATGACTCCAGTAAGATTCATAAAGCACACATAGTGTTGAATATCCATATCCCTTCTTATATTGGTATCAGTTGATCCTAACCTCTATATGCTTATGGTGTTTATTAATAACATTCAGACATGCAAGGTTATCAAATCTGAGTCCTACCTAGGGATTGTAAGACACGTAAAATGCGTCATAATAACAACTTACTTAAAATACAAAACTATATTCAAACAAATATAACTGCATATAAAATAACATAAATAAGCAAAATAGCTTAAAAATCAGAACTCCATGACATTTTCACACCAACAACAGCTCCACCAGATGACATTTTAATAACAGCAAAACTTGAGAACAATTACATCCAACCAAAAGATAAAAAAAAAACACAAAAACAGAGCACAATTATATGGACTAACCAGCAAGTATTGAAGCAAAACCAAACCAGTCAGCACTCACCACAAAGACACAAACAGATTGAAGAAACAAGTTCAACCACAACCCAGATCAGCTAGAGTCAAACCAAAGCAAGAAAGAATTGGAGGGTTGGGCAGAAATAAGCTGGCAGTTTCAGGTACCATTAGAACAGCCCTATCCTACTTTCTAAACAATTCTAGAAACATTAACAAAAATTATCAATATACTGATTTGATTTGAAGACAAAAAACACAGAATGCATCAAGCTGGCACTTACTTCCTGTTGAATGACATCATCACACAAATGAAGAAGTGTACCCTTTCCACTGTCAAGTTGTTTGTCATACATTGACTGTGTAATCAAATTTTGGTACTGAGCCATGTTTTGTTGGAACCTATGGGGAAAAGAAATTAGTGGCAACTAGGGTTAAATATCTTTTTCAAATGCATTTACTTCTATACATCACAAACTAGTAGAATGTGGCAATAATAATGTGAACAAGATCCAATAAGCAACATGACTATTGAATAATGACTAGTCCAACCAAGAATTGGTAGAAAAAGTAGAATGGTTTAATTAAAAAAAAAAAGGAACAATTTAATAAGTCACCGAGTGGAGAGATTTCTTTAGATTACTGTTCATAAAGAATAGATAGAGTTTCAGAGCCATATGCAGGTAATTTTCACAATAACATTGCATAGCATATATTTGCAATGATAGGAAACAATCAACATACTTACGTGAAGTATGTCTTAGCAATATAACCAATTACTGTGGAGAGAACAGCAATGATGACCCACCAATCAGCTGAAGGCATTTCAAGTGAACTAACAACAGCAACCTGTGAAGAACATTAGATGCATTTGTTCAGGATGAAGAAAAACAATATCACTAAAACAGAAACACTAAATTAAGGGTAAAAAACCAACCAAACCAACTATAGCTGATCCAAGAAACTTGACCCAATCCATTGGAGTTAATCCAGGGTTTTTCTTTTCTGGCTGCCAAGTAACAAGTTCTTCACCAAGGTTATTACTTGTATTTGTTGGGGGAAAGTTAGTAATAAAAATTGGAATGTTCATTAAAAGCTTCACAAATGAGGTAACTCACAAGAACTATTTCCATATCAGCCATTGGAATGTTTTTGAAATGCTTCACATATATTCCTCGTTCTTCTTTTGATTTGGTTCTGGCTCTCCTGAAAAATAATTTGTTTCTTAGATTTCAAAATTTCAACAGAAGTTTGAGATATAAGGCAGATCTACCTGTAGACAACAATTATCCTATCAAATGTTGGTTCTTGGATTAAGGTCTTGCCCAGCAAATTACGGAAACTGGAAATTGCAGAAAATCATCACATGAGTGACCAGATCATCACACATTCAAAATTTATGCAATGTAGATAATGAGCCTCATTTTTTGTGAGAAACAAACATCATGTGCTTCAAAGACAAATCAGTAGACGTACTAAAATTTCAATATATAATTTAAGTTATAGATTTTATCACAATAGAATTCTCCATGCTCATATAATGAAAGCTTAAGGAAGACCAAAAACCTCAATCCAGGTTGACTATTATCTTGGAAATGTTCCTTGTTAATGGTTAAAGATGTAATAATAAAGCATTCATGTGACTTCACCTAACAACTTCAGTTTTTAAGATAATTCAGTCACCTAACAAGTTTTTAGGATAGTTAGTTCAGGACAAAGTATCAGAGTCTCAGTGTTCACGTGATGTAGAGTTCAATCGTCATTGTCCTCATTCTTCTAATAAAAAGTTGAATTTCAGTATAAAGTAGGTTGAACTGTGCATTATTGATAAGTTAAGGGACATGTTACAAATATAATATAAAACCATTCATGAGTCTTTACCTAATAACTTTTAAGGTTTTGAGATAGTTGTTTCATGACCTTAACTTCTATTGGGGTTGTACTACTTTGATGGTTGTAATTCCAGAGTAATGACCATACGGTACCAAAATTTTATGTGATACAGAGCATACAATGAGAATTTTAAATCTTCAGTTGAATGAAAGCTGCCAAGAATCAGAATTTACACAAATCTAGATTATCAGAAGCAATAGCATTCAACTTGCAGATAATGGTCAATCTTACATGAAGAAATTCATCAGATAAGCATCTATTACAAGTAATAATGTTATATAAAGGCACTGGTCCTCATCCAGAAAGAACAATGCAGAGAGAGAGAAGCATTTTATGACCTTAGTTGCATATTTTCAAGACGTATCCGTTCAACATAAAGGTCCTGCCCATCTGCTTCAGAGTTAATTTCATTGTCCTTCTTTGGATCTTTCTTATTGCGCCTTTTTGACCTTCTGGATAGAAGCTTTTCCAACCTGCAAGCAGTACAACTTTAAAAGGTGTCCACGAAAAGACAAAAAAAGAAAAAAAAAAAAAAGGCTGGGAAGCATGCTGTGTATACTCTGGTACATTCACATGTATAGATTAAAAAATATTTTCACTACACAGATGAAATGTCTTTTTGGGTTACCATTGGAAACCCTTCTGACATAATTTTGCCAAAGCAAGCCCCTTATTACTTCTCTGTTTAGATGCATTGGAATACATGCAACCAATGTTTAAACGGAGGGTCAAACATAGCTGACGCTATTAGGAGACCCACATTGAGTAGAATAAAAAGATTTGTTGACTATAATCCATGGAAACAATTTATTATTTTACATTGGCCTTTTACATCTCTTGCTGAGACAAGTTAATATATTAACCAATATCACGACTTCTCATAATGGATTATTCATTAGCATTAAGTACTAAATTTTCCAGACTGAGTTTACTTACCTAGTTACTCTCAATAGATATGCCCAAAAGCGTCCAATAAGCATGTCTACTTTCTCCATCACAAAGTAGTCAGTTGTTCGATCAATTCCAATGCCACGTCGAAAGATAATATACTAAAATAATAAGATTTATTAGCTTTCCATTTCACAAACAGAGTAAGCTGCTGATTGAAACAAAAAATAACAAACAGAATAAGCTCAAGGAACAAAACAACAATCTTTAGATCAGTGTTTGTATTTGCAGGTTCAGCTAACTTGTTTTGAGGAATTACATTTTTTCCAATCTAATGCAAACAATTAAAGTAATAATTGTGAACCAGCCCACTGTGAGTGTACAACAGTGTATGTGTGAGAGAGGGAAGGATCAACTACAGTCCAGCATCAAACAAGTAACAAAAGCCAAATAATATATACGTGATGTCTACAACCTTCTTAATCTAGAAACTTCTGGTCTTTAGTTAACAACTTAACATCACAATATTCAATGACTACCAAAAGTCTACTACATCAATCTAGAGCTGTAAAATGGGCCAGCCCAACCTAACCCATCAAGTCAAGGCGTTTACTTCCTACACAATTCCAATACTCCCGGAACTACACAGTGCAACTCTGTACGGACACGAAATTGTTCTTCTTCTTGCAGCACCATTCTTATTCTTCGTTCTCCGGCGCACCATTCTGATTCGTTCTCGCATTTTGCACCAGCTCCCTTTGTGCAAGAAGACAAGTAGTGGGTCGCCTTCTTCGTTCTTCGTCCACCTTGCACTGTTTCGCCGCCTCTGCCATGAGTTCTCCCTTCGTGCATTTTTTATGTTTTGTGTGATACGGATTTTCCAATCCGTAGTTGTTTTTTTTATTAAATAAAATAATATAATTTAAATTATTTAATTATCATATATATTAGTATGTTAAATAGTTATTTATTATATATTAAAGACATTTAAGGTTGTAACCAAAAATTTTACATTTTATTTAAGAAAAGTAATTACAAAGGTTTAGTTAAATTGATTACACATGTGTTATATAGATTTTATGATATTTATTTGTTATTCTTATAAGTATGTGTTTTTAAAAAAGAATATTTCAATTCATAATAATAAACTAATATGTATGTACTTTATTTATTTTTAAAACTTGTAATTCATTATAATAAAATAATATGTATGTGTTTTTTTATAAAACTTTGAATTGAATATAATAACTTGATATGAATGTGTTTATTTATGTTAAAATTTAAGTTGATAATAATAAAATAATACCTATGTGTTTATTTTTTAAATATTTCAATTCATGATAATAAACTAATATGTATGTGTTTTATTTATTTTTTAAACTTAGTAATTCAATATAATATGTATGTGTTTTTTTTTTTTTTTTGAAACCTTGAATTTTATGAAAATAATTGTAAATTTTTGTAATTGAACTTTGTTGAAGTTTTGGGTTGCTTTCAAGTGTTAGACAAAGAATTTTGGAAATTTGTAGATTATGTTTAGAACAAGAGGATTGCATCAGGCCTTAGGCAGCAGAGCTGTAGACAAAGACTTAGGTAGAGATGTGAGTCGTAATGAAAAAGAAGCCTCTAAACACCGACAATATCGGTACGAAGACAACGGACAGGTGTTGTTGTTCCTGAGAATGCTCTTGCTCATGAGGAGCCTCACATTCCAATTATGGAGGTACTGATTTTCAGGGTTTCCCCGGCGGGCCGCAAGATACACCAGTGTTGACGTTGATCATGTGGTTGCTACAGTGTGTGCAGGAGAGGTACTAATGTCTTTAATTAGATACAAAATTATTTTTGTAACTTCAATGCTCGTAATTCATCTTAATTTTTTGCAGGAATTCTGAGTTGAAGTTGACTTCTCAATGAAGGAACGCAGAAATTTGGAAGGCCTGCACCTGAAATTGAAGGCTTAGTTGTTGCTATGGGCTTAAGCCCTTTGATTAGATGCTCAATGGAGACAGGGGATTGTTGTCTGCTTTTGTGGAGAGACGGCACTCGGAAACCAGCAGGCCGTAAGGGAAGTGACCATCACCCTGGATGATGTGACATCGTTGTTGCATCTACCAATTATAGGACCCTTCCAAACCTATGATGCAATAGATTTAGCAGAGGCAGCACAGTTATTGGTTGAGTTACTTGAAGTCACTGCAGAAGAAGCAGGAGCTGAGATGGAGCAAAGCCACGGGGCATATGTTCCACTTTCTTGGTTGCGAGACATATATCGTGTGAAATATGAGGCAAGGCATTGGCCTGTAGCAGCCAGAGCATATTTGCTTCATCTTGTAGGTTGCACACTTTTTGCTAACAAGAGTGTCACACATATCAATGTGGTATTCTTGGATGCTTTTCACGATCTGGAGCAATCCGGGGGGTTTTCTTGGGAAGCAGCTACACTTGTTCACATGTATGGTAATCTAAATTATGCATGTCAGTACCACGGCAAACATCTTGCAGATATATCACTTTATTGCAGGTAATTGTCTTGACATTTATGATTGATATTTTCTAAATATTAATGTGTACTATTAACGTATGTTTTGTCATTGTTGAATTTCTAATTGTAGTGTTGGATTTACGAGCATTTCTCAAGTATTGAGAAAGTCATTGGAAATGAGAACTACAAGGAAAGCCAACCACGTGCCTATCGTTGGAATGGTGCAAAGGCATTACCAGTGCCGACCTATCATAAGCAATTAGATTAGATAGGTTGACACTAGACGAGAATTGTTGGACACCCTATGGTAATCACCGTGGGTTCAGAGAATTTTATGCTAGACATCCTCCCATAAGAGAAATAATCTCAAATTCTCTGAACCCATGGTGATTACCATAAGGTATCCAACAAACCTCGTATACCGTCAACCTATCTAATTGCTTACGATACGTCGTCACTAGTAATGCCTTCGCACCCTTCCAGCGATAGGCACGTGGTTGGCTTTCCAGATAGTTCTCATTTCCAATGACATTCCCAATACTTGGAAAATGCTCGTAGATCCACACTACAATTAGAAATTCAACAACGACAAAACAAACGTTAATAGTACACATATATATTTAAAAAATATCAATCATAAATGTCAAGACAATTATCTGCAACAAAGTAATATACCCTGCAAGATGTTTGTCGTGGTGCTAACACGCATAATTTAGATTATCATACATGTGAACAAGTGCAGCCACTCTCCAAGACAACCCCCCAGATTGTTCCAGATCGTGAAAAGCATCCAATAATACCTACCACATTGATATGTATAGCACTCTTGTTAGCAAAGAGCGTGTAACCTACAAGATGAAACAAATATGCTCTAGCTGCTACAGTCCAATGCATTCCTCACATTTTACATGATATATGTCTAACAGCCAAGAAAGTCGAACATATGTCATGTGGCATTGCTCAATCTCAGCTCCTGCTTCTTTTGCAGTGACTTCAAGCAACTTAACCAATAACTGCACTGCCTCTCCTACATCTATTGCATCATAGGTTTGGAAGGCTCATATAATTGGTAGATGCAACAATGATGCCACATCATCCAGGGTGATGGTCACTTCCCTTACAGACGGATGGAAACTGTTGGTTTCCGAGTATCATCTCTCCACAAAAGCAGACAACAATCCCCTATCTCTTGTCTCCACTGAGCATCTAATCAAAGGGCTTAAGCTCGTAGCAGCAACTAAGCCTTCAATTTCAGATACACGCCTTTCAAATTTCTGCACTTTCCTTTCGTGCGAAGCCAACTTCAACTTAGCACGTTCCTGCAAAATATTAAGATGAATTACGAGTATTAAAATGACAAAAATATGTAATTATGTATCTAATTAAAGACATTAGTACCTCTCCTGCCCACACTCTAGCAACCACATGATCAGCAGTACCTCCATCCTCCATAACTAGAATGTGAGGCTCCTCATGAGGAGGAGCATCCTTAGGACCAGCATCACACGTCTGTTGTCTTTGTACCGATGTTGTCGGTGTTCAGGGGCTTCTTCTTCATTAAGACTAACATTTTTACCTAAGGCTCTGTTTACAACTCTGCCTAAAGCCCGACGCAATCCTCTTGTTCTAACCATAATCTACAAATTTCCAAAATTCTTAGTCCAACACTTGAAAGCAACCCAAAACTTCAACAAAGTTCAATTACAAAAATTTACAATTATTTTCATAAAATTCAAAGTTTCAAAAAAAAATAAAAAAACACATACATATTATAATGAATTACAAGTTTAAAAAATAAATAAAACACATACATATTAGTTTATTATCATGAATTGAAATATTTAAAAAATAAACACATAGGTATTATTTTATTATTATCAACTTAAATTTTAAAATAAATACACACATCCATATCAATTTATTATATTCAATTCAATTTTTTATAAATAAAAAAAACACATACACATTATTTTATTATAATGAATTACAAGTTTAAAAAAATAAATAAAACGATACATATTAATTTATTATTATGAATTGAAATATTTAAAAAAAAAACACATACTTAAAAGAATAACAAATAAATATCATAAAATCTATATAACACGTGTAATCAATTTAACTAGACCTTTGTAATTACTTTTCTTAATTAAAATGTAAACTTTTTAGCTAGAACCTAAAATGTCTTTAATAAATAATAAATAACTATTTAACATACTAATATATACGATAATTAAATAATTTAGATTATATTATTTTAATTTTTTTAAAAAAACAACTATGGATTGGATAATCTGTATGAAGTATACGGATTGCCCAATCTGTATGATCCATACGGATTTGCAAATCCGTATCACACAAAAAATTAAAAAATGCACCAAGTGAGACCTCATAGCGGAGGCGACAAAACAGTGCAAGGTGAACAACGAACGAACAAGACGACCCACTCCTTGCCTTCTTGCACAATGGAAACTGGAGCAAAATGCGATAACGAAGCAGAATGGTGCGCCGGAGAACGAAGAATAAGAATGGTGTCGCGAGAAGAAGAACAAGAAGACGAGAACAGTTTTGTATCCGTACTTAACCTTATTAAGAAGGGTATTTTCGGAATTGCACTATTTAGTTCTAGGTGTATTGGAAATTGGAATGGTGTAGGAAGCAAACACCTGAAATCAAATGGTGAAAACAGGCTGGCCCAAATCTCTCATAGGCCATGTTTTTGTTGCCCAGTCTAGCCCATTTGGCCGGGCCAAATTGGCCTATTTATCTTTTTGCTCAAATTTATACTAATTTTAAAAGGAAAAGTGAAAAAATAAAAATGTTGGGCCAAGAATTTATAGGCTGGGCCAAATTGGCCTAGTTCTTTTTAGGACAACTTTTTTACATCAATCAATGTGACTCACCATGTGCTAACAAAACTCAGTGCAACTTCATCCATGTTTTAAAGATTCTGTTTCTCCAACAAGGATGGACAACCAATATTTCAATATAAAATATTCAAGCCACTTGGTGTGGGCTGGTGGTGAGGAGTTTGGACTTTAGACAGCATGTAGAATGTCCGTCATTGTAACAAAAGGATTTTCTAGAAGACAATCTTACAATTATAGAGATCAGTTCAACAACATTCATGAAAGAAGGCTATAGAACTAGAACAAGTATCAAGGCATCATCAAGCCCTCTCCCCACTGTTTCATTTAAAATAAGAGAAGTCTATCTCCTGAAATGAATATTTTGTGAATTAATCAGCATGCTACAAAGATTCTGATTTCCAACAACGAATCTAGAAGAATGCTTCAATAACTAAAAGAGGGGGCGAGGAGCCAACAAACATTGGAATAAAGACTCATAATTTCATCAGTAATTCCCACCCAGATAACAGAAAGATGAACACCACAGAACCAAGAAATCCTTCATGGATAAGTAACTCCTACATTTGATTCAGAGCCATACCTTATCAGAAAAATCTGGTAGTTCATCATGATGATGCTCTTCAAAATATTTCTTCAGAAGTGTCTTGTCAAGCTTCATCAGCAAAAAATACAGACATCAGCAACTATTAGCAGCAAAATCAAGCATTTCAAGTACCATATGCCATTAAAGAAGCATTATTATGCACAAACCTTAGATTCATCAACAGTAATGGGAAGATTTAGCAGATACTGGCCTGAATGTGCAACATCAATTTCATCATCAGTCACTATCTTGAAGTTGCTCTTTCCCATGACCTATATAAAGAATCGAAGAATCTTCAGATAACTTAAGAAACAATATTCAGTCTGATGTTATCAAATATTTATGTCACCAAATTAGTCACTTTGAAGAATTAATGTAAGATTTTAGTATTTTTTAAGGGACTAATTTGGTGACAAAATCTTTAAAGGACTAATGTGGCGGCAGGCTGGCGCCAAAACCTGTGGATGACTAGAGCATTTACTCCTTTATATCAATACCATAATCTTTGGGTTTTCAAGTCTATATTATACTAACAATATCCCCAAAATATTGACACTTGAATGCATGAAGTATAGATGGTACCTGAAATAGGTATGTCAAGAAATTCTGTTCAAGCACATCAATTTCTTCGGAAGATAACTTCTGCTGTTCCAACTTTTGTGCCCCATGTACAGGGTCAAAGAGGGAGTATAATTGCTGCAAGCTTAAAGGAATCAAGCTCCAGAACAACCACAAGGTAACTATAATTATGTCAAAAAAATCAAGAAATAGATAATACCATCAAGTCCTCAAACTGTAGAAGGTACCAAGCTCGAATTGTGTACTCTATTCTCTTGCAGAGCTTCAAGAACTCAGCCCGGTCAGAACTATGCTCTGCATATAATACCCAAAATCTCATACCACAAAAAATATAATAACATTGAAGGAAGGAACAAAAATTAGTCAAATTTCTTCATCTAAACAAAGGTTGTCAAACTCGAGAATTTACGTAAACTCAGAGCTTCCGTAAACTCGACTCGTAGAATTGACTCAAACTTGTAAGAGTTTACATAGTAGAAAAATAATATTAAAAAACCTATTAATGAAATATAGACTTAACAAAATACTCTTACCATAACAACAATTTAATATTTGAACTGCATAATAAAGCCAAATAACAAATCACAATAATAAAGTGTAACAATACATTAGTAATAAATAATATAAAATACATAGATGACCAAATTGGATATAAAATCATAAAAACTTAAGTTATTAAAGTGAAAACATTTTTAAAAAAAAAGTTTATTTCTTCAAAGTGTTTGAGTCATAGTAAAGCATTGTCATTGAGGGATCTATGGGGGGGTCAAAATTATAGTTGATTTCAAACTCACTACCTAACTCGAGAGTTTATGCAAGTTTACAAGAGAGCTAACTAGTTTTGTCTGTGTAGACTGTAAAATTGTAAGAGTTTAAGAGTTAAAGTAGGTTTTTTAACTACAGGTCTAGCAAACAAAAAATTGAGATAGGATCCAATCCAATAAGATCTCCCCCTTTCAAAATCGGACGTGAAGGTTTCCTTTCATCCAGCTTAAGTAGTTATACCAAATATAAAAAAAGCAAAGGGTTTAGACTTTCAAATTCTATATCTATAAAAAAAACTCTAATCTAAAAGAAAAAGGTTTACTCTTTCCTCAAGTTCTCAAAAAAAATCTCGAGAGTAACCATGATCTAAACTAAAAAATTTATACAAATCTGAACTCCATAACAGCACTCAAAAACTAAATTACATAAAGGGTCCAGAAATATCAGTGAATTTCATCCCAAATTTGTTTCTAAAAGGGGGAAAACAACACTGATTTCCACCCCCACCCCCACAATACTCCTCAATTCCAAGAACAATCACGACACAACCACAGCACAACAGAGTGAAAACACTCCCCAAACATGTTTTCATAACTACCAAAACAACATCAACAACAAAGAGACCAATTTAAGGTGCCAAATTGGAGCAAAACAAAGGTTCAAACATAAAGCAGTACCAATAAGATTGGCCAGTGCCATTGTGAGCTTAGGCTTCAGAATTGGAATCACGGATTCCCGCTCTAAACGTATAACTTCATTCTTGCTTCGATCCACTTCTTGCAAATGTGCCATTTTAATTTCTGGCTACCCTCTTCGTAGTTTCAGCACCCCTCCCTAAAAAAATCAAAACTTGGAACAACGAAGGGTAAAAGGAACGTTTTTTATGCGGTATATGGAATAGGGTAAATGAAAGAGAGGCTAAAAGAAACGTTCATATTCACGCTTCACAGTGGTATAATATAACCGCAGGCACCAATAAAAGTGACGAAACCACTTCTTGGTGAAGGTGGAAGTGGGTCACACCGGTGCGTTTTCGACCAAACGAAACTTCGGTTTCTTCTCAAGTTGGAAAATCTACTTCAAGATGGAGAAGCGATTGTTCATCACTCAGTAGAGTCTAGTTACTTACTGGGTACACGAAGTTTACTCGTTACTTACTAGCGCGTCAATCCAACACTGAAATTTTGATTTATCTAAAACTCATGCCGAAAAAACCACAAATCATCATTGAAAACAGTAGAAGTCAACAAATTTGTTCATGGCTAAAAAATCACATATCATCATGGATAACAGTTGAAGTAAACTGGAATTAATTGAATTAGGTGTATTAATTTAGGATTTGACAGGATTTTTAAAAATATTTTTTATATTTAATTATAATTTTTAAATAATATAAATAAATTTTATGATATTTAATTAAGATTTTTTTAAAAAACACAATAATATATGTGATATTCAATTAGATTTTTTATAATTTATATAAAAAGTCTTATATTTAAAAATATATAAATTTTGATGGATTAATTTTAAAAAAGATTTAATGGATTTCATTATTTTTTTTAGTATAAAATATTTATTAAATAATCTTATCCAATCTCTTTAAAATTTTGTTAGATTTTTTCTTTTATTTTCTATTGGTTACTAAACTTTCTTATCTCTCTTTAATATTTTTCAAGATAAATATGTTATATATATTTCTCATATTCTTTTGGAATACAACATTGGCAAATATACTCCTTCCATCTAAGATTAATAATATTTTTTCTTATACTAAATATGTTCATGATATGTTCACGCGTAATTTTTCGTGATTGTTACTATTAAATTTTATCATTCACATAACTCAAGAAGTCTTCTATCCATTTTCTACCTCACTGCTCCCTTCTAATATATAATTATTATTGCACCTTATTTAAATATGTCATTAGATTTATCATGAAATAATTATAGTAATTAAAAAATCAAAAAATTGTTGTATAATTTTAAATCTATAATTCAAATCCAATAGTGAGAATCAAAAGATGCTACTACAAGAAAAATTAGTATATGAGTACATAAATTTAAAATCAATATTGCTATTAAAAAATTAAAAAAATTATATTGGTTTACTTTTTTTATCCAAACTTCATTATTTATTATTATTTTTTTCACTAACTCTTGTAATTTTGAATCTATTTTTAAAATTTTATAGAATCTTTTTAAATCTTATAAATTTATAAATTCATTTTAAATCCTTTAAATTTTTATGATATAAATTCATTAAAATTCAAATTATCATAAAAATATTGTAAAGAAATCTGATAAATCATAATATTCTTACATAACCTTTAAAATCCTAATCCACAATATGCCCATAGTATAAAATATTTTTATGTTATTGATATATGGAGTCATAGACCCTCTTTTCAGAAAAAAGGTTATGCATCCAATGATAAATAATTGAATAAATAGTCAAATTCGTCTTAAAGTGAGATATGGTGAAAAATTGAGCTTTGAAATATGAAAATATAAATTTAATCTAAATATGTAAAAAAATATGACAAATTACTTCTATCTTTAAATTCGTGATATCATATTATCATTAAGTTGTAATATTCGAAACTAATTAGATAATAAGTTATATTTTTTAGGACTAATTTGGTATTAAGTTTAAAAGTTTAAGGACTATCTTGTTATTAAATTTTCTACAAAACTAATTTATCGCATTTTTTTACACATTTAGAAACTAGTTTTGAATGTTTCATCTTTCAAAAATAAATTTGTCAATGTTTCACATCTTCATAAATGAATTTGATTATCTATCCTAAATAATTTTGTCAATTTCAATAGTACTTTAATTATTTTGAATAATTTTGTTTAAGATTCCATTTTAATACTAATATTATTTAATCACAAATTAAGATGATTTTGCCCATTTTAACAAATATATGTTACCTAATTACAAATCACAATTTATAATAATTTTTTGATTTTATGATAATTAATAAAAAAATTATATCATATATAATTTTTTAATTGATTGATAGTGTAAAATTATGAATTTTATATTGTGATGCATGATTTATTTTTATATTTTATTAAATCAAAAATTATTATATAATAATTTAATTAGTTTTTATAAAAAATTATATCTATTATAATTTTTAATTGATTGATAATAAAAAAATTATAAAAATTAAAGTCTTGTTTATGAAACTTATTTTTACTTTTAATTTCTTAAAAAAAATAATGCTTGTAGTGTTTTTTCTTTTTCTTTTCTTTTTCCTGACAATCTCAATCTTTTTGTCTTCTTCTATTTACACACTGTCGGCTGTCGGTCGAGTCAGAATTTGATTGGACAAAGCTTTGAGTGAAGGAAGATATATTGCAGGTTGTCTTTTCTTATCATTACATTAATTTTAATACATTATGTAAAGAAATGCTGAGATTTTCTTCTTTTTTTCGTAAAAACATTGAGATTACAGTACACACCCTTTGGATATTTTTCCAAATGAAATCTTTATTACAGAATCCACCTTGAAAAAATATTTTATTTTTTACATTAAACTGTTGGTGTCTAAAAAGAAAGGAAAAACAAATAAATAGATGGCATCTAAGTTAATAAGTAACAAATTTTTATAATACTTTTTATGATTTGTTTATATATTTTTCTTCATTACATGACTAATTTATTTTATATTTCTTTTACTTTCTTCTTATATCTCTCTTGAATTATAGGAACCGTAGTTTAAAAAAATGTAGTTGATTTAGCGAGTTAGAGTCCAAAAAATTTATTTTTCATGTATAATTAAAATCATAGGCTCCCAAATAATTTTTTAAACCATTTATTGCATTCTAAAAAGTGTAGCATAATATAATTATAATTTTAAAAAATATTTTATCACTTAATACTCATTTAACCACGTAATAGTAAATTTGCTAACACCCCCCTCTCCTCACATACACTAACGTCACAAGGGATTTGAATCTTATCCCTCCCATATTTTTTAAAATCTCAAATTATCCTTTACATATTATATTATTCTGAAATAAATGCTCCATTAAAAATCATTTTTGAAATAAGTGTTCAGTAATACGTATTTCATAATAGTAAAAAAAAGCTTATGAAATAGGCGTTTTATAACCACAAAAAATAGTTTTATCTTCTAGAATAGATATTTGATAACAATAAAAAATAATTTCTATAATAACTATTTCATAAGAGTAAAAAATAGTTTACCTTCCAAAATAGATATTTCATAACAGCAAAAAATTAATTTCTAAAATAGATGTTTCAAAATAGTAAAAAATAGCTTTGAGAATAAATGTTCCCTAACATTAAAAATAGTTTTATCTTTCAAACAAGTGTTCAATAATAATAAAAAATAACTTTCAAAATAAATATTTTATAACAATAAAAAAAAATTCCTTAATAGATGTTCCATAATAATAAAAGAATAATTTTATATTTTCAAACAGAAATGTGAAGTAAAAAAAATACACCTATGAAAGTGAGAGTGCAGGATTCAAATTTCACGTTACAAACACACACACGCACCCTTAGCCCATTTTATTTTATTTCATCTCTTCTTGGACATGCCAAGGTCCATTTTTGACATGCATTCTATTTTTTTAAAAGCACCAAACAATCACCATTTCATGTTACAAAAAATTAAGGCAGCAACTCAATAACTCCTTAAAATCATATTTTCATGCATTTAGTGCATCAAACTAACAACATTGCATCCATATATAAGCATGGCAGTAATCATATTATACTCAAACATTAAGAGCACTATCCTACAATGAATTCAAAGTAACATTCAATCAAGAACATGAAGCAAGAGGTTCTTCAAGAACCATCACAACCCAAACCATATAGCAACATCAAAGCGAAAACAAACAACTCTCTCCCTCCATACCTTGATTTCGTGTGACTTTTTAGGGACAAGGTAGTCTGATTTTTTTTTCTCTTCTCCTCTTCCAAGGGATTGCCAAAAATCACCAAGGGAAATACTCCTTCTCCACACTTCTTTTCCAACACTAAATTCTCACAAAACCTCACCAAGCTCTCTCAAATGTTCTCTCAACTTAGCACTAGAAGGCTAGTTGTTTTTTGTGTAAAGTGAGCTTGGAGTGAGCTCTATTTATAGTGGAGGAGGAGACCTAATTGAAGCTTGATCATGTGGGAGGGGTGGCAAGAATGGCCAATGGTTGCCTTAGCTTGGAGTGATTTTAGCTCGACCAAATGATGAAGAAAAATTGAATTTTGGACGTGGTAGCAAGGGTGAGATGACAATTGTATGAGGGAATAGTAATTTTCAGACATTTTCCCTCTTTGTCTCTAAGGGTGGAGCCACATTAAGGAGAAGGGGGGCAGTGCCCACCCTTAATATTTTGGGTGAAGTTACGAAAATGCCCTTATATTTAATGTTTCACAAAACCTAACTCTAATTCCACTTCTTCTTGCCTTTGTTTCACTCACAGCCGCACGCCCGCACCTCATAGAGTCACAGACCCCCTCCCCTAACACAGTCGCACACTCACACACCGTGCAGCGGCGTAGCCCCGCACCGCACATCATCGAAGGCCAAAGCTAGAGCCCAGAGCGGTAGAGCCCCGCACCGCACCGCACCACACATCATCTAGTATGTTGTTATTGTTGTATGCACTTTTGTTCTAGGAAAAGTAGGTTTTGTACAACATGGTAACTAGTAAGATTGGGCTTCTCTAGTTCTTTGTGAATATTTGTGTTCCATAGGCATTGTAGCATTCTTTAATTGCATTGGATTATTAATTTATTATAGCATATCCCGGGTGTTTCATGACTGCAAAAGTTCATGTACTTTCATTTTCATATATGTTAAATTTCCCCTTTAATTTCCTATTAAACTTGACAAGCTCATGGAATTGACCATCTAGCAATTCCAAGCACAATATTGTTCATTAATCTTTAAGAACAATAAGTTTGGAAATGAAACTCGAGGATCATTTTATATAATGTTGGGAAACTCACATTTATCGTTGCATCATTTGTTGTTTGCGCAAAGTCTTTTATATTTGGGATTCAATTATGACATAAACACTTTAATTTTGAGAGCTTGTTTTAAGTTTTTAACTCAGATTGTTTTTTCTAGTTATTATGTGATGCTAAATGTACACAGTTACTTGTAGAAAGAAATTGTATAGCAATAGCATCAAATTAGACAATAAAAAATATTATGAACCCATGATGGGTATTAATTATATTCTCTTGGTTTGGTACATGATCATGTCCATGTCCTTTCAAAGTTGAAAGTGGATGTCTTGTTTGGCGGGTGGACGAGTGGTTAAACTTTAAAGTGCCAAAATTAATTTTTATACTATGATTGCATGTGTTTGTTGCTTCACGGCTCCTCATTCTTAATATTCAGATTTTATACTAATATTTTTATATTTTTATTTTCTTTTTAAAATGTTAAAAATACACGAAGCATGTTAAAGTGGACATTAGTAAAACATATGAAGTTTGGCCATTGTTTTTTTGGGTATATATTGATTCATTTTTGTCATTGCCATATTTTTTAGGATGGAAAGGTATTTAGGTTCTTTTTTTACAAAGTCAAGTGGTAGTGGTGCTAAGCGTTCTCGATTTGAATCTTCATCTATTGATTTATTTCAAGATAAATAAAATGTTCAAGAAAGGGAAATTGTAATGACTCGCCACGTCGCTACTGTATCACTAACTCATAACCATGATATAAATTCATTTTTAATAAAAGAGCACCCTTTTTGTCACTTGTGAAAACGATGATAAATTTTTCACGAACATCTAGCAACCATCATCATAGAAAATACACGTAAAAGTAGGTACACATAAGATACTTCGAATACATGTAAACACATACAAGACATAGTTTAATTACAAGTAGAAAAGATTATGTCTCAAAATATATGTATATACATATGTATATCAAATGTTTTTCATTTAAAAAGAGAATGAAAGTCAGGGGTGTAAATAGCAAAACAAAGAGTGCATCCATTAAAACAAGGAGTGCATCTAACAAAAAGCAACTCCTGCTCGGGATCATGTTCATGACATCTTGGCAAAACACGGCAGCTCCAATCAACCCGGTCCTTTCCCAAAAGCACCTACTACTGCTCATCTGCTCACACGAACCTAGTTCGCGATCATCACAGGTACCAAACCACAAGGTACAACAAAATAAAGGTGAGTTCATCATATTAAATAACAACAATAAATACAACAGAAAAATGGCACAACCCGGTCAAGTAGTAGCACAATCATCAACATATCAATGCAAACATTCCAAGCGTCCATCGAACACTAACTTATATGGACATCCATAAACATCTCATAAATCAACTTATGAAATCTAGCATGATGCATGCTCCTAACTCAATTCTCATCATGCAATATGCTAGCATCCTGGAAATGGGTCATCCCTGTGGTCAGATGATGCGGTAGCTTGTCAAGGTCACTCTGTCGTGCACAGGAATCACCCCCCATGGTGATCAGCCAATGGATGTCAGAAGGAGTTCCCAACAGACGTGGCCCCCCAGTACCTCCGTACCTTACAGCCAATCATCAACCTCATTTTCGCCATGCAAATGTCGTATGTTACATAGGCACCATCAATGTATGACCCAGAACCAAGCTCAACCCAACCTGGCCAAGATAACGCCATAAACCCCCTATGTAACCTACCGCCCACACGAGGGTCCATCGATGCACTAACTGTGGTCCTCGCAAGGTTTACCACCACCCAGTCTCGGCATCTCACGGCTACCGCCCACACAAGGACCCATCGATGCACTGACTGTGGTCCTCGCAAGGTTTACCACCACCCAGTCCCGGCATCTCACGGCTATTGTAACACCCTGAAATTTCAATAACTGAAAATATATGGTTGAAATGTTATATGAATTATCCTTGTGCAACTACATTATGTAAAGGTTAGGTTATGTGAAGTTTGTTTGCTCTATGTTTGAATTATTTGTGTGAAATATTAATTAGAGATAATTAGATATACTACAAAAATGTTTGAAGGAAAATGACCATATTGCCTTTTCCCTTGATGTGAAAATTACCATAATGCCCTTGAGGTAAAATTACCATAATGCTCTTGAAGAAAAATTACCATAGTGCTCTTAGATATTTTGGTTAGATATTTTGAAGTAGAAATTACAATTATACCCCTAGACTAAGTGATAAATTACCATAATACCCTTGAGATTAAAATTACCAAAATACCCCTAGATATTTTGGTGAGATATTTTGAAGCGGAAATTACAATTATACCCCTGGAGTAAGTGACAATTTACCAAAATACCCTTAGATATTTTGTGAAAACTTGAAGAAATTACAGAAATGTCCCTGGGATGTCAAATTACCAAAATATTCTTAGGAACAGACAAACATCAAAAGAGAACTAGAAGTACCTACTGGTCGAAAATTTATGATTAGGTACGCCAGAAGATAAGTCTCTAAATTTTAATAATATAATAAGTGCAAGTAAATAAACCATACAGTAAAAATGAAGGAAAATCGCATCATGAGCTATAGTTTCAGACCATGTGATGATATGGTGAAGAAAATTATCACATGAGATGTACAAGAAGGATAGGATAAAAGCAAAAGAATCTAAGTGGCAAGTTTAGAAGTGCTTAAAATATATTTAGTTATGATTAGTTAATTTATGAAAAGAAACCAATTCTGACTGTGTGAGATTTGGGATAAAGGCTTAAGATTTTAGATGAATGAGACATTAGTAGCTATCAACTTAATTGAAAATTACATGGAGGACACTTGGTTTAAATTAAAAGAAACAAAAACATAAACCAAAGCATGCTTATACGTGAGAATTGGAACAAAATAATTGAAATGGAAGTGCAAAATCATGTGTATGTGTACGTAGAATTGGTACACTTAATCCAATTGTGTAGCCATGTATAAAACAAAGCAAAAATCTAGCATTTCAGCCAGCATACCACGTGCCCTTTCAGCCATATGAGGGAATCTTTGATTTTTTTTGCTTGGTAAGAATGCATTTAATGCAAGAGTAAAAAAATATCTTCTTGGAATCAAAAACTGCACCTATAAGTGAACTTGTTCCCTAACTCACGGTCACTTGCTTCTTTTCCTCTATTCACTTTTGTTTCATTTTCTCTTCTTCTCTTCTCACTCAAACTGTAGCTCCTTCCTCAAGCTCTTGAATCATTCCAGCCAAATACTTTGGTAAGTATAGCTGTTAAAATTCGTATGGTTTTTAAGCTGAAGTTTTGGACTATTTTGAAATTTCCATATCTTCCTCTGTACTTCACCAAATGCGGTGTGTGACCACTCATTTTAAAGCTTAGGATGTCTACTATGTTGTACTACAATATGAGACCAAACTAAGTAGTGAATCGTGCCCAGAAATTATTTTAGTCCAAGCTGTCCGAAACTGTCCACACCAAACAGATTCTGCCATCCGTTTTGAAAAATTTATTTATCTCTCATTTCTTTCTCAAATTAGGTGTATGACATATGGAATTAAAGATCTGGATGTCAGATATAACATATAAAAATTTTAGACAAATCTGGATTGTGTACTGCTTGCAGTCATGAAAACACTAAGGGATGTCAGTGTAGAAATTGGAACTCGCTGGCAGCTTTGAAGTCTAGTTTTAAAAATGCTATAGCTAGAGTTTTAGAAATCCAAATAAGGCATGTGATACCTTGTTAGAAAGCTTGAGAAGTCTAGTTTGACATACTAAAATATGGGAATTTAATGACGTGTAGATTAGCACGTGAACTTGAGAGATCTCAAAACGACGCTACAAGAAGCTAACAAAGGGACAAAGATAGGTAAGGGGAGTTTGTTATTTGTTTACAGCTTTTGATACCATAGTTGGAGGCCAGGGAGTCCAACTATGAGGATAACTATCTGTCCCTGCTGTGTGCTGGCTTTCAAAAAAAACTACGTTTTTAACTAATAGGGATGCGAGGTATTTATGATTGATGTGTGTTAATTCCTATGTGTGTTCGTTTTCAAGAAAAGTTATGTTTTAAACTAATGGGGATGCGATGTATTTATGATTGATGTGTGTTTATTTTTGTATGTGTGTTGGTTTTTAAGAAAAACTGTATTTTTAACTAATGGGATGCGATGAATTTGTTATTGATGGATAAAACTGTGAATGATGTTGTTGTGGTAATGATTGGATTTTTGGAAAAAGTCTTAATTACAGAGGAGACTCTACCCAAAATTTTATAATATGTTTTCTTATTAAATTTTTAAATGGGCATAAGAGTGTGATTTCTATATTGTAGTCCTCCTCTTTAATTTAGAATTTTCCTAAAATACCAGTCTCGTGATAATATGGATTGTGGATGGATGAGGTGATATTGATGACATTGATAATGTTGAAATGAGATGTTATTGATATGTTGGTAATGATTGAATGAGATAATGATGATGTGTTTGATGATGTATAAATGATATAATGATGACGTGATTTATGATGAGATGATGATGAATTGATTGTTGATGTTGAAATGAGACAAGTTTAATATGTATGATATTGAAATTGAGATGATGCGATATTGATGTTAATAATGACATTGATGAGAGATAATGTTGATGTGAACAATGCATTGTGTGATGTGGATACACATGAATACCATGGGGATGCATGACTGGATAACCTTGCGAGGGAGGGTTTACGAATTTTAAGCATCCCAAGAGTGAAAGGGATTGTTTAAAATTCTGGTCCCTAGCTATCCATAGTCAGTGCATTGATGGTGCCCATGATTGTATGTTGTGTATGTCCACATGGGGTACATTGACCAGCTGGATAACCTTGCGAGGGTGGGTTTACGAATTTTAAGCATCCTAAGAGAGAAAGGGGTTGTTTAAAATTCCGGTCCCTATCTATCCTCGGTCAGTGTATCGGTGATGCTGTGTATGAACATGGGGGTGCATGACTGGATAACCTTGCGAGGGAGGGTTTACGAATTTTAAGCATCCCAAGAGAGTACGAGAGTGTTTAAAATTCCGGTCCTTAGCTATCCATGGTCAGTGCATTGATAGTGCCCATATTTCATACTTCATATTTGCATGGATGGAAATAGAATGATGGACAGTAAGTACCGGGGGCACTAGGGGGTATCACTCTGTTTGGAACTCCCTTAAGACTCAGGGCTGATCACCATGAGGGGGGAGCGACCTGTGCACGACAGGATGACCTCGACGAGCTACTACATCATTTTCCTGAGAAAGGCTATTTTCATGAGGATGGTACCACATTGCATTCTGAGAGTTGAGTCAGGTGCATGCATCATTCTGAGCATGATTGTTTTGATTTGTGAAATGAAGTGGATGACTGATTTGTTGAGTGTGTATTGACCTAATGGATTATTGAGAATGTTTATGGTTGTTAATATTGTTTCCTTTCTAATTATTGTTATCTGGTACTTGTTGATCTTATATAATAAACTCACCCTTGCAATTTTTGTACCGTGTGGTTGGTACCTGTGATGATCACGAACCTTTGTTCGTGGGAGCAGATGATCAGCAACAGGTGATATTGGAGAGAGATTTCTTTTGTTGGAGCCGCCAAGCCAATGTGACAATGTTGGAATTTATTTTGGAAAGAGTTGTGTTTTGTTAATCAAATCTTCCTTAGTTAGTCCCTTGATTCTTTTGTTAGACATGTAAATGCTGAGGTGTAAGAACATGTGAAATTAAATAAAGGTTTAAATATGTGAATGATGTGTACCGATTTAGTATATGTGTATGTATATGTATATGTGTATATATATATATATATATATATATATATGTATGTATGTATTTAATCATTGTAATTGTATCATGTGTATGATAATTATATTATTGCGGAAAAAAAATTACTACCATTTTATAATCAAATTAATGGAAATTTCATTAAAACTTGAAATTACACGAGCTATAGTTAGTGATATCATAGCGACGAGGCGGGTCGTTACAGCTATACATAGAATATCACCACGACACCATCAATGTATGACCCAGAGACAGGCTTAACCGGACCTGGCCAGGATACGCCATACACCCTCATGGGTATTTATATATATCCAAACGCATTCCTCATCTGAAACCATCACATAGGCCGAGTGCAAGTGCCACCAATATAATCATATACGTCATCACAAACACGTACAAACAGGTGAACCAGTGTGAAGTACGAGGTGTTTGGGTTGGCACTTAGACATACTATTTCAAGGTAAGAATCCGAACAAAGTCGGATGAAGGCGGACAAGGTCGGTCAAGGCTGGTAGAACTCGGACAAGGTCATTAGGGGTCGGTCAGAGGGGTAAAGTTTGGGTAAGGGAAGGCAAGGGCAGCAAAACGGACGAGGTCGGAGGAACTCGGTCGAGGTCGGTTGGGTTTGGTAAGAATTTGCCAAAGGCGGTCAAGAGGCCCTTAGGTTTCTTGTAAAGTTCTAAGGATGCGTTCTGGACTATGTAATCGATTACAACAGATAGCGCTTGTAAGACCCCGGGTTTGTATTTCACCAACCTACACAAGGGTGTAAGGGAACCCAGTAACTCGTTTCCCAAGAGCAGACAAGCTCTGCCGAGTAAGGAACCTGACAGTTCTCAAAGAAAAAGGGGTTTGGACTTGGTAATTCTAAAGGAAACAGCCCACCTAGGGTAAGGAACCTAGCCTCTCTAAGGAAAGGGAATGATGAACTTCTAAAGAAGACACGTGTATGGAACCCGATCGTCCTAGAAGAAGGAACACAAGCTCAACCAAGTAGGGGAACCTAGTGGCTCTTTTCCCAAGAAGGCACGAGCTCATCCGAGTTGGCAACCCGGTAGCTCTCTCTTTGGTGGTGAAACTTGAGCTCAACAACTCTAACGTATTGCCCGGGTAAGGAACCCGATGTACCTTATAAAAAGGGAAGCGGGTCTTATCGACTCTGAGGGAGCGACCACGAGTACGGAACCCAATCTACTGAAGTCCGCCAACAAGGACCAAGTTACGTCCTGTATGCATGCATGCATGCCACATAACTCGTTCAACTCGGGCTACACATCCCTGTAGCCGACATCAAAACACAAGGGTCGATACCTATGTGCAACACGACCAACCCATCCCGGTACTCATCACCTTCACGAACACTTCAACAAGGGTCTTAGAAGCCTTTCAGATCAAAATGTCAACTTCACACACATGCACGGAAGTTCTTAAAACATCTACTCCCCCCCTTAAGAACACCAAACATCAACACAAAACAACATTCAACAGATTCAAGGCATACCACATCCCCTTCATAAAAGACTTTTCTGGAAAGAACATCACACACACCTGGGACATGCAGTTATCGTCACGGCTGGACTCCCTAGCCCCCAAACTGTGGTACCTAAAGCTATTAAGAAACACGATAAACTCCCCTTACCTAACCAGGAGTTCATCCATGCTTCACGACGGTTCATTCCCTACTTTTGCTCTGACCACGAAGTTCTCTTTGGTGTCGGGATTCCGCAGCAGCTACGGTGGTTCTCGTATGTTGAAGATAACAAAGAAGGGGTTTGGAACGAGAGGTTTCTGGGTGAGTTTTAGAGAGAAAATAGAGGAAATGCAAAGGTACAAGAGGGAAGAGTAAGCTTGTTGTTGTGCCAGTCTGCTGCTTATAAGCACGGTTGACACAACACGTCCTCTTAACGTGCTCAGCCAGCAACCACAGCACAGCAGAGCTGACTTACATCCAATACCCATCAAACACGCATACCAAGACAAAAGCATAGCAAGTTATCAATAAAACAAATAATTAATCAACATAACACATGTAATTTAATTAAGATAAAACACACATCAAGCATTCACTAAGCAACTTATAATCCGGGTCGTTACAACTCTCCCACCTTTTTAGGAATTTCGTCCCCGAAATTACCTGATGTAAACAAAGCTGGGTAGGCTTCCTGCATCTGGTTCTCTAGCTCCCAAGTAGCATCTTCTCTAGATATGCCTCCCCAGATAACCTTGACCAGGGGAATCTCTTTTTCTCTTAGTTGCTTTGTCCGTCGATCCTTAATCCTCAAAGGCAGTGTTTCATACTTTAAGTTTTCCTTCACTTGGATATCATCCAACCCGACCACATGAGATGGATCATGAATGTACTTACGAAGTTGAGACACATGGAATACATTATGGAGATTGGAAGGTGACGAGGTTAAGGCAATTTGGTAGGCTACAGGACCGACTCGTTTTAAAGTTTGGAAGGGACCAACAAATCAGGGTGTGAGTTTCCGGGATTTCAATGCTCGGCCGACCCCAGTCCATGGGGTGACCTTCAAGAATACATGATCACCGTCCTCAAACTCCAAGTCCCTCCTCCTTCTGTCATGATAGCTATTTTGCCTACTCTGGGCCGTTCTCATCCTATTCTAGATCAACTTGACCTTCTCGGTCGTTTGTTGTACCACCTCGGGCCCTAGTACAAGACTCTCATCGGATTCTAACCAACATAGGGATGTCCTACACCTTCTACCATATAGGGTTTCGTAGGAAGCCATGCCAATGGTAGAGGGAAAACTATTATTGTAGGTAAACTATATCAAGGGTAAAAAACTATCCCAGCTACCCCTTTGTTCTATAACACACACCCTCAAAAGGTCTTTCAATGACAGAAATGATTTGTATGTTCCTGATCCAGATAATAGACTTCCAATTATGAGAGCTGCGGAGAGTGCTCAAGAAAGGGAAATGATTCAAATAATTTATCTAACGAATGGTCCTTGTCAACCAAAACTTGACAACTTTCCTCAATCCTTAATTAGGGGTAAAATGCGTAGATTTAATCCTCAATGGTACAATGAGTTTGACACTTGGTTGAAGTATAGTGAATCAAAAGATATTGTATTTTGCTTGCATTGTTATCTATTTAATTGTGAGCATGGTGATGGAAGGGGTGATCATGATTCATTTGCAGGAGAAGGATTTACCAATTGGAAGGACAAACAACGGCTTGTTAAACATATTGGGAAAGTTGGAAGCATTCATAAGTTGTGCTTCAGTGCTGCCAAAGATTTGATGAATCAAAATCAACATATTGATATTGTTATGTCTGACATTTCTGACAAAGCCAAACATGATTATCATATTTGTCTGAATGGTTCTATTTGATGTATTTGATATCTCATACGACAAGGTTTGACTTTCCGAGAACATGATGAGATAGATGCTTCAATGAATCAGGGAAATTTTGTGGAGCTTGTAAAATTCCTTTGTGAAAGCAATGAGGAGGTAATGTATCTTTGAATAATGCCCCAGAGAATCTCAAAATGATAGCTCCATCAATTCAGATAGATATTACTAATGTTGCTTCTAGTTTAGTTACTAGAGCTATTATTTCAGATATTTGGTATAATTTCTTCTCTTTACTAGTTGATGAAGCTCGTGATATATCAACTAAAGAACATATGGACATTGTTTTAAGATATGTGAACTGCAACGATGACATTATTGAGCATTTTCTTGGTCTTGTTCATGTTTCAGATACTACAGCTAGTTCACTTAAAGAAACGATTGAGTTAATTTTTGCCAAAAATGGTTTGAGCTTGACAAAGATTCGTGGTCAAGGTTATGATGATACAAGCAATATGAGTGGTCAATTTAGTGGTCTGAAAAGCTTGATTTTAGTTGAAAATAATTATGCTTACTATGTTCACTACTTTGCACATCAACTTCAGTTAGCTCTAGTGGCTTGTGCAAAAAAGGTTTACACATTAACTGACTTCTTTAATTTTATACCGTTGGTGTGTAATGCAGTTGGTGCTTCTTGCAAAAGAGTAGATATTTTAAGAGAAAAACAATTTTGATGAGATAGTCAAAAGTATCGCAAGTGATGATGTTCAATCATGGAGAGGCTTGAATCAAGAAATGAGTTTGTCACGACCAGGGGACACATGTTGGAGCTCACATTACAGATCATTGGTAAGTCTATTTATATTGTTTGATCCTGTGCTTGATGTGCTAGAAATTATAAAAGATGATACAACCCTTATGCATGCAAAAAGGTCTAAAGCCTCTGCCCTTATGATGCGTATGCAAACTTTTGAATTAGTATTACTTTTGAACCTGATGATCAAGGTCTTAACGATAACGAATGAGTTGTCACAAGCACTTCAGAGAAAAGATCAAGATATTGTGAATGCTATGACTCTTGTAAAAGTTTCAAAGGTGTTATTACAGAAGATGAGAGATAATGAGTGAGATAATCTATTTCAGAAGACTTCTAAATTTATTATAAAACATGATATAAATATTCCTGATATGGGAAGTGTACTTGCATTACAAGGGAGAACAAAATATAGAGGACCACTTACTCCTCTGCATCATTTTGAGGTTGACATATTTTATGCAGTGATAGATACTCAACTTCAAGAGTTGAATGATCATTTTAGTGAAGTTAGCTTGAATTTGCTGCAATGCATGACATGTTTAAATCCGTGCAACTCTTTCTCAGCATTTGACAAGAATAAGTTGTGTGAATTTGCTGGCTTTTATCCTTCAGATTTTGATTTGAATGATTTTGTCATGCTTGAATATCAGCTCGACATGTATATTGTTGATGTGTAAAGTGATCCTGATTTTTTGGATTTGTAAGGAATAGCTGATCTTGCCAAGAGGATGGTTAAAAAGAAAAAATATATTGTGTATCCTTTGGTTTATTTACTTGTAAAGTTAGCATTAACTTTGTCTGTAGCAACTGCATATGTGGAAAAAGCATTTTCAGCTATGAAATATGTAACGACCCGGGTTTTTAGTTGTTAATCTGGACATTTATGTGTGTGATATGGTGATTGATTACATGTGTTATGTTGATTGATTATTTATTTTATTTATAAACTGTTATTTGAAGTGCTTTTGCCTTGGTATGCGTGCTTGATAGCTATTGGACGTAAGTCAGTCAACTCTGCTCTCTGTGGTTGCTGGCCGTACACGTTAGTGAGCATGCATTGTCAGCCATGTTTATAAGCAGTAGAGGGTGCTTTTCCCTTTCTTCTTCCTTGCGCTTTACCTCTCTTTTCTCTGTTCTCTCTCTAAAACTCGCTCAGACCCTTCTCGTTCCCAACCCTTTCCTTGTTACCTTCAACCTACGAGAACCACCGTAACTGCTGCGGAGTCCCGACGCCAAGGAGAACTTCGTGGTTGGAGCAGAAGTTAAGAAACAAACCGTCGTGAAGCTCGTGGACGAACTCCTAGTTAGGTAAGGGGAGTTTATCTTGTTTTATAACAACTTTCGATGCCATGGTCTGGGGGCCAGGAAGTCCAACCGTGATGATAACTGCATGCCCCTGGTGTGTGTGTAGTTTTCCAGAAAAGCTAGGTCTTTTATGAATGGGATGTGTTATGCCTTAAATTTGTTGAATGTCATTTTGTGTTGATGTTTGATGTTCTGGGATGAAGAGTCGATGGTGTTCTTGTGGGGAGTAGATGTTTTAAGAACTCCCCATGCATGTGTGTGAAGTTGGCATTTTTTATGTTGAAAAGCTTCTAAGACATGCGGAAGTGTTCGTGAAGGTGATAAGTACCAGGATGGGTTGGCCATGTTACACATAGACATCAACCCCTTTAGTTTTGACGTCGATTACCGGGATGGGTAGGCCAAGTTAAGCGGGTTACGTAGTATGCATACATGCAGGACGTAACTTAGTCTTTGTTGACAGATGTTTGTATACCGGGTTACCTACTTGGGGTTGTCTCCTTAAGATAGGACTTGCTTCCTTTTCTTTAGATGTGCCGGGTTCTTTACCCGGAGTAATATGATAGAGCTGTCAAGCTCAAGTTACTTCAGAAGAGGGAAAGTGAGAGCCATCGGGTTCTCTAACTTGGATGAGCTCGTGTCTCCTCGGGAAGAGAGCCACTGAGGCTTCTACTTAGGTGAGTTTGTGGTCTTTCTTCTTGAACTACTGGGTTCCCTTACGACTTTGTAAATTGGTAACCCAGGATCTTACAAGCGCTATTGGTTATAATCTATTACAGCGCTTATGCAATCGATTACATAGTGCGGGACCTGTCCTTGGAACTTTATGAGAAACCTAAGGACCCCCTTGACCGCCTTTGGCAAATCTTTACCAAATCCAACCGACCTCGACCGACCTCCCCCAACCTCGTCCGCTCTTGCTACCCTTGTCTTCCCTTGTCCAAACTTTACCCCTTATGACTGACCCTTACCGACCTTGTCTGAGTTCTACCGGCCTTGACCGACCTGATCCACCTTGGTCCGACCTTGTTCGTATTCTTACCTTGAGACAGTATGTCTAAGTGCCAACCCGGACACCTCGTACTTCACACTGGTTCACTTGGTTGTATGTGTTTGTGAGTCACGCATGTAATTACATTGATAGCATTTGAGCACGGCCTATGGGATGGCTTGAGATGATGTATGTGTTTGGATATACATAAATATCCAGGGGGGTGTATGACGGGTTACCCTTGCGAGGAAGGATGTGTTCCTAGCCAGGTCATACATTGATGGTGCCGTGGTGATATTCTATGTATAGATATGAGATGTCAGGACCGGGTGGTGAACCTTGCAAGGACCACAGTCAGTGCATTAATGGGCCCTCGTTTGGGGCAGTATGTTGAGACATAGGGGGTGTATGACGGGTTACCCTTGCGAGGAAGGATGTGTTCCTAGCCGGGTCATACAATGATGGTACCTATGTAACATACAACTTTTGCATGACAGAAATGGGATATATGATTGACTGTAGGGTATGGAGGTACTGGGGGGCCAAGTCTGTTAGGAACTCCTTCTGACACCCATTGGCTAATCACCATGGGGGGTGATTCCTGTGCATGACAGAGTGACCCTGACAAACTACTGCATCATCAAACCACAAGGATGACCTATTTCCGGGATGGTACCACATTGCATGTTTAGAGTTGAGCCAAGAGCATGCATCATGCTAAATGTTATAAGTTGACTTATGAAATGTTTGTGTATGTCTATGCACAATAAATGTTTGATGGGTGTTTGAATTGTATGTATTGGTATGGTGATGACCGTGTTGTTTCTTGATCAGGTTGTGTACCTCTACTGTTGTATTTATTGTTGTTATTTAATATGATGAACTCACCTTTGCATTGTTCTACCTTGTGGTTTGGTACATGTGATGATCGCGAACCGAGTTCGTGTGAGCAGACAGGCAGCCGTAGGTGCTTGGGAGAGGACTGTGTTGATTTGGAGCCGCCGGGTTTTTCCGGGATGTCAATGGATATGATCCTGGGCAGGAGTTGCATTTTACTAGATGCACCCTTTATTTTTAATGGACGCACTCCTCTTATTTTGCTAATTACACCCCTGACTCTTTTTACTTCACCTTTCTTTTGTAAAACACTGGATGTACATATATTAGGACGCGATCTTTTGTACTTGTAATTAAACTATGTCTTATGTATGCATATATTTGAAATGTCTTATGAGTGCTTTTAGTTACTTGTATTTTCTATGGTGATAGTCGATATATGCTCGCAAAAAAATTTATCACCGTTTTCACAAGTAACCAAAGGGGTGTTTTCTTTTTTAACCTGAATTTATATCATGGTTATGAGTTAGTAACTCAGTAGCGACGTGGCGGGTCGTTACACTAATGGTATCAGAGCATGTCGGACCTTCTGGCCAGTAAGTTGTGAGCTTGTTATGTTTCTCTGTGCAGGATTGTGTTGATTGTTGAAGTGACTATATGTGTTGTGTTGGGTTATGTTGTTTGTGTTTGAGCTTTGTGTAGGGTGTTGTTTTTGGTATATTCATGACATATTTGTATTTCTCACGTCTACTATTCCATAAGTTCTAAGCATTGTTGGGGGTTATCAAACTGGCCATCTGTATAATTCGGGACAATGCAAGGGGACATTACGACAAGCAGTCTGGGAATACAAATCATAGAGAGCATGTATGGTATGATTGGTGTTTGTTTGTGTATTCCTTCCGGGTTCTCACTTCTTGTTGTACGCAGAAAGTGATGGCCGGTAGGAACGATCGAGCGATAGCTGACGCTCTCCAAGCCTTAGCCTAAGCATTGGGGAATCAGAATAGGGGAGAAGCCCCTGAAGCCGTGGAATACCAGGGATTGGATCGCTTTCAGCGCAACAATCCTTCTTCATTCCATGGGGGTACAACCTAGACGACGCTCAAACTTGGATTCGAGAGATTGAGAAGATCTTTTGGGTTATGGCGTGCCCCGAGGAACAAAAGGTCGCCTTCAACACTTATACCCTGGCAGAAGAAGCCGAGTATTGGTGGGATAATACCCGTCAATGCATGGAGGTTGGTATGTGGGGACAATCATTGATTCTGCAAGTGGTCGGGCGTTACAAGTGGTATCAGAGCCAGGTTGGACCTTCCGGCCAGTAAGTTATGAGCTTACTATGTTTCTTATGTGCATGCCATGTTGATTGTTGAATGCTTGATTGTTAAAGTGACTAGTTGTTCTGTGCTGGATTATGTTTATTTATGTTAAAGCTTGTGTAGGATGTTAGTATGGTCATAGTAAGTTTGTATTTTCATGTCTACTATACCATAAGTTCTATGCATTGTTGTGAGTTATCAGACTGGCCATCTGCATAATTCGGGACAATGCAAGGGAACATTATGGCAAGTAGTCTGAAATGCAAAGAATAGGAAGTCTGTATAGTATAACTTGATGTTTGTTTTGTATTCCTTCCGGGTTCTCACTTCTCGCTATGCGTAGGAAGTGATGGCTGGTAGGAATGACTGTGCTATCGTCGATGCTTTTCAAGCCTTAGCTCAGGCATTAGGGAATCAGCCAAGAGGAGAAGCTCCAGAAGCTGCGGAGTATCACGGGTTGGACCATTTTCAACGTAATAATCCTCCTTCCTTCTGTGGAGGATACAACCCAGATGGTGCCCAGACCTGGATACGGGAAACTGAGAAGATTTTTCGGGTTATGGCATGTCCGAAAGAGCAGAAGGTTGTCTTCAGCACTTATACTCTGGCGGAGGAAGCCGAGTATTGATGGGATAACACTTGCCAACGAATGGAGGCAGAAGGCCGAATAATAACTTGGGAAACCTTCAAGGAGGTATTCCTAGAGAAATACTTCCCGGAGTATGTAAGGAACAAAAAGGAGATGGAGTTTCTTGAACTTAAGCAAGGAAATCGGACTGTAGCCAATTATGCGGCTAAGTTTGAAGAATTAGTAAGGTACTTCCCTCACTATCAAGGACTGGATGGTGAGAGCTCAAAATGCGTGAAGTTCTTGAACGACTTGCGACCCGAGGTAAAACAAGTCATAAACTATCAAGGAGTCCGGTAGTTCCCTGCGTTGGTCAACATGTGCAGAATATGAGACGAGGATTCCCGAGAAAGGGTGGCCTACTACCGTAATACGGGCTCGATAAAGGATAAGAAAATCGGGTTACCAAAATCACGGGAAACCCTACACCGTTACTCGTAAGTCATATAGTAATCACCCCAGCTATCCAAGAATTGCTACTCCGAGTTCTTCTGGTGGAAGTAGTAGTAGACCTTTTACTTTTCCCACCCAGATTATCTGTTTCAAGTATAGTAAACCAGGGCATCTCTCTACTGAATGCAAGCAAGAAGGACCAACTTGCTTTAATTGCAAAAAGATAGGTCACCTTCAAATGAACTGTCCACATCCTAAGAGAGAGAGGAATGAAAGTGGCCAGCAAGACCAACCCGGACAATCGAGGACCACAGGAAGAGTATTTACTCTTAGTGGTGCTGAAGCCTCAAATTCTTGAGATCTAATCCAAGGTAAATGTTTCATAAATGGGATTCCTTTACTTGTGCTTTTTGATTTTGGCGCAACCCATTCCTTTATATCCCTGTTGTGTGTAGAAAGACTTAAACTTTCTGCGTCTCCTTTGAATATTAAACTTGTAGTTGAGACCCAAGCTAGTGGGTCGGTGGTAACTTCTGAGGTGTGTTTAAATTGTTTTGTTGAAATTTCTGAGAAGAAATTTTGTGTTGATCTGATTTGTTTGCCTCTTAGTCAGATCGATGTTATATTGGGAATGGACTAGTTATCTTCCAACCAGGTTTTATTGAATTGTTTTGATAAAACGGTCATGTTCAACAACCCGGACGTGAGAGATAAAGGGATGTTTATCTCGACCAACCGGGTTATGTCTTCTTTGACTTGGATTTATATCATGTTTATGAGTTAGTAATTCAATAACGACGTGGCGGGTCGTTACACTAATGGTATCAGAGCAGGTCGGACCTTCCGGCCAGTAAGTTGTGAGCTTGCTATGTTTCTCTATGTAGGATTGTGTTGATTGTTGAGTATTTGATTGTTGAAGTGACTATATGTGTTGTGCTGGGTTATATGTACAAAATACATCAAGACTGCACTTCATAATCGGATGAGGATGAAGGGTTGAATGATTGTTTGGTGCCTTATATTGAAAAAGATGTATTTGAAAGCATTTATAATAAGGCAATTATGATGGAATTCCAAAAAATAAGGTCTAGAAGGATGACATTGTAATTGTTTTTATTGTAATATACTTTTATTATTAAAATATATGTACTTGAACTTATTGAGTGACCACCCTTCATTAATTTTCTAGATCCGCCATTGTCTGTCACTCTTTTAATCTTGTGAGTCTTCTCTCTCTCTCTCTCTTTCTATTTTTTTTTTCTTTTTATGTTTCTTTCTATTTTTTTTTCTTTTTATGTTTGGGGTACAGGAAGAAATATGCAGATGAAATAAAATCTCTAGCTTTTAGGAGAAAAGTCCCAATCTTAATTTTCTCATTTAAGTTGCGAGTTAAAAATAGATAAAAATAGGTGACAGCCCAAACTATCACTATTTGCACCACCATAATTGCCTTCTTGACCACAAAATGTAAGAGGCAAGTTTTACTGACACCACCCTTATTTGGCTAACTGCACTCTAGAAGATTTTTTGTTTTCTAAATCTCAGGCCCAATTTCTTATGTTTTATTTTTTGGGCACATAATTTTATGTATTAAATCATGTCTATTTAACTATCATACTAATTTAAATAATTAAAATCATAATTTTAATAAATTACACCAACATGCTAATTAAATTAATTTCAAAGATCAAACTAAAAAAATCACCAGTTAAGTAATTCACTCAAATAAAATTGAATCAAATAAAGCTCTATTAAATAAATTTAACAACACATATTAAATCAAAACTTAAATCACATATCATGAAACAAATCTTTCATGACAAAAGACTATCAAAACCTTGATACTAATTTATCTAAGGAATTAATTTCAGTTTACTTAGCGTTCAATTCCTTTCAATCAAATTTTATTTTAAGAAATGATTAAATTTCTTAAAATATATCAAAAAATTTAAGTTTCTTAAGAAGGAAAAATCGTGTTGTAACAATTACCTTCAAAGTATCCTCTTGAACAATCGAATTGGATTGTTCTTATTAGGTGTGTGAGATTAGAATGCATATCAACATGGTGCCTTGGGTATGAAATTCTCTTGCGATTACTTGGTGCTATTTTTTGCCACTTGCCATTTCAATAAGCCTTTTTGTGCTAATCATGATGGATAAATGACCAAATAGGGGCGTTTATTTTTCTTTCTTATCAGGTCAATTTTAAATAACTATCAAAAAAAGAGTAAGTCGTAATATCTGTTACGACATTTGAGTTGAAAGTCGTAATTAATGTTACGGCTTGTAATTTTTTTAATTGAAGTAGTAAAATAGTTTACGAATTCAGTGTTTTTAAAAAAAATACAAATATAAAGTCATACTCATATTTTTTAAAATTAAAGTCATAAAATATTTTACGACTTTAGTTTAACTTTTTTTACAACTTCAAAGTCGTAAGAAGTTTTTTATTTAATTTTTTCAAATATTTTTTACAAAAAAATTTAAATAATTTTTTAATTTAATTATTTAATAATAAATGTATTTTTAGTTTAATTTAATATTGTGTTTTTGGTATATTTATTTTTAATATATTTTCTATATTTTTTTAATAATGTTAAAGATTACTATTTGTTTTATAAATTAAAAAATAATGCAAAAAACTTAAACTTAAAAAGACCAAAGTTGTAACCGATCAAACATTTCGAATTCCTGACTGGCATGCAATTTCAGCGTGTATTTCATATAATTTAAATTACGATGACTTTGTTGATCTTGTATACACATTGAAAATATTTACAGAATTTATTAAAATCACTTTTATTTCCTTAAAAGAGAAGATAAATGACTTCAACATTTACAAATAAAAATCCTTAACAACAGTAAAAAATATAGAAAATATATTAAATAAAAACATTAAAAATATTTTATTTATGAAATAATTAAATTAAAAAATTATTTACAATTTTTTCAAAAATATTTGAAAAAAACTTTAGATCGAAAAAAAACTTCTTATGACTTAGAAGTCGTAAAACAAATTACAAACTTATAAAAATAAAAGACTTACGACTTTGAAGTCGTAAACAAAACAAAATTAAACTGAAGTTGTAAAATATTTTACGACTTTAGTTTAAAAAAATATCAATGCAAATTTAAAGTCATAAATTTTTAAAAAATACACTGAAGTTGTAAACTATTTTACGACTTCAGTTATAAACATTATAAGTGGTAACATTGGTTACGACTTTCAACTCAGAAGTTGTAATAATTGTTATGACTTACCCCATTTTCGGTAATTATTTGAAATCAACCCCCAAATTGTAATAAAGAAAAAAAACTCCCCTATTTGGTCGTTTAGCCTAGGATAGCAATTTGTGAGGACTTAATAGGAAGAAGAAAGGGCTACAAAGTTACTATGTGCAATGCAAATTCTTATGCATGTTGTGTTTTTTTTTTTTCTGATAGGCAAAATAAATTTTATTATATAAAAGACAATAATTGGAGCACAAGATGTGTCCAAACCAGAGAGTACATGAGATATAGCCATAAACAACATATAGAAAATTTACAAGCTTTACACAGTTACATCATATCATCCCCCACCTTAGACATTTTTCATTTCGTGGTTAACCTAAGTGTCTGATAAGGCTACCAAACTAATTCAACAACACCCTTACATCAGCATCTCATGAACATATTTAAACACCAATAACCAAATGCTAACATCCTTCAAAAAATGTGACACAACCTTGAAAAAGATTAAAATAGAATTAATTATCTAGCCTTCGAATAAGAGATTATGCACAATTAATTATGCAGGATTTGCACCTTCATATGTTGGATTGATATACTTAGAGTAAATACTTGGCAACAAGTATGAATGTGCATGGTGATTTAATTGAAAATACAAGTTACAAAATATGTTTTTATAATGAAAAAACTATTTCTTTGTTAATGAAATTTACTTGTGACAACTCATATTAGGTTGGCAGAATGAGTTGTTTAAATGCAAGCAAGAGGAGTAGTGAGTGATAGGAAGACCATGGATGCAAAGTTTGCTACTTTTATGTCTTGATTGTATAACTTATAATTTGTCCACAGTTATGTCATATTGACATTTATTCAATGGTTCATTTTTAGATATGGTTAAGGCATGTGGTGGACATTGGCATTTTGGTTGAAATTAATTGAAAGATAACTAATTTACAAAGAGAAAAACTTCAACAAACACCTTTCTAATGGCTTGTTGGTATAAAGAAAAACTTATATATATATATATATATATATATATATATATATATATGTGTGTGTGTGTGTGTGTGTGTGTGTTGTGTTGTGTTACTTCATGAATTAGTAAGTAGGTGGTAAAGGGTTTAGGGTAAGGTGTCATGTGATTCCTTTTACACCATTAGATGTTTGTTTTGCATTAAGTTTGTGCATTTGTAGGCAACTAGTGTCCTTTGAAGATGACAAAGAATGTGTTGTGAAATGTTTGTTTAAAGAGGAGGATATTATGTTGAAAACTATAGTTGAAATCCTTTGCAAGCTAAAAAGTGATAAATAGGTAGATAAATTTTGTAGGATGTATATTCTTCTTGCTTTTTTAGTCATAAGTTTTTGCCAACAACCCCAACTATTATTAGTGTTCCTTCTAGAGTTATAGATGATCTAAAAGCCCTGCATGATTACAATTAGGGTATCGCAATGTATGACTTCTTACATGAAAGTGTATTTCTTGCAAATTGTCATTTCAATGAGGAAAAAAACAATGCTCAATTGCACATTTTAGGTTGTGTTGTGTTAAAGGTAGTTATATTTATTTACATAACTTATTCACATACCTAAATGATTTACCTTCCTTGAAGTAGTTTTGTCATTTTGTTTGTGTTAAGGTTTTGGGTTGTTGAACATTTATCCCTGCTTGTTGGAATAACTTTCCTATTTGAAGTTTTCTTCAATGGTCTATAGTAGTTGCACAAAAAATGAAAATAAAATATGCATTTAAACTAAGAAAGGTTAACATTGGTGCCTAACTTATCTTAATTTCTTTATTCATATTTTTTTATCTTACCGTCAATATTTTTTTTTGCTAACATAAACAATGTCATTGATGGTTGACATTGTTAAGTAATATGGAATTGGGCATCCACTGAAGAGGAGCAATAACATGACCTTTTTGTTAGTTTTGGACAATCTAATATGATATATCTGGATGATCCAAAATACTCATGGTTTTGATGATAACAAAGATATAAATTGTTGATGGGCTAATGGTTTACATGAAGTGAAACATGATGTACTTGATATAAACAAGTCATTGGTCCGAGTGGTCTTGGACTCGGTCCCTTTAAGCAAGGTCTCGGGTTTGAGCCTTATGGATGTTAAAAATTTAGTTGGGAGGGGAGACCCCACTCAATGTAGTTAGTCAGATTCCTCGACGGAGATTACTCATAAGTAAAATTGGTGGATACTTCACACTAATATCATGGTATAAAAAATGGTAAAAATTTATATTCTTATGCTTTTACAAGTAATCGTCCAAAGGTAAAAGAAATTTGTTTTTATTAAGAACTTATGTTGTGTTCAACATACTATTATTAAGCATCAAACGATATTGTAAAAATTAGTACCAATGTATTGTGTGCTCTTACACATCCAAAAGGACATAACTAAATTACACTAATGATTTATATTCAGTTAGTTAATGCCCATATGCTTTGCCTATACATGAAAGCATCTCAAGGATGATTCACTCACTAGAACATTCAATTGAATTTTTTCTCTTAATGTATGTTGTGAAATTCCTCTAACATTTGAATTACAAATGTGAAGGTAGAGAACCATGAAAGCACTGTACCTTTGCTCCCTCCCTCTCTCTCTCCTCAATAAGGTGTCACGTAGTAGAAAAAGACAACATGTTGATAATGAAATTATTTAAAGAAGGCACAGATCCCACAACAGATATTTTTCTGAAGCCTATTAAAGTTGTCTCAAGGATCAACACAAAGGATGAGATGTCATTCAAATTTCACAAGTGCTAAAAATATGTCAAAAGTATTGGATGCTCAAAATTAGAACTTAGAAAGTCTATCATTAGCTTAGCAAAGTTATCTCATTGTATTCGAGCTTAAAAGTATATATTTTCTTTGAGCATTTGAATATTGTCTTCATTCAAAATGTTGTTTGCAAAGCCAAGAGTGACTTAATGATCAAAGAATACTTTAGTGTTGTTAATTTCATAGGAAGATTAAGGGTAAACCAGAAGTGGCATAGATAATACTTGTTGTAACCATGAGTGACAGAGTAAAAACTCTAGATTTTGTGTTTAGTGAAATCCTTTACACTTTGTGAAAGAGAATTGGACGTAGTTTAGTTTGACTGAACCGATATAAACATTGTGCTTTTACTCTAGATTTTGTCATAACTTGTTTATTTTCAGCTGCTTCTATATCTTTGGGCACACAAGTATTTGAAAGCTATCTTTGCAAAAATTTGTTGTTAACATTTGGACGCTCTTGCTAACAACATTCTCTTTACATGTATGATAAACTTGTTTTTGTAAAACTTTGTATTTAAAATAAAAAGAATTAAGATTATCTAACACATTATTCAACCCCCCCTCCCTTCTAGTGTGATAATTGTTATTGCATTTTTGCGTGAAGCTTTGATTGAGGCCCAACAAGGTTTTTCATATTTAGACAATCTTCAATGTAACTTGCAAGAAATCCTTACATAGCATCACATGTTGAAAGGGGAAAATGAAGAGAATGGAAAAAAGGATTTATGCACTTAAGCGTCAATTGGAAATCCTTCAAGAAGTATTTAGTGGCCAAACAACAAAGACAAGAAAAAAAGGTGAGGGGACACTAGGAAAGAAGGGAAATCATAAAATTGATGTGCAAAATGTGATCAATGACGAATTTGCCATGAATTTTGCACAATGTTACAAAAATTGTATAGATTTTGCACAACCAATAACCAAAGTAACCAACTATACTTGTGTCTCAACTTTTTTAAATGGCCTACGACATTTCCTTATCTAAAAATATAACGCATTTTTAGTTGGTATTGTGCAGAATTATGATGCTTTTTATTCGTTAATGCTTTATCTAACATTCATGGTGGGAATAACTACATTAATTGTGTAGTTATATTGTGGAATATAAATTTTAAAGTACATGAAATTGTGGGATGGTGTGACAAAATTTAATAGGAAGACATGTGCTAGATTACACATCGATAAACACTTCCATGTCTATTTTTTAGCCAATCCTATGGATATTATATTGCAATAATATTAGTAAAGGTGATTAAGACTTTCCTACATGCATAACTTAATTATATTTCCATATAGTGAAATTCAAACATTTCGTGAAGAATATGTCTATTGATGGGTTCTTAATTCTCAAAATATTAATCAAGATAATGCTTTGAAAGATGTTGATGTTTTGTTGTGGGAGTTTGTTTTCCATAACTTTATGCTTAATAGTATGTCATCATCCTTTGTATTGTATACTTTGTTTCTATATAACTTTATTTAGCCACTTTATATTTGTTAACCAACATTAATATAATAACATTTTAACTTCAACAATGGATATAACAAGAAGCAAACCTTCATATAAAAATACCACCTATCAATTTACTATAGGTTAAATGATCAACTATAGGTTAAATGATCATTTTTATTCTTTATCTTATTTATTTTGCTCAAAATAGTCTTTTTTCTTTTAAAAGATTCACTTTGATTCTTTCTCTTATTTAAAAGGTTTAAAATGATCATTTATCTTTTAAAAAGTTCACTTGCTATCTTATCTTATTTAAAAGATTCAAAATGATCCTTCAACTATTTAAATATATTCAACTTTGTCCTTCAAATAACTCAAATAAAGGACCATTATTATACTTGAATAGTTGATGAATCATTTTGAATATTTTTAAATAAGATGAGGTACCAAAGTTAATCCTTTAAAAGATAAAGGACCATTTTGAACTTTTTAAATAAAATAAATTATCAAAATGAACTTTTTAAAAGAGGAAGGACTAAAATGAACCAAAAAATTAAGATAAAAACCAAAATGATCTTTTAGCCTTTACTACATTAACATTTTTAATTCCAATAATAGAAATATAATAATAGCAATGAAAATGATTAATAAAATAATTGATTAAGTAATATAAAAGAACAACTTAGCTATTTTTTTAATAAAAAAATTGGCTAAAGTTTAAAATTTTGTATTGAAAGGATTTGAAGATCCATAAAAATAATTAAAATGTTAAATCTTGATTTCCTATCAAAATTTTAAAGTTAGGCTTTAATACATACATATTATGAAGTTTTATTTATACTGAAATCGATAAATTCAAATATTTTTTAAAACTTTACACATATGTTGGTCAGTTAAGTGTTGAAGTGAAGGGAGATCTTTGCTTGCAAATGTATCAAGAGAGAACATGGTTAAGCTTAAAAATATTTTGTTGACATTTGATGTTCATAATGAGAATAATCTTACTATTATAAATCAAGTTTATAATGCGTGCCAAAGTATTTCAAGTTTCTGATTTTCAATTCTAATTAGATTATTTCTTAGAAAATATTAAATATATGTGATTAGAGGTATATGAAAGTACATATCAACCAACAAACTTGATCAACCCAATCCAACTTAGCCCAATTACATCTCAACGAGTTGGGTTCGGTCATTAGTTTGATTTGGGTTTATTTTGAATTACCCCATTATAGTTGTGTTGGGTATCAAGTTGATGAATTTCAAACCTAATGAATGTGATACAATTTGAAGTACATGTATTATTGATAATAAATTAATAAATTTTCTAGAGTTATAAATACAAGTTGAGGTTACTAGTGAAATTTTTGTTTAAATAGTTCCATGGAGCTAGGAAGAAGTCCTTGAGAATAGATTGGCTTGGTCAAGGCTTGTTGATTTGCCTCTAAATGTATGGAGTAAGCAATGTTTCCAACAAGTGGTAGCCACTGTAGGAACCCTGGAGTTCACAAGAGTTTGCATTCAAACTTACTGTTTGGATTCAATATGCAAGAACATAAATGTGAGGATAAATGGAAAAATTGATAATATTAGGATGGTGGAGGAAAGTAGTAGCTTGCACAAACCACTTTGTTGATGTGTAGGAAGGAGCACGATAAAATTAGATAAAAAGGAATCAATTGTAGGACTTGATCAAGAAGAAGCATCAAGCATGCCAAACTGCTCAATTGATGTAGTAGAGTGGCATGGTGGTGATATGCTCACTGATGGTGGTTTTTCGATGACGACAATTAAAGACTCCCTACATTCTTTTTTGAATATTAGGAAAATAGTCAACATAGAGTCATTTCTGATTGGTACAGAAGGGATATAAGTGGTGAGTATTGGGGGCAACATGGGAATGGTTAAACAACAAAAGGTTCAAAAGTTCCACAAAAATGGGGAAAACTGCTCAAAGGGATCTGATGAGATTAAGGGAACATGAAAACAATTGTGATGGGAATGTGCCAACACCAAACATGTTTGATGCTCAACAAGATTTGGAAAGGTTAATGAGCAAGCTTGTGGATCCCAAGGCAAAAACAAAACACTATAAAGACTATAAGACTCAATGCATGGATGCATTAAAGAGAAGTGCTATAGAATTGGGACATTTAAGAAACCTAAATATCATGACATCATATTTAAAAGACACAGGCCAAAGGCTATTGGGTGTGCAAATGTTGGACCATAAGCAAGTGAAAGATCGAAAGTGGGAAGTAGGGGAATGTACAAAATTGGGTGAGATATATATTAGGGGCTTGATGGGATATGTTAGACATGGGGTTTTGTTAGGAATTTTCTTGCTTTGGATATTGTTAAGAATTTTCTTGCTTTGGATAAGGATCTATAATGGAAAACTTCATGTTGGGATTTGATTGTTTTGTAGCTAAGGAAAAAGTTTTAACATGGATTTCAAATATTGCATAGGAGTATTATATAGGATTTGCTTTGGTGACTTTTTAAAGCTATATCTTTTTTGGGGTTGTTATCTCGGTACATTAATTATACTATGTAGAGGGGAAGTAAATAGCTTAGTTGAAGGGAATTATGAGTATGTTATTCTCCTTTTGTATAAAGGGATAGGTACCCCTTGTACCTAGCTTTTTTAATGAAAGTTTTTTGTTGATTTTGAGGGGGAGATTGTTGATTTTAAAGGAAGCTGCAAGAAGATTGAAGCAAGGATGAAGACTTGATGTTTTAGCTTTTTACATGCCCAATCATTTGAAGGCATTTGTAAGTTGTCTAAGTGGTTCAAGTGTTTTGTCTTGTGATCTTTCATTTGCATTTGCATTCTCATTATCATGCATACATGGTTTTTGATTAAAATCTCAAAGCAATCCAATGATGTCATAAGAAGTTAAGTTCTCATGGCTAAGTCTCTGAAAAATGAAAACTTACTGTTTTAATTGATTACACAAGCATTTTAATTGATTAAATACATTCATACTATTTATGAAAAAGCCTTGAAGAACAGTTTAATCGATTACCAGCTTCTTGTAATCGATTACATAGTAATATATGAAAAACATGCATCACTGGAATAATCGATTATCTTAACTTATTTGTCATGGTGCTTTACTGGTATAATCAATTACCATTTTCAGTAATTGATTACACAGGCCGAGTTCGTGTTTTTCATGTTTGAGCTTTACTGGTTTAATCGATTACCAGTCTTATGTAATTGATTATTTCTTCATGCTTCAAATATACTAAGATTGCTTTAATCGATTAAGTATTGGTTTAATCGATTATCTTGTTCATAAAAACATTTCCAAGAAGCTCAAGAACATATTAATCGATTATGTGACAATTTAATCGATTACATATGGTTAAATAATCGACTACCTTGCGTTTTAATCAATTATTGTCAGTTAAATCAGTTTTTTTTTAAAAGCTTTGCTTAACTTGTCTTTATAAATAGACTGAGAGCGAATTGTTCTACACATTATTGAACATTGAGCATTTAAGTGAATCACTAAAAGATTAGAAAGCTTTTTCCAAAGCCAAAATACTGATTTGGTCTAAGAGTGAAAAATATCTCATGAGATCAAGAGAGTTAAATCTTTGAGATGAGTCTTTAAAGAAAAGAAGAGATTTCAAGAGTTCTTATTCTGAGCATTGATTTGCATTCAACCTGATTGATTGGTAACATCATTCATCCAATTCATTCATTTGAAGGATCACAAGTTGTATCTCTTGAATCTTTCTTTAGAATTTTTCTGTGTATTAAAAATTCTGTTGGTATATCTTTGATTCTTTAAAGTGGTTTTCTAGAATAGGGTTCTCTAGAGGTAAGAACATAGTAGGGTTCTCTGGGTCTTGATCATTTGAAGTCTATAGGGTTTAGATTTTTGTTTCTTTGTCTAGTGTGGATAAAGGTGATCATTGTAAACTGCTTGTAAAGATTCTTTGATTTAGTAAAAACTCTAACCTAGTGTTGGTTGGAAGTAACTGGATGTAGCCTCCAAGGTTGAGAGGTGAACCAATATAAATTGACTTGTCTCTTGTCTTGAATTCTGTATATTTCATTGCTTATCTTTATGAAATCAAAATATTATCATCAAAGAAACTATTTCTGTCATTACATGCATATCAAGGATTGATCTTGATTGAAGAAAGATTTCTAGATTTTCAAAAGGTGAAAAAGTGATAAGATCCAAGATTTTAATTCCGCAATTTGTTTTAGAAAATTTTAAATATCAGTTTTGAACCAATTCACCCCCCTCTTGGTTTATTTGAAGTATATTCATTGTGTTTTCAATTGGTATCAAGAACTGGTTCTTGAAAGTTATTCAAGATCACTTTCTTTTTAAAGAAAATGAATACTACTCAAATAACTTTTAGAGAGGGAGCTTTTCTCAATCGTCCACCAATGTTTGAGGGTGAGCATTTTAGTTTTTGGAAAAATCGTATGCAGATCTTTATTCAATCCAATGATTCCAGTGCATGGAATGCTATTGAAAAAGGTCCTTTAGTTCCAATGAAAACTGTCGATAATAATTTGATTCCCAAAGAATGAGATGAAATGACAGAAGCTGAAAAAAGAGTTGTGCAATATGATTTTAAAGCTAAAAACATGATTACATCTGCTTTGTCTTCTGATGAATTATTTAGAACTGTGATATGCAGAAGTATAAAAGAAATGTGAGGAATGTTGGAGGTAACTCATGAAGGAATAAATGAAGTAAGGAGATCAAGGAAGCATGCCTTGATTCATGAATATGAGATGTTCAAGATTAGCAATACTGAAAACATATCACAGCTACAAACAAGATTCACTTACATTGTCAATCATCTTCTTGGTCTTGGAAAGACTTTTGATGCTGAAGAATTGAACATCAAAATTCTAAAGTGTCTCACAAGACCATGGCAACCAAAAGTTACAACAATCAAGGAATCCAAAGATTTGTCCAAGATATCCATGGCTGCACTATTTGGTAAGCTTCTTGAGTATGAACTTAAATGTCACAATTAACCAATGCAGAAGATGTAGAAAAAAAGCACAAAAGCATAGCTTTGAAAGCTGCATCGTCTAAGGATGAAATAGAAGAAGACTCAAGTGAAGAAGATGAAGATGACAACATGAATCTAATTGTGGATAAAAGCTAAGGAGAAATATCCTAAAGCCTGAGATTATGAAAGTAATAGAGGTCATCAACTCCAACTGATCCTTAAAGCAAGGTTTTACTTGTTTCCTGAGATTTTACAAGACAAATATGAGGATGAAACTCAAAGAAAACAGAATTATCCATGACAAATTTACTGACATTTAACAGATTTTTTGAGATGGAAGGAACATGCAATAACTTTTGCAATTTACAGGTGAAATGACTATCATTAGGAGAAATAAAAGAAGAGGTACCAGCACCATAGATACTTAATCCTTCACCATTGCCAATGAATATTTGATCAGGCCCATCAAAGTGATTAAACTGTTTGATATGCTGAGACTCTCCAATGACATGGAGGCTAGCTCCAGAATCTGGAATCGAGGAGGAGTGATCAGCACCAGACCCAGGGGAGGATGTATCTGTAAGCATAGCACTAGGCTGATTAGGGACAGAGGCTGCAAGTTTCAAATTGGGATTAATCCAAGTGTTTGAAGGCCTAGATGAGCCAGATCAATAAGGAATAGGCTGAGAAGTGGCAGGATCAAAAAAGGCTAAAGATTCATGCGGTTGAAAGTTTATATCAGTCCTAAAATGACAAACATTGGCAGTATTGGCAAATTTGCCACTGCCACAAGCTTTGCCAATCCCTGCACTGCCACGGCCAGAACTATTTGCACCTCTGAAATTCCCATAATTACTTGCCCTGTATGAATTGGAATGTGAGTATCCTTGATAAAATTCAAGGAGGGAGAACTCAATAGTTGGGTTTCTTTATTGTAACAATTAAGACGTGTCTCATGGCCATATAACAAAGCCTCAATTTCAGCAATTGAAGGGGTTCGTTTCTTGCCTTCAATAACAGTAATAACAGATGCATAATCTGAAGGAAGACCTTCCAGAATAGCATCAACATACTCCTCATGTCTAACAGGGACACCAACACCTGCAAGTTCATCCACAAAACCTTTAATATTTCTCAGATATTCAACCATAAACTTATCAGAAAGAAAAACTGCACGCATTGCAGTTCTTAGTTGACGGGCCCTGGACTTGGTGTGCAAGCTGAAGTGCTCATGGATCTTTTCCCAAACCTAATAGGAATGGTTGGATCCAAGAACCCGTGAAAGGACAGATTTGGAGAGTGAATGGAGCCAAACATGCAGAGTTTGGTCCTGAACTTCCCAAGCCTCATACTCTGGACTGATCCTACCAGCAACACTGTCATGCTCTCTCTATTAAGAAAGCTGTTACCCCAGAGCAGTGGAAACAACAGCAAGAATCCAGCCAATCAAACCCGGCTACCTAGAGCATATGTTTCGGTTATAAAATAAGAAATTTAGTAGTACAATTGTAAATGAGTGTCGATAAAACTACATAGAACTAGAATCCACAAACAATGTTAACAGACAGCAACACATTGCATTAAATTCATGAAAAGGAAGAAAAACAGAAAGTTCACAAAGTTCAACAAAAGAAATGACAACATAGCAACAACAACATCGCTACCAACTTTACTTGTTTTGAATGTGGAAAACCTAGACACATCAAATCTGAATGTCCAATGTTCTTGAAGAAGCAACAAGGTGAGAGGAAGATAAAGAAGGAAGGAAAATCAAAGAAAGCCTACATTGCATGGGAAGATAATGAATCAACAAGTTCTGGATCAAGGAGTGAGAATGAAGAAGAAGCAAATGTATGCTTCACTTCAATCTTGAGTGATGATGAAGGATTTTCTAGTGCTGAATCTGAGGTAAATTCAGAATATGATAACATCGTTGATGCTTTTCATGAAATGCATGATGAGGCTTAAAGGCTAGCAAAGGCAAATAATAAGCTGAAAGGAGATCTAAGATAGCACATCACCAAACTTGCAGAAATGCAAAGTGAACTTTGTAAGTTGAGAGAAGAAAATGAAAAATTTCTTTCAAGTTACAAAGCAAATGGTTGTATATGTCCTTCTTCCTCTTTTAAGGCAGAAAAATGCAAATTGTTACAAGATGAGTTTGATGCTTTCAAAAGAAGCCAAGGAGAAAAGTATATGATACTACTTTTAGAAAATAACTATTTGGTTGATCTTTTGAGAAGACTTTATAGAGGAAAGTGCAATTTGGCTGAAATGTTAAGTGTGCAAAAATATGCTGGAGATACTTCTGGTTTGGGATACAAACATGGTTCAAAATATAATGGAAAAACTAAATTTGTACCACCAAAACAGAAGAATCAAAAGAGCTTTAATAAATCAAAGTTTAATCAAAATGCTTACTTTGAAAGATCATTAAGAACTGTAACTTGTAACTATTGCATGAAGAAATGACATACATCTTTTAAATGCTATGCTAGGAAATATTATGTGCCTAATGGAGAATGTATATGGGTGCAAAAGAAAAGGAAAATTGCTAACCCCTATGGACCCAACCTCAATTGGGTACCTTTCCTTGTTACTTGATTTGAATTTTGCAGGTGTGTCTAAGAGCAAGATCATCACTATGGTATCTTGATAGTGGCTGCTCTAGGCACATGACAGGCGACATATCCATGCTTACAAATGTCATACTAAAAGATGGAGGATTTGTCACCTACGGCGATAATAACAAAGGGAAGATAATTGGAGAAGGGAACATAGGAGACAACATCAAAACTATGATCAGAAATGTTTTGTATGTTGAAGGCTTGAAACATAATCTCCTAAGCATAAGCCAACTATGTGACAAAGGGTTCAAAGTCTCATTCAACAACAATTTCTATTTGATTTGTGACAGTCAAAGTGGTGAAATTATCCATGTTGGTGATCGAGGTCGTACTCAGTCAAATTAATACAATTAAATGCAGTACTAGAAAGTGACTCCTAGGTCGTCTCTCAAGGATCAATTGTCTGTGTTAAGGGATTAAATGTGTAAATGGGGGGGGTTCTAACAGAATTTAGGATTATATAAAATAAAGCAGAAATACCAATTAATTGCAGTGATTAAACAAGTCAGACCTTTGAACAGATTGCGCCTCTAATATCCTTGGTTCACGAAAGATAATCTATCCTAACTTAATCCTTGTTAGTCCAGATTAATCTACTAAGCGAAGATTAACCTAAAACTTCCCTACACGAATTAAGCAACTGCGAACCTCGTCAGGCCTAATCTCTCAGGATTAAGCAACCTGAGATTACTGAATCAACCAACTCAGAATCATTAAGCATGACTCTAATTCGAAGAAATGCAGAACAGAGACTCAACAAGGAAGAACCAAGCAGAACAGAATTACAAAGCACAGAGAACCTCCATTAAAGGTTCGCAATCTGTCCTAGGGCCCAACCCTAGGATTTAGCCTTCCATTAATTCGAAAATTGCAACAGAAACACGAATTGAATAGCAGCCGAACATTAAAATGAAACTAGAAGAGAAACGAAATTCAAATGCAAAAATGAAACTTAATAGAAACGAAAACCAAAATACTGAAAGCAGAAAACAAGATTAGACACTTGAAGCAGAAACGAAATAAGCAATGAAATTGAAACGCAATTGTATTCTGAAACAGAAAATCCAAAACAAAAACAAAAACCTTAAGCATAATAACCAGCAGAAACGAAAACCTAAGACCCTAAAGAGAGCTGAACGTGAATCCCCTTTTTGCATGGGCACAGCATTCTAAAATACTAGTGTCTGACCTAAAACGAAAATGGGCCTTTCCTAACAATTCTGGCCCAAAAAATTCACTAAAGCAAAATAAAACGAAAATAAAATGCTGATGTGGAAAATGATGCTGACGTGGCACTCCAATCTTCAAGTCTATGAATTAATTCCAAGCCCATTTAATTATTAAACTGCCCTGAAAATAAAAATTGGAATAATTAAACTTAGAAAATCCAAATTCGTTAAAATCTGAATTATCGGTCCAATTAAATCCTAAATGAGAAACAGTGCAGAATATAAACGATTAAACACAAATTAGGGATTAAAATGAGTACAGAAAGGTGAGAAAATAAGGGTAAAAAGTGACTCATCAGTTGGTAAAAGAAAGTGTAACATTTATGTTTTGTCCATTGACCATGCATTCATTCATAACACTAGCTGTCTTGTAAGTAAAACTAATGAAACATGGTTATGGCATAGAAGGGCAAGTCATATAAATATGCATCATATGAATAAACTTGTGAAAAAGGATTTGGTCATAGGCTTACCTAAGCTTAAGTTTGAGAAGGATAAAATATGTGAAGCTTGTCAAAGAGGGAAACAAACAAAGAATTCTTTTCATAGTAAAAATGTTGTTTCTACCTCTAGACCTCTTGAGTTGCTTCATATGGATTTATTTGGTCCTTCAAGAACCATGAGCTTGGGAGGTAATTTCTATGGACTTGTCATTGTAGATGATTATTCAAGATACACATGGACTTTATTCATAAGATCCAAGAGTGATGCATTCACAACATTTAGAAAATTGGCCAAGATAATTCAAAATGAAAAAGCTTGCAATATTGTTTCAATTAGAAGTAATCATGGTGGAGAATTCCAAAATGTATACTTTTGAAAAATTCTGTGAAGAGTTTGGAATTAATCACAATTTTTCAGCTCCAAGAACACCTCAACAAAATGGTGTTGTGGAGAGGAAAAACAGATCACTTGAGGAAGATGCAAGAACTCTTCTAAATGAAACAAACTTGCCTAAGCACTTTTGGGTTGATGCTGTAAGTACGATTTGTTATACTTTGAATAGAATAATCATAAGGCCTATTTTGAAGAAAACCCCTTATGAACTATACAAAGGAAGGAAACCAAACATATCTCATTTTAGAGCATTTGGCTGCGAGTGTTTTGTTTTAAATAATGGTAAAGATTCTCTTGGCAAATTTGATTCTAAAGCTGATGAAGCAATTTTTCTTGCTTACTCTTTGCGAAGTAAAGCTTATAGGATCTTTAATAAAAGAACATTGTGTGTTGAGGAATCTGTCCATGTCATATGTGATGAGTCTAACCCTTCCAAAGAGAATTTGGAGTGTGATGTTGATGCAGGACAAAAGGAAGAATTTCTGCAACTTAATGATCTGAATAAGAAAGAAAAAGCTGAACCAAATGATGTATTGGAATAGTCAACTACTGTACAAAAGCACAAGGAGTGGAGGACAACTAAAGATCTCTCCCTTGACAACATAATTGGGGAAGTATCCAAGGGAGTTTCTACTAGATCCTCTTTAAGAAATATTTGTTGTAACATGGCTTTTATTTCACAGATTAAACCAAAAAGTATTGATCAAGCTCTGTTGGATGAACATTTGTTAATGGATATGCATGATTAGTTAAACCAATTTAAAAGAAATGAAGTTTGGGAGTTAGTCCCTAGACATTCAACTCATAAACCTATTAGCACAAAATGGGTTTTTCGAAACAAGCTGGATGAAAGTGGCATCATAGTAAGGAACAAGGCTAGATTGGTTGCTAAAGGATACAACCAAGAGGAAGACATAGACTATGATGAAACTTATGCTCCAATAGCTAGATTAGAAGCCATTAGGTTGTTACTTGCATATACATGTATGATGAACTTCAAATTGTTTCAAATAGATGTCAAAAGTGCATTTTTAAATGGCTACATTGAAGAAGAAATATATGTAGACTAGCCCCCTGGATTTATTGATTTTAAACATCCTAACCATGTTTTCAAATTAAGAAAACCTTTATATGATTTGAAACAAGCACCAAGGTCTTGGTATGAAAGGTTAAGCAAATTTTTGCTTGAACAATCTTTCATAAGAGGACAAGTTGACAAAACTTTGTTCATCAAGAAAAGAGGAAATGATATCTTGATTGTTCAAATTTATGTGGATGAAATTATATTTGGTTCAACTAATCAATCTATGTGCAAAGAATTTTCAGAATCAATGCAGAGTGAATTTGAGATGTCAATGATGGGGGAGCTTACATTCTTTCTAGGGCTACAGGTCAAGCAATTGAAGAATGAAACCTTCCTTAGTCAAGCCAAGTACTGTCTAGAGATGGTCAATAAGTTTGAAATGGAAAATTGAAAGGATGCTGCAACACCAATGGCAACATCTACCTATCTTGATTCAGATGACAAAGGAAAAAGTGTTGATGAATCCAAATACAAAGGAATGATTGGATCTTTATTATACTTAACTGCTAGTAGACCTGATATTATGTTAAGTGTTTGCTTATGTGCTAGATATCAAGCAAATCCAAAGGAGTCTCATTTAACTACAGTAAAAAGAATCCTCAAATATCTCAAGTTTACACTAAGAGTAGGACTTTGGTATCCAAAAGATATATCTATCAGCTAGGTTGGATATTCTGATTCTGATTTTGTAGGGTGCAAATTGGATAGAAAGAGTACTAGTGGTACATGCCACTTGTTAGGAAGCTCTTTGATTTCTTGGCATTGCAAGAAGCAATCATGTGTTGCCTTATCCACTGTTGAAGCTGAATATATTTCTGCTGGAAGCTACTGCGCACAAAGTCTTTGGTTGAAGCAACAACTTCAAGACTTTGGTGTTGATCTACAGGAGATACCTTTGTTGTGTGATAACACTAGTGCAATCAACATATCCAAAAATCCTATTATGCACTCAAGGACCAAACACACTAAGATCAGACATCATTTTATCAAAGATCATATCCAAAAAGGTAACATCAAAATTGAGTCTGTTGAAACCAACTATCAATTAGTTGATATTTTCACTAAACCTTTGGATAGAGATAGATTCTATACACTTAGAAACATGCTAGGAATACTTGATGAATCTAGTGTGTGTTAGCTTCATGTTTCTATACTCATCTACATGAAATTGCATCATTGATTGGTCATTCATCTCAAGATTTGAAATTTCCTGCATAACTACTATTCATACTGATAATTTCACTGTTATAATCAATTAAGGCATCAAATTAATCGATTAAATGAACTTGAAAAGCTGTTTAGAATGAAATTTGTGCTTATGTAATCGATTACATTAGAAGTATAATCGATTATTCTTCATAAGAAAATATTTCCAGAAAATGAAATTCACTGGAATAATCGATTACACCATCAAATTAATTGATTACATAAGGAGAAATATATTTTTAAATATTTCATGTCATATATAACCCGGTGCCAGGTCGTGCCAAACTCATAAATAATTGGTCGGGTGTCTAGGCTTAATACCTTTACAAGTCAATCCAGACTAGGTTCTCATATCATATAGGTATCAGGGCTCTTGTGAACCAGCCAGGTTCCAAAAATCCATCTGAGTTTCTGATTCGCTGGTGTTGATGATGGAAGTGAAAGGGAGGCCGAGCTTCAAGGACTTGCCAGGCTCTAAAAGTTTTCCGGTTTCCCGGATTTGTATTAAATAGCCAGGATCCTCGTGTTCGTATTAACTGGTCAAGCTCCACAAATCTGAGCTCCACCATAATCCGGACTCCACTATAAGCCGAGCTCTACAGTAAGCCGAGCTCCACTATAATCCGAGTTCCACGGTTATCCGGGCTACACAATAATCGATTACCAAGTTATGTAATTGTTTACACCTCATCTTCCTGAACTACACTCACTGACTTAATCGATTAAGTCTTCGAATTAATCGATTATAGTCTCTGCAGGAACTGATTTTGCTTACGAATTAATCGATTACATAAGCATATAATTGATTATTCATGGAGTTACTGCAAAATCTGCATGATTTTCTTGGAAATTGTAACTATCCAACTGCCACCAAATTCAAATTTTGAATCTTTTGTGCTTTAAATTTAGTGGGTTAATTTGAAATAACTATTACTTATTTCAAATTTCAATTTTCGAGCCCAAATTCATCTATAAATACATCTTATATTGAAGCAAATAATCACACCATTCTCTTCTGCTACCTTAAGTCTTGCTGTGTTTTTGTCTTCTTAGTCTAATAACTCTATCCAGATAGCCTTTTCTCAAAAGTCATTATGTCTGCTCCTAAAAGAACCAAAACCTCTAAGAGAAAGAGTGTTGAAACCTCTAACCCTACAGAGAATAAGTTAGATCATTGGTTTCCTAGTGAGCGTGAGAAAATGACCTACCTGTAGTTTAATGCCACCAAACTGATATGTCCACCCAAACACCTTGACCTTGCCTGGTTCACTAATAAAGGTTTTCAATTCCTTGCTATGCTTGAAAACCAGGGTTTGAAAAAGTTTGCTGAGATGAATGGTACTTTCTACCTTGAGTTAGTGAAGGTGTTTTACACCTGTTCCAAATTTTCCATGGATGGGACTATCCTGTCTTAAGTGAATGGAGTGGCCATGGAAATCACTCCTGAAGTTTGGCAAGATGTGGTTGGCATTTCCTTTGAAGGTGAAAGGAAATTTGAAGAGGAGGCTGGAGGGTATAATAGAGTAGAGACCTATACAGGGATGCTTCTTGACCTTCAAATGAGACTAAAGTTGAGGCTTAGCTGGTCCTATGACTCATAAAGACAGACTTCTTCATTATATCATCACCTATATCTTGAATCCTTGGTACACTAATCATGCACAAGCCACAAATGATGATATTCAGATTGTGTTTGGTCTGAAGAATGGTATTCAAATGAACTGGATACTCATTTTTGAGGAAATTATGCTCAAATCCAAAAGATTGATGAATTACCCATATATTGTACTAATTTCCAGATTTATTGATTACTTCAAGGTAGATGTCACTAATGAGGTTGTTGACCACACAAATTCCAGCAATAGCCTCATTAAAGAGAAACATCTTACCAAGCTTGGAATGGTTAAGACCCCATATGGATGACAGATGGTTGGGCAACAAATTCCTCCTGCTGGTGCTGAAGAGGAAGGTGAAGAAGAGGCTGAAGGCTCTACTCAACCATCCTACAGTCCTTTTGAATCTCTCATGATTCAAAACATGGATGCTTTATTGTCTCTTCATCATGAGCACAGAGCTGACACAAATTCATCCTTGGAAGAGATGGAATCTAGATTGGAAAACATAGAAGCTAGGATTGTCCTTGATGACTTTGATGAATAAGTTTAGGTTGCTTATGTTTTTTCTTTCTTTCTAGTTGCTACCTCATTATGCTCTTACTATCCTCTGTCAATCATTGCTTTGTTTACTATTGGTTTCAGTATTTTAAATTTCAATTTGATTAATGTACTGCTTGCATTGAGATTAATACAAGTATTTCTTTTTCTCTCATTTTATTCTCCTTGTACTACTTCCAAATCTTTCTTTCTTGGTTTCCTTGAGGTAATCTTGCTTTCCTTTGTCTTCTTCTAGCTAGTTTAAGCTTCTCTTAGTGTCTCTTGTATTTTGGGTACCGTTGTTGGGAGTTTTACACTTCCTTTGAAAACCCTTTGAAAATGAGATGTTGTAAAAGTCTCATTTTTATGAAATTGATGTCATTTCTGTAATCCTTGTTGAACCCCGATCACATTGGTGTGATTGGAATTTCAAAATGATGTCTTTTGATGTGAACTCCGAAAACACCCTTTTAGCCCTTTTTTGATTCGAGTGGGTATTTGACCCCAAATGTTAATATTGATCTTACCTTGGAAATCTATACTAAATTATCTTCAATTTGGTATGTAGAACTTTGCATTCAAACAAGCAAACATATTTGAAGGATTGCGAAACAACACCATTAGGCTGCAATAGGGAGAACTTCTGGTTAGGTAAGGGGAGTTTACTATTTAGTTATAGTTTTGGTATCATAGTTGCGGGCTAGGGAGTCCAACTATGAGGATATCTGCCTGTCCCTGCTGTGTACTGGTTTTCTAGAAAAACTAAGTTTTTAATTAATGAGATGCGATGTATTTATGATTTATGTGTGTTTGTCTTCAAGACAAATGATGTTTTTAACTAATGGGATATGGTGAAATTGATATTGATGGATAAAACTGTGAAGGATGTTGTTGTTGTAATTGATTGGATTTTTGGGAAAAGTCTTAATTACAGAGGAGACTCTGCCCAAAATTTTATAATATGTTTTCCTATTTAATTCTTTATTAAATTTTTAAAATGGGCATAAAAGTGTGTTTTATATATTGTAGTCCTCCTCTTTAATTTAGAATTTTCCTAAAAATATCAGTCTTGTGATATGATGAATTGTAAATGTATGAAATTTGGGTTGCCTGAAGACCTGAGGAATGTGAATCTTAGGCATATGTATTATGTATAGATGTGAAATGTGATTGCTTGTGATGTCGTTGATGATATTGAAATTGAGATGCCCTTGATGTAGTTGATGATGTTTAAATGAGATAATGTTGATGTAATTGATGATGTTCAAATGAGATAACGTTGACGTGATTGGTGATGTTGAAATGAGATAATATTGATATGCATGATGATGATATGGAGATGATATGATGTTGAGGTTGATAATGACATTGATGAGAGATAATGTTGATGTGAACAATGTCATTGTGTGTGGATATACATGGATACCCATGGGGGTGTATGACGAGTTACCATTGCGAGGAAGGATTTGTTCCTAGCCAGGTCATACATTGATGGTGCCTATGATTATAGGCTGTGTATGTACATGTGGGGTGCAATGACCGATTGGTTACCCTTGTGAGGATGGATTTGTTCCTAGCCACGATCAGTGCATCGGTGAGCCCACATTGGTGTGTTATGTATGTACATGGGGGGTGCATGATAGGTTACCCTTGCGAGGAAGGATTTGTTCCTAGTTGGGTCATGCATTGATGATGCCAATGTTTCATACTTCATATTGCATGGATGGAAATAGAATGAAGGCACTTGCATACCTGTGGGTTTCAATGGGCTGAAAACGTAGGTACTAAGGGGTCATCAGGTTTGGAATTCCCTAGCGACGCTGGCTGATCACTGGAGGAGGAGGGGAATGGCCAGTGCATGACAGGGTGGCCCTGATAGGCGGTGAATCATTTTTTCTGTGAGAGACTATTTCCGGGATATGGTACCACATTGCATGCTGATAGATGAGTCAGGTGCATGCATCATTTTATGCATGATTGTTTGAGTTGTGAAATGCATTGGATGATTGGTTTGTTGAGTGTGTATTGGAATCATGGATTTTGTTAATGATTGTGGTGGGTAATGCTATTTCCTTCCCAATTGCTGCTATTTGATGTTTGTTGGTTTTATATAATAAACTCACCTTTGCATTTGTTGTACCGTGGGTTGGTACCTGTGATGATCGCAAACTTTCATTCGTGTGAGCAAATGAGCAGTAGTAGGTGACCTTGGAGGGAGATCTTCTTTTTGGTTGGAGTCACCAAGCTGACGTGATGACGTTGGATTTCTTTTTGGAGAAAAAGTTGTGTTTTGTTAATCAACTCTTTCTTAGTTAGTCTTTGGCTTTTTGTTTGATATGTAATTTCAGGTGTATATACATGTAAAACTAAAGGAAGTTCTAACATGTGGATGACATGTACTGATTTAATATATATGTACATATGTGTTTAATTAGGTAATTGTAATATGTGTATGATAATTGTATTATCGCGAAAAATTTACCATCATTTTCATAATCAAATTAATGAAGTTTTAATTAAAAGTTAAATTTTGTAAGGTAAGAGTTAATGATATAGTAGCGACGAGGCGGGTCGTTACAGGGGGTATTGGATTGGACAGATGCAGGAAAAAAATAAGAATTAGAGAATGTGAAAGAAGAATTAGAGAATGAATGAGAAAAAATAATGGTTTTTATAGAGAAGAGTGAATTTATTTTTAGAGACTGTAAGGTGAGATGCAAACCTTATGCGAATTTATTTGGAGTGAAAGCCTTCCACGAAAACTTTGGATTGTAAGCCTTCCGCAAAAACCCAAATACTCACGTCGAAAGAAGAGATTTGGAGGGTGCAGAGGGCGAGTTGCAGGTGGGGGAAGGTTTGTGTGGGAGGAAGACACAGGGGTTGGTTTATGTGAGAGGAAGATGAATGAAGTGAGATAGCGGGTTTCGAGACAGAAAAAGGATTTTTTTAACACCTCAATGTCGATTGTTAAAAGACCGATGTTAGCATTGGTTTTTAGAAAACCGATGCTGTGAGTGCTTCGACAACATCGATTTTTTAAAATTGATGTTAACATCCTCACGTTAACATCGATTTTTGAAAAAACCGATGTTAACAAAATAAATTTATTTACGAAAATACCATCGTCCTTTTGTTAACATTGATTTTATTAAAAATCAATGTTAAAATAACGATGTTAAAAATATTTTTTCTAGCAGTACTAGAATTAACCAAAATATGAGTAACACTGTTAACTTCCCTACTAACCAATGTTATTAAAACTGGTTTGAACTGTCCGGTTGGACCGATTGAACCGGGAACCGTAGCATCAATCGGGCCAGGTTGGCTAATGAACAGACCATGCATGTGGCCCGGTTTAGCCCAGAAAAAATTGGGCAGTTTTGGGAAGAACTGGAAACCCAATCGATTTTTAGGACTCAGACCGAGTTGGTAAAAAAAAAGCTTTAGGAGCACAAAATGGTGTCGTTTTGGTGCCCCAGGGAAAAAAAGCTTTAGACACACAAAACGCCAAAAAAAGATTAAGCTTTTCTTCATCTTCAATTCTTCATTCGTTCATAGCTTAGCTCAGGGCTTCAGGCACTCACGCTCACCATAACAAGGCACGCCATCTCTATCGTTACTAGCGTGTATGGGTGAGACGCGGTGCAAAGAGTGATGATGGAGGAAGTGAGAATGACTTTGAATAGAGCAACATCAACGTCGCGAATCAGAGGAAATTGTTATGGAGGTTCATGGTGTGTGTTGTTGACAGTGGCTTCAAGATTTGGGGGTGTTTTGCGATGGTTGTAGTTTGTTTTGGAGGTGGTTTGTGGAGACAAAGTCACAAAATGAAGCACTGAAGAGACGTGAGCCTGCGGAAGAGAAGAAAGCTTATATTAGTTATATATATATATATATATATATATAATATCAAACTTTTTCCACCATTTTATCTTTATATGTCTTGAAAGCAAATATAAATTTGTTTCATTGTCTGCTCTGGTATATGTATATGTCCAACTCATGATCCAAGTTATCCCTTGTGAGGCTATAAACGATAAAAACTTATACCCATCTACAAAAGTAGTGTTACTCTTGAAAAATTGGTATAACACTTCTGACGGGAAGACTTCTCTGATTTGACCAAAATTATAAAACCATCTGATAAATCATTTTGGGAATTTTAGAGATATTCCTTTCTTGAACCAGAGAAACCAGGAATGTTTATCTGGTTTTAAATATAATACATTATTCCAGGCGGTCATGTAGTCATAATAACTATATTCTTAAGGAACAAACGATCTTGAAAATCTCTTGGGTTTATGTAAGGGTTGTCCCCAATCTATGTGTGATAATACATCGAGAATCTTGACTTTGGAGAATTGAACGATACCATTATTGTCTTCATTATGAACCAATTCTATTGAATCAATATCAATAAGAATGAATTCATAAAATATTTTGGTTTTATGGATATTTGGACAAGGGTATGGAAGATCTTTGGGAAATATTTTTTCAGCCAAATCTACTGGTGGTAGTTTCAGCCAATGCTTTTCTGCTATCAAAATGGATATTGTATTTTCTTTTTTTTCTTTTTTAATGTAGTCAGGATCTGTATCTGTATTTGTCTGGAAGGTCTGGGTATTAGTTAATTTTGAAGAGGGAGTAGGCTTATCAAAGTCTCTGGGTCTTACTAAAGTATTGATATACTGCAAAGGCGTATATTTATTGGTATTATTGGGTGTTGTTCTAACTACATGTGAAAGAATATTGGGTCTAAGATTGGGATTGGTTATCAGCCTGGAATTTCTAGTATTTGCCAAAGGTAGTATTGATTTTCCGGATGCTTTATCGGATTCCAGTGGTGATCCATATTGTTCTTTTGAAAGAGGCTTTTTATCTGGTTTTCTACTCATTCTGAGCCTTGTAAAAATTCTCTTGTTAAAAAATCTGGAAGGAAATTCATTTCACTTTTAATATGTTCTATTTCAAAATCAAAACAAGAAAGTAAAGATTGCCATTTAGCAAAAATATGTTTTGAAATCAAATTTTTAACATCTTTTTGTAACACCGAAGGAGCTACTTTGCAATCAGTCCTTATGAAAAAATTTCTATTAAATAAATCATCTTGAAATTTCTGTAAACATAAAACTATTGAAAATATCTCTTTTTTAACAGTAGAATATTTCTTCTGGGACGGATGCCAAATACCTGAATGATACCTAACTACTTGCTCTTTAGAAGTAGGAGTTTTTCTTTGCTTAAGGACACCCTCATATCCTATTTCTGACGCACCAGTTTCTACTATTAGAAATGCTAAAGGGTCTAGGATACCTAGACATGGAAGTCTCTTAGCTATATACTTAATCTTTCTCCCTGCTTTAGTCATTTCTTTTGACCATTCTGGAGGGTTCTTTTTAAGTCTTTCATATAAAGGAGAACACTTTATTCTAATATTAGGAATAAAATCTGCAATATAATTTATACAACCTAAAAATATTTGCAATTGAGTTTTGTCCTTTATTTCATCTGGAAATTTTTCTGTAAATTCTATTGACCTCTAGATTGGAATTATAGTTCCTTGATATATTTCATATCCTAGAAATCTTATCTTGATTTCAAATATTTTTATTTTTCTTTCTGAAACAACCAAACCATTTTCTTTTATTATTTCTATAAATCTTTCTAAATGTTCTATATGTTGATTAATGTTCTTAGAATATACCAATATATCACCTTGGTATACTATAGTAAAGTCTGAATATTTATAAAATATATCATTCATTATATTTTGATATTCACTAGGAGCATTTTTTAAACCGTGAGGCATTACATTCCATTCATAGTGCCCAAAAGGAACCACAAAAGCAGTTTTATATCTATCTTCCTCCTTCACCGAAATTTGATAATAGCCTGACTTCATATCAAATTTGGAAAAAATAGAGGAATTATTTAATCTTTTAATTAAATCAGTTTTATTAGGTAATGGGTATGTAATCCATTTTAAAACCTTATTAAGTGGTTTGTAATTAATTACTAATCTTGGAGCTCATCTTTCTATTTCAGAGGCTTTCATTACATAAAAGCCTGAACAACTCCAAGGAGATTTTGATGGTCTAATTAATCCCTTTTCTAAATATTCATTTATTTCTTTTTTACAATATTCTAGATATTGTTGGTTCATCTATATAGGCCTTACTTTAGTAGATATATCTTTTTCATTAAAATTGTTAATATATGGTAAACTGATTTCATATTTCTTTCTATGCCAAAAGGCTATTGGATTAGTCTCACACATTTCTTTCTTAATTTTCTCTATTAATTTATCCTTTTTATCTTTGAATTATTTTACTTTCTAACTATTCTTCTATTCTTTTATATTGAACTTCTCTACTTAACAGGTTTATTTCTTTTGTTTTATTTTTTATAAGACTTATTGAAGAAGTTTTTACTATATTTAATTCTCTTTGTCTAGGAGGATTTATAAATTCAAACATTATTTCTTTTCCTAGTACTTCACTTATCAATCCTTTTTCGTTCACCTGAAATGGATATAATAATGCTAGAAAGGGTGTTCCTAGAATTATTTCACAATTCATATTTTTTATTAATACAAATGAAGTATTATAACATATACCATTTTTACATATTTTTGCATCTGATAACTTATATTTAATATTTATCTTTGATTCATTAGCACTTGATATATTCTCTATATATTTTTCATAATATTTAGTAGGTACTAACCCTTCTTGAATACAATTAACATATGCTCCTGAATCTATCAAAACTATCAAATTAAAACTTTATTCTTTTATTGTAAAAGTTATTTCACAATGCCATTTATGAGTAATAATAAGATTCAATAGATTAATAATATTTTCTTCACTCTCTTTATCATGAATCTTCTAATTTACCTATTATATTTATTAATGCCTCAGTTTAATCTCTTGTTAACATATTAATAATTTTACCATCTTTACAAGTACATATTTCTGGTCCTAAACAATAATTATCTTCTTCTAAGCTAGTAGAATTATTACTACTTTTAGATTCATGATCTAACTGGTATATTATATTGTGAGTGGATTCTGATTCTGAAGAAATATTTACTGGTTCTGAATATAATACTATTTTCATTAATTTCTGTTTTATATCTTCTTTTATTTCTAATTCATTAATTTTTTTGTTGAGTTGTACATTTATTTGCAAAATGACATATTTTCCTACATCTCCAACAAGTATTTTTCTTTTTAGGGAATTTTTTGTATTTCTTTTGATAGGGTTTTTTCTTATAGCTTCGATTTTCATAGTTATGATATTCATTCTTATAATATCTTTTCCTAGAATAATTATTATTCTTAGGTATAGATTTTCTATATCTTCTCTTATTTTGAGTACTAGGAGCCCTTATTATTTCTATTCCATATTGGTGACAAAAAGTTCCTAACTCTTTCTTATTTGTTATACTTTCTTTTCTCATTTTATTATGAAGTTTAAAATCAGTACAAACTTGTATTTTTGTTTCTATTATAATATTATGAATTTGACCAAAGGTTAATTTTTCATAGGGTATAGGAGTTTGAAAATGTCTTTCTAGACTCATCCTAACTTTCTCAGCAAAAAGTTTAGGTAATCCTGATATAAATCTTTCTTTCTAATATGATGCATATCTGTCTTCTCTTAGAGTTATTTTAGAGAAAAATGTATTTGTATACCATCTATAATCAGACATTGTTGGACAATGTAATTTATTTAATTGGTTTGCTATTCTTTCTTTAAATATATTTGGATCTCCTATAAAGTTTTGTATTATAGTAAATATAAGAGTTGCTACTGCATCTTGTTTTTGGTTTTCTTGTTTTACACTATTAATATCATATTTCTATCATTTTCTGTACATAAATTATCTCACCATCCTTTTAATTGTCCTGTAAATCCTTGTATTATTGCTAAAACAATATTTCTATCAGTTATTCCTTTAGTTTTATAAGCAGTTGCTGCCATATTCATTTGACAAGTAAAATCTAATATTTGTTGTTCACTCATACCGTCTATATTTCATTCTGCTATCTCAGTTCCTGAATAAACGTTTTGTCTCATATCCTCTCTTTCTTCAAATTGAATATCTACTTGGGATGGCCTAGAATAGTAATTCCTAAGTTTAGGATAATAATTTGTTCCTCTTCTTAACTTATTAATTTCCAATTCTTCATTATCTGAATTTTTCTTTAATGTATTTATTGAAAATTTTTCTATACTTAATTTTTCTAAATTTTTCCTTATTTCTTCTATCTTATTATCAGTATCATTTCCTAGTTTAATAAAATCTAAATCTTTCTGTGGGACATTCATTATTTTGTATATGAGTTTATCTATAATCTTTTTTAATGATTTTTCTCTCATAATATTTGAACTATTTACTTCATTTGAATTATTTTCTAATCTAGTTAAATGTGTTGACATAGTATTTAACATAATATTAGAATAATTTAATTGATGATATATTTTCTTAATATCTTTTATTTCTACATTCTTATTATCTTCTTTAACATCTTTAGAAGGAGATGCTTCTATTTCTAAATTAGCTATATGGATTTTTACTCCTTTATGGGGGGAATATTTTGATTCTATAATTTTATCTTCATAGGTTTTCCATATATTAGTATTTTTTTATTATGGGGCTTATCATTTTCTCTTTATTAAATAACCAATCAAAGAAATAAATATTAATTTCTTTTTCTTCTAAATAATTATAATAATTTTCTCTAATTTTTTGTCTTTCATTATTATCATATTTTTCGAAAAACCATTTCCTATTTTCTTTATTATATTATGCTAGATAATCTTGTTTAATCCATTCTTTATCTATCCTAAAAGGTTCTTCTCTTGTTAGGGTATTTAAAACTTGAGATTGGGTTGGAGAATATCGAGGAGAAGAATTATCATCTTGGTATATAGGTTTAGATATTTTTGGATTGCTTTTATCTAATCGAGTTAAATCTAGATCTATAGTAGATCCACTAATAGTGTCTTGATAATTGTCCTTTATAAAGCATATGTGGTTTATTGATTCTTAATGATTGTGATCTATTCATTCTTAATCTTATATCTCTTCCTTCTTATATTATTTCTCTTATTTGGGTATTATAAACTCTAGGGGGTTCTCTTACTTCTTCAATTTTCCATTCTTCTGGAATATTTTGCATAACTTCTTCATGTTCCAATCTTCTAGGAACTTGGATAGAAGATTTCTTTAAATTCGCTTCTACCAATATAGTTGCATTTTTCTTAGATTCTCTTAAGGCTCTAAACTTATAATCTATTTTTGTTACTTTATAATATAATCTAAATATTATTTCTATAGGACTACTATCTTCTTTAAAAATATTATCAGGTAATCTTACATGTAGTTTTATTGCTTTTCCTGTATATTCATTACCTAAATTCATAGCAAAATTAGGATAACAATTGAAAAAGGCTGGGCCATCATGCAAATTACTTTCTAATATTGCTATTACCGAATCTTTAAAATTTACTAATCTAGTATCCCTTAATAACATTAATATAGGACTATTTATTCCTAATCTAAAATTAGGTTTTGTCGCCACCTGTATTTATCCTATGTGAATAAAATTGAATCCTTTTCTTATATGCATATCTAACATGTCTTGTTCTAATATATTTATTATTTTATTTTCATCTGTTCCTGGATAACTATATTCCATAACATGTATTTCATCTTTATTAGAGGAAAAAATACTATGTTTTTTTTTATATGGCTCACTCTTTCTTACTATAGGTATTGACCAATTATGCAAAGATTTTTCTATCTCTGATATAGGTATTATTGTTATATTCTCTAATGCTTCTAATGATTCTTCATTATCCATTGTTTGAGGAGATCTTAAAACTATTTGTTTATCTTTATTACTTCTTTGTATTTCACTTAGACTTCTAACTATATTGGCTATTCTACTTGTTGATTGAGTTGTTGTTACGGGACCACCTCTCTCCATCTCTAAGCTAAACCAACGGTGTTACAAACTCTCGGCTGTCGGGACCACTTAGACTTGATAAGCTGACCAACGTATACACACCTTTTAGTGCTACACTCAACTCTTTCAAGAACTAGAACAACTGTTATAGAGAGAAATCTTTATGAAATATAGAGAAGAATAAAGAGATAACAATCAACTGAAGAACACTCTAACAATTAATGGCTCTGATACCACTATTCACCAGAGTTGAAATATTTTATATCACTTTTTGAGAATCCATTAGGATAACACATATTATGATAAATTCTATTCATTTTTGCAACAATAGATAAATCATTCCATCTAAAATCTTTTGTATATAAGATAATATAATTTTGAAATTCATATGCTAAACATACATGTATAATATCGGGTTTATAAATAACATTGTAAGAAATAGTAATATGAATCATGGTGTTGAAAACTTACTTAAATATTGTTCTTGAAGACATGCAAGTAGGTATATCAAAAGGAAGATAAGAAGACTGATAAGATGCTTAATGGTTGATAGAAGATTTGAATAACTTAGAGAATAGGTAAGCTGATAAGCTGATGCCTTCATTTATATTTTTCATGGCTATTTATAGCAATACAACCTCTGCGGATTTCAAATTCGGACTCAACTCCTAATTTACAAATAGTATAAAGATAACTTAACGCACAAACACATGCTAAAAAGCAAATAGTAAAAAGTACAATAATTTACACCACACAACTATTTACAAAGAAGTGGTATCTTATCAGCAGTACTTCTTTTTCCTTCTGACAAATCTCATTGGTTATTCTTCTTCTTTCTTATTTTCTTTTGTTTATTTCTTTATTCCAAGAATTCTTCTTTTGTAAAGTAATCCAGCATATCCCTATTTTTGTGGTAAGGATTAGTACTGGAACTACTTCCTTAATCTTTTATGGATTTTTGCTCTTGATTGATTCCTCTCATTCTTTGTAATTTATCTTCAAATTCTTCCTGTGAAGTAGCTGTAGCTAGCTCGGCCATAATCTGACTCTTTTGTGCTAGAAACAGGGCTTCTTTATCTGCATCAACATCTAATTGGCTTCTTGGAATGTTATTGTTTCTGGCCCATTGAAGCATCTTTTCTTTATTAATTAATCTAATATCAAACTTTTTCCACCATTTTATCTTTATTTGTCTTGAAAGAAAATATAAATATGTTTCCTTGTCTGCTCTGGTATATGTATATGTCCAACTCATGATCCAAGTTATCCCTTGTGAGGCTATAAACGACAAAAACTTATACCCATCTACAAAAGTAGTGTTACTATTGAAAAATTGGTATAACTCATCCACTTCTGGCGGGAAGACTTTTCTCATTGGACCAAAATTATAAAATCATCTAATAAACCATTTTGGGAATTTTAGAGATATTCCTTTCTTGAACAAGAGAAACCAGGAATGTTTATCTGGTTTTAAATATAATACATTATTCCAATCGGTCTTATAGTCATAATAACTATATTCTAGAGCAACGAATGATCTTGAAAATCTCTTGGGTTTATGTAAGGGTTGTCCCCAATCTATGTCTGATAATACATTGAGAATCTTGACTTTGGAGAACTGAACGATACCATTATTGTGTTCATTATGAACCAATTCTATTGAATCAGTATCAATAAGAATGAATTCATAAAATCGGACGCAACGTCAAGTCCCAAAGTGTAGCCCAACATGTAGCAGATCTAGAAGAGGTATTCGAGGAGGTTCGGAAGTACAACATGCGTCTCAATCCCGAAAAATGCACATTCGGGGTAAGAGGCGGCAAATTCCTTGGTTTCATGATCACACACCGAGGAATTGAAGCCAACCCAGACAAATGCTCAACCATCTTACAGATGTATAGTTCGACCAACGTCAACGAAGTTCAAAGATTGAACGGAAGGCTAGCGGCCTTGTCAAGATTCCTTCCGAAATTCGCCAAGAAAGCCTAACCTTTCTACAAGTTGCTTAATAAGATAGAAACATTCCTTTGGGATGACACTTGTTAGAAGGCTTTCGAGGCATTTAAAAAGACAATAGTTGTGCCACCTATCTTGAGTTGACCTCGACAGGGGATACCATTGCTGTTATACCTCTCCGTAGTGGACAAAGCTGTCAGCTCAGCACTTGTCCAAGAAGATAGGAAGCACCAACTCCCTATCTACTTCACCAGCCGCATGCTACATGATGCCGAGAAATGCTATTAGATGATCGAAAAGATAGCCTTGGCACCTCCGCCAGACGCCTTTGGCCTTACTTCCAAAGTCACCAAGTGATAGTTAAGACTAACTATCCCATCAAACAAGTACCGCAAAAACAAAACTGGCAGGCAAGATGGTGGCATGGTCAGTCGAACTGTCAAAATTTGACATTCGATATGATCCACGTGGACCCATAAAGTCACAATTCATGGTAGACTTCCTAGCAGAATTTGCGGGAAAAGACAAATCCACCCCAGATTGGTGGAACCTTTATGTGGATGGAGCATCCAACGTACAAGGAAGTGGAGCAGACATTATACTTGAAGGACTCGGCAACATCTCACTGGAACAAGCTCTTAAGCTTAACTTCAAGGCCTTTAATAACCAAGCCGAGTACTAGGCACTCATAACAGAACTCAAACTCGCCAAAGAGGTCGGGGCTCAATGTCTGAGAGGCTATTCAGACACAGCTCGTCCAAGGACAGATAGTGGAAAAATATCAAACCAAGGAAGCCATACTCATCCAGTATTACCATCTGGCTAAAACACTCATTGATAGTTTTGAGTGTTTCGAGATGTATCACATACCTCGAGAGAGTAACACCAGGGCTGACTTGCCATCCAAACTGGCCAGTACCAAAAAGACCAGACATCTCAAAACAATCATCCAAGAAATGCTTAAGAAATCCAGCATTGACACCCAAGCAGTAATGGCTGTTGAGTTAGAAGAGTCCAATTGGATGACCCCTACAGAGAATTTCTCATAAAGGGAACACTCCCAGCAGATGAAAATGAGGCCTGACGTCTAAAGCGGAAAGTCAGCTACTATGTCATCATTGACGGTGAGTTATTCAAAAGAGGGCTGACAATGCCTCTACTCAAGTGCTTGGACAACTTACAGGCAGATTACGTCCTGAGAGAACTCCATGAAGGGATCTGCAGACTCCACACTAGGGGACGCTCCCTAGCCACCAAGGTAGTATGAGCATGATACTACTGGCTAACACTCAGGACTAATGCTTTCAAGTTTTCACAAAAATGTAAAAGGTGTCAAGAGTTTGCGGACATCCCACGGATTCCCCCTGATAACCTTCATACTATCTCCTCTCCATGGCCCTTCACTCTGTGGGGTATAGACATCTTGGGACCATTCCCTATAGCTCCAGGGATGATCAAAGCAAAACCATTAAGAGAGATAACAGCCAGTGAAGTTGAAACCTTCACTTGGAAACATTTCATATGCAAATATGGTCTATTCTATGCTATCATTACTGACAATGGTACGCAGTTCAAGGCACAGACCCACGAGGACTTCCTCACAAGACTAGGTATCAAACACCTGGTCACCTCTGTTGACCACCCACAGACTAAAGGTCAAGTGGAAGCAGCAAACAAAGTTATTCTACGAGCCCTTTGCACTAGACTAGACAAGTCCAAAGGTCTTTGGAAGGAGGAGCTCCCCAGCATACTCTGGGCTTACCATTGCACACCTCAAAACACTACAAAGGAAACCCCTTTTCGCCTCACGTATGGTACTGACGCCATGATTACCATCGAGCTAGGGGAACCTTCGTCAAGAAGGATACTTTTTCAGGAATAGTGCAACGAGGACAACATGAGAGTTGAACTGGAAACTAGTGAAGAGCTCCGAGATATAGCCAAAATTAAAGAAGAAGCGGCCAAGATTCGTAGGACAAGAAGATATAAGTCAAAATTTTAACCTCAAAGTTTCCAGCCAGGTGACCTAGTCTGGCTTGTCCGGGGTGAAGCCAGAAAGGACCCCCGCATAGGCAAGCTTGGGCCAAACTAGGAAGGCCCGTTCAGAGTTATCACCAACCTAGACAACAACGCCTACAAACTACAGGAACTCAATGGCAAAGACATTCCAAGAACTTGGAATGCTACCCACATGAAGTTCTACTTCAGCTAAGGAGCTCATGGCCAGATGACGTACTCTTTTTCCTATTCAAGTCCTTTTTTCCCACTGGGTTTTTCACTTGAAAGGTTTTAATAAGGCCCATCTGAGGAATAACAGAGGGAATATGTACATGCTGTACTAATAAAACATATTCCTCTCTTCTTTTACACATATTTTCTAATTTTAGGAAATATCGCTCGATCAATCTCCCAGGTCCAGCTTCGACAAAAACGTAGGACCATGTCCTGGTACTTGCCTAGGTCCACCTTTGGCAAGCCTTACTAAAATCCAGGACGGACGCGTCCTGCTACTCTCTAAAGGTTCGTAATTCCCAGTACAGGGTAGACCTTAAAAGGTTCGTAATTCCCATTTCGGGGTAGACCTTACTAAAGTTCAAGACCCAAGGTCCATCCTTGGAAGAAGGTTCATAATTCCCAGTACGGGGTAGACCTTAAAAGGTTTGTAATTCCCATTTCGGGGTAGACCTTACTACAGTCCAAGACCCAAGGTCCATCCTTGGAAGAAGGTTCATAATTCCCAGTACGGGGTAGACCTTAAAAGGTTTGTAATTCCCATTTCAGGGTAGACCTTACAGTCCAAGACCCAAGGTCCATCCTTGGAAAAAGGTTCGTAATTCCCATTTCGGGATAGACCTTACTAAAGTCCAAGACCCAAAGTCCATCCTTGGAAGAAGGATCGTAATTCCCAGTATGGGGTAGACCTTAAAAGGTTCGTAATTCCCATTATGGGGTAGACTTTACTAAGTCCAAAGATCCGTCTTGGCAACCCAAGAATCCGTTCTTGGCCATTTCACAAGGTTCTTAAAACCAAACTATGGTAGACCGTCAAGGTTCATAAATCATAAAGCTTTGGTCGACCTCTAAAAATCCAGGGCAGACGCGCCACTGGTACATCTGCAGCGACACAGAGGACTCAAGACCAGCTTTTTAGACCATAAACCCAAGGCCATACCTTGGTAAATCTCTACAAAACCCAGCATGGACATCTCCACTAGTATCATCCTTGACAAACATGAGGTACAACTATGTTAATTCTCAACATACGTTATCATTGTCACAGTTTTCCTTATTGGAATACAAGTTCTTAGGAACATAAAGCCCAAGATACATAATTGGCACACAAAGGCCAGGGTCCGCCATTGGTCTCTTAAACCCAAGAAAACTTTCTTGGTACTATTACACACTATGGAACCCCGACATGGCAGACCATAGATTTGTTTGTTTTGGAGCAACATGCTTAAAGACCGGTAAAGTTATCAACAACTCTTGATAACTCACAACTTACAAAGTTTAAAGACCATCTGTGGTTAACCTCGTATTCACCAATTTATCCATTACGGAAACATGAGGTATTCAAAGCTTTACTTTGATGATTTCAGTGCTCATAAAATCTATTCATGCAGGAATACGAGCCACATAAAAACCCCAGGGAAACATCTTCGGTATAATCAATTCCAAGGTCCTCTTGGCACGATAAACCCAAGAAACATTCTTGGTACTTTAACTCCTATGGAATCCCGACATGGTGGACCATAGGATCATTTTATTTTGTAGGAATAATTGTCTATGGTCCGCCCTAGACATCCTGAATCCAAGAAGCAATCTTGGTATTTTCAACTCATGGAGAACCTTGACAAGTTAGGCTAAAAAACTTAGCCAGATGCAGAAGCAAGAATTTAACGCAGATGTTTGTGGTCAACCCTTGACATTTTTCTAAGCCTAAGACGTACTCTTAGCACACATTAGCAACAGGAACCTCGACAGGCAAAGCTAAAGGCTTAGCGACTTGCGCGAATGAGAATTCAATACACTTGTCTAATGACCATTCTCTACAAACTCAAACACAAGACAAGCTCCTGGTACACATGTTCATTTGAAGCCTCAACAAGCAAGGCTAAACACCTAGTCATTTGCGAAAACAGAAACACGACAATAGTTAAAGAATCACGTTTAACACTACAAACCCAAGTTACGTTCTTAGTAATTCATTTGTTTTCAAGTCTTAGCAAAGCAAAATGGGACGTGGTCAAACACAGGGTCTCAATTTTTATAACACAAGTCAAGCGGTTTACGATTCACTAACACAAGAAATTATAATCAGAAGATAGTATATAAAGAAGACGCAAAAGAATTAAAGCAAAAGGAACATTTTCATTAATTTGTTAATGCTTTACAACGCGTTCACGGCTAAAAGCTAAAACAAAGCAGGAAATATGAAAGATGACAGCCTACAATTTGGTCTCATCATCTTCTCCTTCAGCAAAGCTCTACTTGGAGTGTGTCCGATTATCATCGCTCTTGACACACAATGGCTCAATCGTTAATTGACTCCTATGCCTTGACGGCTCTGGTGAGACGATCTCCACCCGACTCTAGTGAGATGATCTTCACCTGGCTCTGGTGAGACAATCTCCACGTTATTCTGGTGAGATGATCTCCTCTTGCTTCAACAGAGATATTGAGGATGAGCTTCTACACTTTTATCTTCCTCATTGGAGTGAAGATTTCCTGTAGAACATCTTCCCTTACCCATCATAACCATGAATGGTTGAAACACCTGGCGACGATCCAGCATAAGGACTATGACACACACGGGGGGAAGCTCTAATGACCCCATAGCTAATTTGCCTCCTTCTCCCCGAAGAAGGGGTAGGAATAATGGTGATCAGCAAAGGTTCCTCCGCCCTTGTCTACTGACGAGGGCGAGAAGTACCCTCACCAACTTGACGAGAACTGGTCATCCTCCTAGAAGAGAAGGGCCCATCAGAAACACCACCATGAGTGTCCTCCTCAGAGGAATCACCAATGGAGATCACATCACACATAATGCGCTATTCAACTAAACCTCTGAATCACTGCCCCCTATACCTAGGTCAGAGTTGGACAATGGTGACTCAGACATTTTCAGAAAAAGGTTTATGCAAGAAGAAGGAGATGAAGAGTAAAGAAGAAGATTTGGGAAAGCAAGGACACAATAGTAGCAGAATGGCAGAAATCTCATTTACTTAAAAAGGAATGAGGCTCGACGGTTATTGGCGGGATTCTGAAACGTCCCCTAGAATCCCGCATCGTGATTGACCGCATTTACCCGCTACCGCACATTCTCCAATACGTATTCACTCCCCAAGTGACACGTGTGCACGAGTAATGTTGCGTGGGCGGCACACGACTGCTTGCATTAATGAGGACATAATGCCTGTTTTCAAAAATCACGTCAAACGATCATATGTTGGTAGAGTTTGTCATCCTCGACGCCTCACTTACCTGCCAAGTTCAGACTTATCCACTAAAGGGAAATAGTCTACCTTGGACAGCTCAGCATGTACAACCCAAACAACCTCGATTAGGTTCAAGTATCCACACAATCTGGATAGCCTCGTCCAAGTTCATGATATTACTTGCCAGAGTTATTGACCTTGACATGCGACGTTAGTTGTCCACACAATCTCCATCAACGCTCTTTCACCCATAAATTGGCTTAGAGGCTAGGAGCTTATGTATCGTCCAAATATTGTAAAATTATAGGTGGCCATCACTGCAAAGTCATCGTACACGTGGACACCTTCCACTTCAGCATTACTGCAATTAATAGTGCTTAGTCACTCTCCAAGTTTCAACCTGGACACATGTGTCCGCCCTCCACGTCAGCCCTGTTACTGGAGTGCGGACGTCAATCTTTTACAGGAGCACTGACGCCTACAATATTATCTTCTTATTAACAACATATCAAATATGCCTGGATATTTAAATAAGTGCACCCACCTTATCTTATCATATCTTAACAAGTTATCTACAAGCTGTTACTTATCTACAAGTAACAGTATATCAATAAGATACACATTATCTTATATTAGATAATTTCCTGCTATTATTTGTTATTATCTTATCAACAGATTACTAATAAACAAAGGCCCAAAGCCCATACTCCACACTATAAATACAACCTTACAGGTTCTCTCTAACTCACTCCATACACAATACTTGAATGCATTACTCAAGTTACTCATTCTCTAGATCTCATACTGAGTTTCCACACTAAGCTATTCTCCTATAATTGATGTATTTACTTGAGTTTCGGAGTGTTTTTCCTTTGTTTTGCAAGTTCCTCCTCTAAACAAAGCCTACTCATTGTCCAACGTGCAGAATTTGAAGTCCACATTGGCCACGCCTACCTCACACTTGGAGTTTCCAAATTTTGGTAAGAACACCTTTCAAACTAAACAATCTTATCTCTATTTCTACTCTATTTCTCTTACATTTCTCTTAAGCCAAATAATTTTTATTTTTATTCAATGTCTTATTTATTTTTCTTTTCTCACTGACCTATTTTCTCTTCCTATATTTCGTTCTCCTTTACTAATTAATGAGGAATTATTAGGTGGTCCTAGACCACCACTAAATATATAGTCTCGATCAATCTCTGTACATTTAATCAAGTGCTGTAATTATTTTCTCTTAAATTTAAATACTTTAATATTGTTATGCTCTTTTCTCTTTGCCCCTTCCACTTTTATTCATGCACCGCTTCCTTCTTCAATAGGGTTCACATGAATCACATTAACTTTCTTTCTTTTCACAAAGATCTTCAAGAGACTGTGACAAAGAAAGCCATTTTTTAAAAGTGATTAGTGTTTAACCATTTATTTTATCATATAATCAAGAGCTGTAATTATTTTCCCTTAAATTTAAATACTTTCATAATGTCACAGAGAAATTGATTAGGATTATAAACAAGTGATTATTTAAGATCGCCTAATAATTTATCCTATCAAATAAAATGTTAGAGTTATTCACTTGTAATTAGACTATAAAAAACTTTATATATAATTTATATTATTAGTAAATTCTAATTAAATTCTTTTTATATAAATTCTTCATTATATAAAATGGATAAATATAACATGTTTGAATTGGAGGCCAACAAAACAAATAGGTCAAGAGTATTCCATTCTGTTCTTACCAAAATCTAGAGATTCCACATGTGAGCTAGGCGTGGCCAATGTGGATCCCAAATTCTGCACTTGGATGAGGAGTCAGCCTTGTTTAGAGGAGGGATCTGCAAAACAAAGGAAAGACACTCTGACGCTCAAGTAAGTACATCAATTATGAGAGAATAACTGAGTGTTATATCATAAGAGTATCAGTGTGAGTATTCAAGTATATACTAAAGTCTGAATGAATGTGTGTTTAGAGAGAACCTGTATAGCTGTATTTATAGCATGGAGTATAGACTTTGGGCCTTTGTTTGTTAGTAATCTGTTGATAAGATAATAACAAATAATAGCAGGCAATTATCTAATTTAAATAGAAGATAAGGTGTACCTTATTGATATACTGTTACTTGTAGATAAGTAACAACTTGTAGATAACTTGCAGAGATTTTATATGATAAAGTGGTTACACCAATTTGAATAACCAAGCATAGTTGATATGTTGTTAATAAGGGGATATGAATAGTAGGCGTCTGTGCTCCTATATAAGGTTGACGTCCACGCTCCTGTAGCAAGGCTGACAAGGAGGGCGGACAAAAGTGTCTGGGTTGACACTTGGAGAATGAATAAGCACTATTAATGTATCAGTGCTGACATGGAGGGTGTCCACGTGTATAGTGACATAGCAGTGATGGCTACATGTAACTTTACGATTTTAGACGGTACATAAGCCCCCAGCCTCTAAGCCAATTTATGGGTGAAAGAGGGTGAAAGAGCGTCGATGAAGAATGTCCAGTATCATGGTAGTAAAATATGATGAGTGCTATCAGCCCCTGAGGGTGGTGGACAAGTGATTTTGCGTGTTGAGGTCAACAGCTTTGTTAGGTAATATCATGAACATGGACAAGGTTGTCTGGGTTGTTATTGCTGAGCTGTCTAAGGTGGACTATGTTAGGTAAGTGTAACGTCAAGACTGATAACTTTTGTAGAATAGTGTCTAGACTCCATTTTGAACAAGGATATCTAGGTTACTACTGCTAAGTTGTCCATGATGGACTAGTCTGTTTAGTGGACAAGGCTGAACATGGCAGGTAAGTGAAGTGTCAAGGCTGAGGACTTCTGCCAAAATATGACTGTTGATGTGATTATTGAAAACAAGTGTTACGTCTTCTTAAATGCTAGCAGTCATGTGCCACCTACGCACCATTACTCGTGCACACATGTCACTCGAGGAGTGGACACGTACTGGAGAACGTGCGGTAGTGGGTGAATGTTGTCAATCATGGCGCGAGATTCTAGGGGACGTTTCAAAATCCTGCCAGTAACTGTCGAGCTTCACCGTGCATTTAAGTGGATGGGACTGATGCGATTTCAGTCATCATTCTTGTGTCTTTGCTTTCTCGAGTCTTCTTCTTGCTTAAACCTCTATTTTCTCTCAAGGTAGTATTTCGAAAATGTTTGTCTCACCCATTTCTGATTCTGACTTAGGCATGGGCGGTAACGACTCTTGTGGCTTGATAGAGCAACACATTGTGCATGAAGTCATCTTCGTAGGTGACTCTTTGGAGGAAAACACCCATGGAGGAGTTTCTGAAGGATCGTCTTCCTTTGGGAGGAGAGCGAGTTCTCGTCAGACTGATGAGGGCACTTCTCGTCCTCATCAGCAGGCAAGGGTGGATGAACTTCCACCACTCACCATCATCCCTGCTTCTTCTTCAGTGAGGATGAGACAAAATAGCCCCGGAGGCGTTAGAGTTTCCTCCCTGTGCGTTGCAGCCCTGGTGTTGGGTCGCCACCGGCTGTTTCAGTCATTCGTGGCTATGAGTGGGTAAGGGAGGACGTGTTTAAGTACCACTCCTTCATGACTTCCATTGTTTCTTTAAATGTCCTTCGCTCGATGTTGCAGATGACGGCTCCTTCAGATGCCTGCAAAGCCATCGTCGAGCGGTGTGGGGAAGATGATTTTCCCTGCTTGAGGGATACGCTGGGCGTTCTGCCCTTCTTTTTCATGTATCGATGCCTCTTGGGTTTTGTATGTCATGAACTAACGTTGTCATGAAGTAATGTTGGGTTCTTGTTTTCGGGAAAGCAGCTAAGTCTTTAGCTTTGCCTGTCGAGGTTCCCATTGCTAATGTGTGCTAAGAATATATCTTAGGCCTGAAAATTTCATGGACATTTGTTTTGAACTCTTGTTTCTGCAAATGGCTAAGTCTTTAGCCTAGCTTGTCAAGGTTCTGCATAAATAAAATACCAAGAGTTTTTCTTGGGTTTGTAATGTCGAGGGTGGATTCTTTTGTCGCAGTTTCCATCGGATGAAAGTACCAAGAGCTTTCGTGGGTTTAAATTATTGAGGGTGGACCTTAGACAATTGTTCCTGCAAAATAAATGATCCTATGGTGTTGTGTGCCAAGATTCCATAAGAGTTAGAGTACCAAGAATGTTTTCTTGGGTTTAACATGCCAAGGGGACCTTGGCTTGGGTATACCATAGATGCTTCCTTGGGTTGCTGTGTAACTCATATTCCTGCGTGAATAGAATTTATGAGCACTGAAATCATCAAAGTAAAGCTTTAAATACCTCATGTTTCCGTAATGGATAACTTGGTGAATACGAGGTTGACCACAGGTGGTCCTCAAGCTTTGAAAGTTGCAAGTTATCAAGAGTTGTTGATAACTATGTTGGTCAAGGATAGACCTTGAACACCTATTTCTGTAAAATGAATAATCCTATGGTCTGCCATGTCGGGGTTCCATATTGTGTAATAGTACCAAGAGATTTTTCTTAGGTTTATGAGACCAAGAGAGAACCCTAGCCTTTGTGTGCCAAGTATGTATCTTGGGCTTTATGTTCCTGAGAACTTGTATTCCAGTAGAGTTATCCATGCTGGGTTTTGTCAAGTTTTACCAATGTGTGATCTTGGGTTTGTGGTTCTAATAACTGGTCTTGGGTCCCATGTGTTGTTGAGAATGTACCAATGGCGCGTCCGCCCTGGGTTTTTAGAGGTCGACCAAAACTTTAGGATTTATGAACCTTGACGCTTTACTGTAGTTTGGGTTTCAAACCTGTAAATGGCCAAGTACGGATCTTGGGATTTGTAGACTACCAAGGACGGACCTTGGGTTTATTCCAAGAGAAGCTCTAAGGCTTTGTAAAGTACCAAGGGCGAACCTTGGGTTTCATAAGGTTGACCAAGCTTTAGACTTACGAACCTTGACGGTTCGGTGTAGTTTGGTTTTACGAACCTGTGAGTTACCAAGGACGGACCTTGGGTTTTGTAAAGTACCAAGGGCGGACCTTGGGTTTTGTAAGGTCGACCAAAGCATTAGGCTTATGAACCTTGTCAGTTCGACATAGTTTGGTTTTACGAACTTGTGAGTTACCAAGGACCGACCTTGGGTTTTGTAGAGTACCAAGGGTGAACCTTGGGTTTTGTAAGGTCGACCAAAGCTTTAGGCTTATGAACCTTGGCAGTTCGACGTAGTTTGGATTTACGAACATGTGAGTTACCAAGGATGAACCTTGGGTTTTGTAGAGTACCAATGGTGGACTTTGGGTTTTGTAAGGTCGACCAAAGCTTTAAGTTTACAAACCATGACAGTTCAGTGTAGTTTGGATTTACGAACCTATAGAGAATACCAGGATGCGTCCGCCCTTGATTTTAGTAAAGCTTGCAAAGGGTGGACCTTGGCAAGTACCAGGACTTGGTCCTGAGTTTTTGTTGAAGCTGGACCTGGGAGAATGATTAGGCGATAGTTCCTGAAATTAGTCAAAATCCTAAAATGTTTGACATAAGTAAGTGTAAAAAGAAAAGAGGTATATGTTCTATTGATATGGCATTTTACATATTCCTTCTGTTATTCCCCGGATGAGCCTCGTTAAAACCTTTCAAGCCAAAACCCAGTGGGACAAAAGACTTGAATAGGAAAAAGAGTACATCATCCGATCTTAAACTCCTTAGCTGAAGTAGAACTTCAAGTGGGTAGCATTCCAAGTTCTTGGAATGTCTTTACCATTGAGTTCTTGCAGTTTGTAGGCGTTGTTGTCTAGGTTGGTGATGACTTTGAACGGGCCTTCCCAGTTTGGTCTAAGCTTGCCTGCATGGGGATCTTTTCTGGCTTCACCCCAGACGCGCCAGACTAGGTCGTTTGGCTAAAAGGTTCGAGGTTGAACTTGGGAATTATATCTTCTTGTCATTTGGAGCTTGGCCGCTTCTTCATTGATTCTGGCTCTATCTTGAATTTCTTCATTGGTTTTCAGGTGATGGTCCCAAGATGCCCATCCCCCAAATAGTGAAGGACCATAGAGAAGAGATGGTATGAAGGTTGTTAGGGGGAATCCGTGGGGTGTCCGCAAACTACTGACACCTTTTGCATTTTCGTGTGAACTCAAAGGCATCAGTCTTGAGTGTTGGCCAATAGTATCCTGCTCGTACTACCTTGGTGGCTAGAGAGCGTCCTGCTGTATGGAGTTCGCAAATCCCTTCATGAAGTTCTCTCAGAGACTGAATGAATGTGTGTTTAGAGAGAACCTGTATGGCTATATTTATAGCGTGAAGTATGGGCTTTGGGTCTTTGTTTGTTAGTAATTTGTTGGTAAGATAATAACAGACAATTATCTAATTTAAATAGAAGATAATGTGTACCTTATTGATATACTGTTACTTGTAGATAAGTAACAGCTTGTAAATAACTTGCAGAGATTTTATATGATAGGGTGGTTACACCAATTTGAATAATCAAGTATAGTTGATATGCTGTTAATAAGGAGATATGAACAGTAGACGTCCGTGCTCTTGTATAAAGTCGACGTCCGCGCTCCTGTAGCAAGGCTGACAAGGAGGGCGGACAAGAGTGTTCGGGTTGACACTTGAAAAATGAATAAATACTATTAATGTATCAGTCCTGACGTGGAGGATGTCCACATGTATAGTGACCTTACAGTGATGACCACATGTAACTTTATCATTTTGAACGGTATACATTCAAGATCTCTTCAAGCAACTTTCTAGTTTGAGGACCAAAGGCAAGAATTCGATCTAGTAAACTTTACATCATACTGACTTGGATTGCCACTTTAAGATTTGTTGTGCACTTGTGCATGAACCTATAAGGGTCGAGACGAGAACTTCAAGTTCAACCCTCAAATAACATAAACAAATTAAAGCTCAATTTTATATGATAAAATAAATAGTTAAACACTAATCACTTTTAAAAAAATGGCTTTCTTTTTCACGGCCTCTTGAAGATCTTGGTGACAAGAAAGAAAATTAACGTGATTCGTGTGAACCCTGTTGAAGAAGGAAGCGGTGCATGAATGAAAGTGGAGGGGACAAAGGGAAAAGAGAATAACAAGATAGCCGCAAAAATTGACGTGTGAGCCGAAAGCAAAAATCACGTAGCATTCATTTTCATTTTTCAGCAATCAACTGATTCTCGTAGATAGATAGGCCATGTTTATTAATTATTGCACTTGCGAAGTTTCATGTCGCATAGTGCCCTCAATCCCACGCTTGCATATGCTATATGCTTCAAACTTCAAACTTTTCGGAGTTCAACGGGGGAGGTAGATCAAGCTCCATGTTAGTCAATAATATTCTCTTGTACTTATCTTTGATTACTCAGATTATTTAAAGGATCTCAAATATGACTTTATGAAAGTACTATTAACTATAATTAATTAGAACAAGCTCTTTTTCTTGATATTCTCTCGGACTAGTTTGAATGGGGTCTAATATATATATATATATATATATATATATATATATATATATATATATATATATATATATATATATATATATATATATATTATGAATATCAAGTAAAAGGGATCAACACTTTGATTTGGTTAAGAAAAAGCATTATTAGGAAAAAAAATGAGAATCGAAAATAAGTAACATCATTAATTCTTTTTTATATTTTTATTATTTTCTGTCACATTTCCATCGAAGTATTAAATAAGTAGAGGCCTTTTTTTTCAATGTACTTTAAAAATACTCACTAAAAAACTGGCCAAGTTAGATTATATATCCACATGCCTAAACTAATGAAATTAGAATAAATATTCAAATTTTTTGCCTTGAATTTGTTAGGCAATGAGAGTGTGATCTTTCAAAGATAAAAAATTAAAATTTTATTTTTGAATGTGCAAAAAAGTATGACAAATTTATCATACTATTAAATATCATTTGTTAATTCTAACAACGTGATACCTCTTGTGATGACATGATATTTGACAATTACCTTGTGTAAAAAAATTTAACTTTTCAATTTGGTTTATGAATTTAACTATTTATTGTTATTTTAATCCTTAATCTTAAGCACTTATTGATATTTTGGTCCCTAAACTTAACACATAATGTCATTTTGGTTGCAGATCTTCTACCCAAATCAAATAATTATCTTATATGCTATATTAATATGTATAGAATATTAGATCAATTAATTAATTAATTAATTAATCTATTTTATACAATAATATTAATGATGAAAAGATAGTTTAAAAAACTTGACCATCACGAAAAGAAGAAAAATAAAAGTCTTAAAATCATTTTCTTACGTGCCTTTTCAATGTAGTAGATTCTACCCCTATTTTTTCGAGTCTTTGTACACACATCATTATTCAAGGGTTGAGTATTAGAGAACATGATCATATTATAAGTTAAAAATATAGTAATAGTGATTTCAAATATAAAATATAATATTTATGTATACTTGGCAATTATTTTTCATTTAATTTTCATCATAGTATATAATTATTATCACGGTAAACAAATGTAATTTATTATAGTTATGCTAATAATTTATATGTAATGTAAGACTTAATTAAAAATTCAAAAGTGTTTTCAGGGACTAAAATGACAGTACGAAGTTAAGTTCAGGGATCAAAATATCTGTAAGTAGTTAAGCTCAGGGACCAAAATGTTAGTAAGTAGTTAAGTTCAGGAACCAAATTAAAAAGTTAACTTTTTGACACATGACAACCACGTAGGTGACACATGGAAACCATCCACTATCACATCATCACCAATAGTGCCACATAGGCATGATAATTTGAGTTATCAAAGAAAACTAACAATAGGACTAATTTGTCACACTTTTTGCACATTCAGTGACAAAATTTTAATTTTTCATCTTTCAGGAATCTGACTGTCAATACCTAACAAATTCAAGGACGAATTTGAGTATTTATCCAATGAAATCAACAAGTCTTTTTCCCTTTTGAGCTAGCTCAATCTAAGAACTAATCCTTCAAATCTACTTATAAATATTAGGAATGCACTTTTCAACACACTCTTTTCTGAACATACTATTTTTTATTAGTTCAAATTTATTGAAAATCACCAAATTTGATGACTCACACTTTATTCAATAAACTTCTCTCCCAATTTTGTATTACCTATGTTCCTATTTAATTTATAAGACCAACTTTTTAAACTTCTTTATTCCTTTATACAAGACTCAATCTGTATTGTCTTATGCACTAATTATTTTTAGATTAAAAATATCCATAATTAAATAAGAGAGGTTATATTAACATGCATGTAGAAGAAAGATAATCATTAATGATAATGTTATTTTTGGAAAAATGTATAAATTTAGGACAAATTTATTACTATCAACTAAATTAACCTCTATTTATCTTAATCTTGGTGAATTAGATAATTGGGTTTTGTAATAGGAATAGATGTACTAATTTTTAATAAATTTCAACTAATGAGAGAGTGAGTTAGAAAAAATATATTCCCAACCCTCCTCGAATCTATTTCATCTATGAATTTTCCTCCAATCTAGTCAAACACTTGATTTTCCATTATCATGGGAGAGGACAAGAAAGAAGATTTTAATTTCAACTTTATCATTGAAAAAATGAATATGTGTATTGTTGCTTGAAAGACATGCTACTCACTCTTGCTAACTTGATTCTCTTGGCTATTTCAACCTACACATCAACCAAGTTATGTGGTCCCATAAGCATTTTGTTACAAAATTGATGCCACAATAAGAAACATCAAATAAAGGACTAATAAGAATGAGGACTTCCACTGTGGAATCTTCCATGGTCAAGAACTAAGGAAGATACATAAAGAAGATGAGAGAAAATATAGTCTGCAGAGAAAGTAACAGAAAATGATGAAGGATTCTTATTGATTATTTCAAGCTAGAGGTACAGGTTTATATAGTAATACAACAACAAGTAACTAACTACTTGTACCAACTAATTATAACAGATTCAGTTATAACTAACTAACTGAACCCAACTAACATAAACTAATACTAACATGATCTAAGACCCCCCTCAAGTTAAGGAATGTATATTGTACATTCCTAGCTTGCACTGTAGAAAGTGGAATGCACCAAGTGGAAGAGCCTTCGTATAGATGTCAGCAAGTTGGTTAGATGAGGAGATGGGAAACAATTTGATGAAACCAGATAACAAACACTCACGCACAATGTGACAGTCAATTTCAATATTTTTTGTGCCTTCATGAAACACAGGGTTGGTTGCAATGTGGAGAACATATCAATTATCATAGAACAATAAAGCGGGACTAATGAATGGAATGTCGAAATCCTTGAGTAAGTAGGTTATCCACTACAAGTCACATATGGCACTATCAAGAGCTCGATGTTTAGCTTCATAAAAGATTTTGGATATAGTTGCTTGCTTCTTAGATTTCCATGAAATAAGTGAGGATCCAAGATATACTGAGAAACTAGTGATGGACCGATGGGTATCAATACAACTAGCCCAATTAGAATAACTAAAAGCTTTCAATTGAAGTACACCATCTGAGGGGAAAAAGTTCCTAAGCTAGGTGCTCTTTTAATATATCTCAAAATACAAAATGTTGCTTATAAGTGAGCATATATAGGCCAAGGCACGAATTGACTTAGATGTTGAACAACAAAGTGATATCGGGACGAATGTTGGTAAGATAGATGAGTCTACCAATGAGCCTACGAAATAAAGCAGCATCTGACTCAGATAAGGGAGTGCCATAAGTTTGATGTAGTCGAGTCCCATAGTCAATAGGTGTGGATACAAGTTTAGAACCTAACATGCCAGCATCATGCAACACATCTACAACATACTTGCATTGATGGGTATTAATACCAGAGGTACTTTAGGCAACTTCAAAGCCAAGAAAGAATTTCAAGTCTCCAAGATCTTTAATTTTGAACATATCATCTAATAACTAGGTGATACGAGTAATCTTAGGTATGTTATTTTTAGAAAGAACTATGTCATTAATATACACAAGCAAAGCATTGAAAGATGCTCCCTGATGTTTGGTAAACAAAGAATAACCCGAAATGGATCGATAATACCTATGTGAAGTCAGAAATGAGGATAATCTAGCGTACCATTGCCCACTAGCTTGTTTGAGACCATATAATGATCTTTGAAGTTTATAGACTTGGCCCGACTTGAAAGCATGCAGTCCTGGAGGAAGCACCATATACACTTCGTCATTTAAAGCACCATGCAAGAAAGCATTATTCACATCGAGTTTCTTGAGATGCCAATGATTAATTGTAGCAAGTCGAGAAGCAATCTTACTGTAGTAATTTTAGCAACAAGTGAGAAGGTATCCAAATAATCTTGTCCCTCTATCTGAGTGTAACCCTTAGCAACAAGGTGTGCCTTATATCGTTCAATGGAACCATCAACTCGATGCTTGATTTTATAATCTGCAACCTACTGCAAACTTGTTGGGAGGCAACTTAGTAAGTATCCAGGTATTGTTTCTCTCCAAAGCAACAATGTCATCATGCATTGCTTGAATGCAATGATCAGACTTAGATGCTTTAGTGTAAGACTTAGGCTTAGTTTGAGAAAAGATTGACATAACAAAGTTGTGATAAGAAAGAGATAGATTATCATACAACGAGACAAATGATAAAGGGTATTGAATACCTAATTAATGAATGGTAATAATTGATGTATATTTGATGTGGAAGTCATTGAACTTCTCTGGCCTAAATTTATGGCACTCAGACTTGCAAAGAAGAGGATTAATGGGAACGATAGTAAAAGAGGAACTGGAATTATCATGTGCACGTTGATTAGGTAAGGCTAAGTTGGGTGAGTTTAGGTGTAAATTAGGAGAAGAAAAAGAAGTATCTTCGTCATAAGTAATGATAAGATGGTGTGATAGGTAAAAGGGTTGTGGATGGATTTTGATTGGTTATGATGATGATAAGGAAAACAATTTTCATAAAAAATGACATGTCTTGAAATTTCTATGGCTCGGGAATGAAAATTAAAGATGACATATCCTTTTTATGTGGTTTGAAACCATGGAAAAGGCAAGGCAAAGATATTGGATCTAAGTTCTTTCTATTAGTTGTGAGGGTACTGGTGTAACACAAACAACCAAAGACTCTATGCAAACTAATGTCATAAGACATTTGATAAGGTGATATGTTATCAAGAAAAGGTGTAGGCAAGTAATTGATGAGACTTGCAACATGAATAAAAGCATATGACTAGAAAATGGTAGGTAAATGGGACTGAAATAAAGAGCTCGAGTAACATTTAGCAAATGTTGATGTTTTCTCTCAACAATTCCATTTTGTTGGAGTGTTTCAACACATAAAGTTTGATGTACTATGCCAGTGGAAACATAGAATTGATGCATGATAAATTTAGCTCCATTATCTGATCGAATGGTTTTAACTTTAGTTTCATGTCTTTCAACAAAAACAACAAATGATTTCATTTGAGTTTATGTTTCAACTTTAGACACCATAGGAAAAACCTAAACAAATCTAGTATGGTCATCTACAATGGTTAAGAAGTATTTGTGACCATGTAAAGAAGTTACAACACAAAGGCCCCAAATATCAATATGCAATAAATAGAAAGCAACAGAAGCATGAGATTGACTATTAGGAAAAGCCAGTTTTCTTTGTTTAGCTTTGTGACAAATGTCACATACAATTTTTTTATTATCAATAGTCAAAATGGGATAATGTTGCCTCATAACATGCAACCTATCATGGGAAGGGTGCCTTAGTCTAAAATTTCATAAATATATAAGCATTTTCTTACAAGAAACAACAAAATTAGAAGCAATAGTGAACGAGCTAACACCATAATTAACTTTTGATTGTGATCTGAATTTATATAGGCCATCTTCAACATCAACTATACCAATCATCTTATGGTTGGATATGTCCTAAATCAAACATTTGTTAGCACAAAAAATTAATTTGCAACTTAAAAAAGAAGTTAATTTGGAAATTGACATAAGGTTGAATGTGAAACTAGGTAAGTGAAGAACATTGGTGAGAATCAAGGAATCAATGAGCTCCATTGTTCTTGAATGAGTTGCCAAGGTTTGTTATCCATTAGGTAATCAAACAATGATAGATGGAATCTCTTTGTAAGTTGTATGTAAGTTCAAAGATGAAGAAACATGATCAGTTACTCTTGAATCAAGGATCTAAGTCACTTGATCATGTTTGCTTATGGCACAAGCAAAAGGTAAAACATTACCTATGGTGTTATGATTATTGGATGAAAGAGTACCAATCTGGTTTATGTGAGAGAAATTGTTGGAAGTTAAGGCTCCTTGATTAGCTTGTTGATAAAGCAAATTCAGTAATGCTTGATGTTGTTGAGTTGTGAACTTCATGTCAGTTCCATTGTTTTGTTTTTCTTGCGTTCGATTATCATTGTTTTCAACTTCTATTGTGTTGTTAATTGCTGCACCTTGGGGCTTATAGAGTATGTAATCTAGAGGGTAACCATGCTTCTTATAGCATCCATCCACAATGTGTACAAATTTTATTACTCCTTCCTCCAAAATTTCTTATGTCATATGAACCTTTACCTCCCCTACCTCCTTTATTTGTTGAAAAATTAGGAGGATATCCATCCTTTTGAAAACAATTTTCAACAATATGATTATCCTTGCCATAATAGCTGCAAAAATTAGATCCAGATGAAGTACTAGTGGCATTTATCATGCTTCTAAGCATATTCGAATTGAAAAATTGTCTTGTTAAATCACATAACGAAACACTGTACTAATGAGAGGCAAAGGATCCATCATCCGAATATTAGATCTAACATTACTATATTGCTCATTCAATCCTCGTAGAAATTGGATAACCTGATCTTGAATTTTTCTTTGCTTTACATCAGTAAGAGCATTACAAGCAAATTGATGCACACAAGTGCAAAAAGGATATGGTCTTTAACCCCAAATTGATGCACACAAGTGCAAAAAGTATACGATCTATAACCCTCAAGTTCATCCCAAATAATGCGCAATTATTAAAATAGTTTGTGATAGATGTATCACTTTGTTTAATTGAAGCTAACTCTTGTTGCACGTCAGAGATCCTTAACAAGTCCCCTTGTGAATATCACGATTTAAGATCCTTCCAAATGTCTACTGCTTTATCCATCCATAGTATACTTTGTCTAATCGATGTGAAAACATAATGAATCGACCATGATACAACCATATTGTTGCATCTCTTCCAAGCTGAAAACTCGATGTTGGTTGTTGTATTGATCCATCAACAAATTCGACTTTGTTCTTCGCGCTTAAGGAAGTGAGCATAGATTTATTCCACAAATTGTAATTAGTAGGATCAAGAACATGTGAAACTAAAGTTGTAGCTGGATTTCACTAGGATGAAGATATTAAGGACTATGAACATTTAGGGATAAATCTAATTCTTAACTCATGATGAAGAGAATAGAAGAAAGAATCAAGATGTCAAAAAGATATGAGAAGGAGAATCAGAGAAATGAGTTGCGCAACAGAGCTCTTCAAGTGATGGCATCAAGAACTGAGGAAGATGCATGAAGAAGATGAGAGAAAAGATAGCTTGCAAATAAAGTAACAAAAATGATGAAGGATTCTCATTGATTATTTAAAGCTACAGGTACAGGTCTATCTAGTAATACAACACCAAGTAACTAACCATCTGTACCAACTAATCATAACAGGTTTAGTTATAACTAACTATCTAATTGAATCCAACTAACATCAACTAATACTAACATGAGCTAAGAAATGAAATGATGAAATCATATCTATCCAAAAGTCGCCTCATCTCAAGAATCACATGAACACGTTCAAGAACTTAAAAAGAATAATGGAAGAAGAACGAGTTGAATAGAAGGTGCCACACATTAAATTAATCAACAAAGAAGAATGATAAACCAACCACAAAATTGCCACGAAGAATTGAAAGCCTTTGACAAGAGTCAAATGGATTGATTAGCTAGTGTCTCTTTGTTCTCCTTATATTGTCCTCAAGTTCTTCAATTCTTGGTCTCAATCTCCTTCCAAGGCTTCTTGTATATATATATATATACTCCTAGCTTTTGGCTTTTGCCACGGGTTCTTCTAGCTTTTCCCTAACATCCACATGTAGGTCTCTATCATGCGCTTGGTCGACTAATTACAAGAGTACTGAGACTATTGTAATTACCAAACCTAAGAGAAAAGGATGTTGTCGCCACAATATGCACTCCTTGGTAAGCTGATTTGTAATATCTTCCACCATTTATAAGAAAAGCTATGGGTCTAAGTTGTCCTATCAAAGTAAATGAGGTAAGGGACTTTTATCAAATTAATTGTAAGAGTAAATTCTATGCAAAAAGCAAAGCACATTCTCCATGATGGTTACAAATTTTGAGTTGGTGATTGGCAAGCCTAGTTCTAGTGTAAGTTCTACATTTTATATGGTTTCTCTTTGTCTGCAGGTGGATGTGTTCAAAATCCATGATACCGCCATTTGCATTAATTAAGGAAGTATATATAGTGCAACGATGGATGACATCTCAATAGTTCGATGAACACCTCCTCCGTCCTTCCCGCCTAATTATAACCATGAAATCATAAACAGCTAGCTCTTATAATATTATACTTAATCTACATGTGGAGAAAGCCTTTATTTTGGGTAAACAATATTACTAGAATATATATAACAAAGTTGTGGTATCACTAATTGAACAAACAGAACGAACAAGCTAAAGGAAGAGACTTACTAATACTAATTAACGGTGGATATTATATATATGGAGGTTGCAGATTCTTGAGAACATTTGTTTCTTGATCACACATGGCTAGCTCCTCTGCATGCAACGCTCCAAACCAACATTTTTCGAGCCATCCAGGGTTGAATATGTTTTAAATATGCTCATTACAATTTAGTTTTGTATTAAAATGACCATAAATATCTTTCTTATGGATTTTGCTGATAACACAAAACCACGTGGATCTACTTGTTAAACATTGTACACATTTCTTCCTATTTAAAATTCACGTAAAATTAAGTGCTTCTATGATATTAAATGGTTAAAATTATTACATACTTAAACAATACAAATTGCAAGATGTTGGTGTGCTTATGGTACCAAAGGAATAGATAGTTTTTAATGAGGGAGTTTCTGATGGCGCATTAGTTTTGTTGTCCGTCCAAAAGGCTATCTTGGTCATGGATTATTCCTCATTCTAAGATATCTACCGGTATTGCTTTTGTTAATTGGTGCAATGACCCTCTAGTTTGTTTAAGGTCATTGACGGCTTCTTGATGTAATTTCTGTTTATTTTTTTGGGTCATACTTTGTGTCCAGATTAATAAAATTCGTTTGTATTTAAAATAAATATAAGTAACAAGATGCCATTAAAATAATGTGAGACTAAAACAAATCATATATGTATAATTTTGTATTTTGAAAGTAGTTAATAATAATAATTTTATTATTATTGTAATAAAATTAAATAAAAACTTAACCAAAGTTTACTACAGTCACGAAATTTCAAATACAGTTTAGTAAATACTATAAATTATCCCATTGTAAATTTCACCTTTTTTTCATAAAAATCTAAATAATCATGGTCCATTAGAAACAAGCTCTGTTAAAATAGTTTCGTTGTCTCATTTAACGTGATTTCAAACTTATGTGCAGAAGTACGTAGAACTAACAAAATAATAGAAAATTAAACTCTGTGCAGAACTTGAAGAATGTATAATGATAATTTTATTTTGACACTATATCATTAGCAACATGTGTAATGGATTTCTAACGATTAATTAATCAAATCACATTCTTAATCTGTTAGCTGAACATCTAGAAGTTACTTTATTAATTGTCTTACAATCTATGGATTATATTAGGCCAGTTCGATCTAAGATCGAGTTTAACAAAAATATTCATTTGAATGCACCAAGCTAGTCACCTGTGCGTGTTTGAGATAGAGATTATTTTTCAAGGATTTAAAAAATAAAGTAATGCCCAAAATAATCGTTATTGTTATCCTAATTGATAGAGTAAATCTTCTTATAAAGTAATGCCCAAAATAAAGTAAAACGAACTCTCTTTTTAAAAAAAAAAAAAAATTGACTCTTACAAAATGAAAAGGTGTGTGAAATTAAAAAGTAAATGTAAGGCATTTAATTTAAATTATATATCTCATAATTAAATATATCCACTTCTAATTTAACCAAATCACATTTTTAATAATAGAAAATAACAATGCTGAGAGAATGTCAACATAATCTCTTTACACTCTTTTTAATAATGTTTTTCTTAGAGAGCTTTTAATAATGTTTATTATTGCATGGAGTTTATATGAATCTCATTTATATGATGCAAGTCATATATTTTATAGAGTCACTATATATTGGTATAAAATATTCATTAATTTTATTAATTATTAATTTTTGTTAGAAACTAACTAATTTCTTTTAATGAAATTTTCTTTTTAATTATATTTTTTATCTATAAGACTTAAATTTAAAATTTTATTTATAAAACGGATAAACTCACTTCCACTTGAACATGCAACTACATGTTAGTGTGCGTCATATATTTAACAAGATTTATGTGAATTTTAATTTAAGAAATATATTGAAAACATCATCTCTTAAGAGCACCTCCAATGCTCCTCATATAACCAACTCACTTTGTCTCTTTAAGCGCATCCATTTATACCATCTAAACTTTAAGCAACCCAATTAGTTTTCACTTCAATAGAAGTACCTATCAACAAGTTGCTTAACACTAATATATTTTCTCTCTATCTCTCTCTCTTCAAACCATACTAAATAGTATTTTATTTTAAACAACTCATAGAAGGTAACTAAGCAACACATATTGAAGATACTCTAACAAACCTAAAATTTAAAAGAAGAATGAGATCATTTTCAGCCTTTTAATTGGAGTCTTCATTTATATGTTTATTCTTTATTTCATTTTAAAGGAGAATTAATTAGAAATACACTTTTTAATATACTCTTTAAAACACTTTACATAATTGGTTAAAAAAATTGAATAGTACAAAATCACGAAAGAAAACATTAAATATTATGTGAGATGTATCTAGTTTTTATCACTTTCAATAAATTTCAAAATTAGAGAGTATGTTAAAAAAAGAATAATAAAAAATATATTTTTAGCATTTCATCACGCTAGTTAATGCATGTGAACTACACAATAAATTTTAAGAATAAAATAACGAAAATATAGTATATATATATATATATATATATATATATATATATATATATACACAAAAATGATTATTTATTGATATCACACTTAAATACATAATTAATTATATGAACATACTTTAACATAACTGGGAGGAAATTTTTAATAACATTTCTTTATCCATTAATATTAGCTTTTTAACCATTATCCTAATAGAAAAATAACTGGGAAAATTAAATTTAGAATGGAGATTGGAGGGAGAATATATTTAATTGGTCAAGAGCATGTTAATTAATTATGCTTATGCCCCAAACACTTAAATCACACACTCATCACAACTATACAGATCTACTTCAATTCTCGTGCCATATAATATCAGAAATATATCACTTCTGATGTGAAGAAATGTGAGTTTACCTGAAGTTTAAGAAGCATTATTTGAATTATGAAAACCATAGAAAAAAAAAGTAGTAGTTTTTGAACAGCAAGCATCATACTTACACTTAACATAATGTTCAATTCTTGTCATGAAAATCACTCCCTCTAAAAAAGCAAGAGTCATAATATTCTCCCCTCTTGGGAGCAGTACTCGTGTTATCTCCAATCTGCTGTTGATCAGACACAGCCATAGAAGAAGCAGTGGACGATGATGAGAACAAAGTTGAAGAACTTGAATCATAGAAAGCCTCATTGGGATGATGATGATCATGATGCATATGATGATGATGATGTTGTTGATGAAGGCCTGAAGCAACACGTTGTAGATCATCATCATCCCTACTCCAAAGAAGCTGCGCGTACTGCTTTAGATTTGGAAACCCTTCTTCTTGTGATGATGATGATAACAAGGGTTGTTGTGGTTGATCATAAACATGTTGTGATGATGGTAGTGGTAGTGGAGGTGGTGGTGCAAGAGCTGAAGAACCATAACAATAACTATGATTATTTTGATGATGATTATTATAAGGTGATGATGATATTGGAGGAGGAGGAACAAGAACGTGTTCTGGGAAATTGAGCTTGGCTTTGGAGCCTTTGAACTTCAAAGCAGCAGCATCATAAGCAGCAGCAGCAGCCTCTGCCGTGTCAAACGTGCCAAGCCACACTCTAGCAGCCTTTTTAGGGTCGCGGATTTCGGCAGCCCATTTGCCCCACGGTCTCTGCCTAACTCCTCTATAGTGTCTTTTTCTCCCATTGCCTCCTTTCAATATATGAGTTAATTATTGCATACAAATAAATAATAATAATCATGCTTTAGTTAGGCAGATTTTTTTTTGGTTTGGTCCAATTTGTCATTTATGAAAACACAACGTCAACTAGCTAGGGTAGGAAACTAAAGTGCCAATGGAAAATATTGCTGATCACTGAAAATACCGAACTAGTTGTCTCAAGTCTCAACAAATCAACATCATTATTGTAAGATAGACACAAACCTAAGATGGAGATTAATTGAAGGGAGATAAGTATATATTATAAAGGGAGTGTCATTTCAACTGGTTAGGTTTGGCATTTCAAGGTAAAACATATTTTACATGTGCATCAACCAACAACTTATTTATTTATTTATTATAAAAGATATACCCTTTTTGTTTTCCCTTTCCTCAACGAGAGATTCAGATTTGCTAATTGCACTCAGTCTAGTAGTGAAAATAATTTCATAAATATTTTGAAAACGCATATAAATAAGCAGATCTTTCTTAGGATCTCCTTTCTCCTTATATATATATATATATATATATATATATATATATATAAATTGAAAAAAAAAAAGTTAGTGCATGAACCTGGCAAATTTACCTTGATTTAAAGGTTGTTGTGATGGATCCTGAGTCCCAATCAAGCAAGAATTGCTTATTTGCCCATATTGTGGAATTGGTGTGGAAGGGGTGCTATCATCACCAGTATTATTGCTTGGATGTATAAAGGATAATTGAGAAGCTTCTTCCCCTTGGCTCTTAGGTGGAGATGGAAGAACAGAAAAGTTGAAACCTTCCCTCTCCTCCCTTGATGCATGATCAGAAAGGAAAGGCCTCTTCCCATGCCTTCGATCCACCTTGTTCAACTCTGTGAAAGGTTCTTCTATAGTCTTATTTCAATGAACACAATAAATTGGCCTCTTTTCTCTCTATGAGTAAGCTTGATGGTGAACTTGAAGCTATAGATATATATGCCTTCACATAAAGTAGATCTAGAATTTCTTAAAGAGAAGAGTCATAGAATATGAACGAAACCAATATCAAAAGAAGGACTGTTATCATCATCCTTTAAATAAGAAAGAGGAGTTAAAAAAATATAAAGAATATTTACTAGACTAAGGAAAAGGAAAAAGATAACCCTTGCTTGTTACTTTGAAGACGGGTTTATTTCTCCAAAGAAAATTAAGGGGAAAAAAACAAGAGCTAGCGAGTTTTGTTACTCCAATAAGAAGGATGAGCAATTAATTAGCTTCCTTGATTTTTTTTCTTTGCATATAGGTATTTTAAATTTTAATTTTGTTATTATGGATATTTTAATTTTATTTTGTTACAATTAGTCATTTCTATTAAATTGAACTTAAATTACTAGTAAAAAAGCAATTATATTAAATTTCAGTCAATCATTTATTTTTCTTGTAATTTATTTTTAAACATATTTAAAATATAATACAATTTTGAATTAAAAAAATAACCCAAAAAGAGAAATCAATCAAGCTGGGACCTAATGTAAGTTCTTATGATTCTTTGTTTTGTCTTTTATGTTTTTTCTTCTTTTGAATTTCAATTTTGTATAATGTTTTAATGTTTGGAAAAAAAATTGTAAGAGATTAAAAAAATATTGAGATTTAAGGTAAATAAACATTTGACGTCACTTTTCTATTAGCAAGTTAATCTAAACTTAATAAAAAAATTACTAATAGCAAAAAGATTGTAAAATTTAAGAATTAATTAAGGTTGAGTATTCTTGCTCAATCCAATGAATTCTTGTTGATTTTAATAAAGAGGTAATGTTACGTAGAGCTGGATATGTAGTATAAAGCTTGTGGGTTGGTCTATTTTTAGGACAAGGAACTATATGAACTGATTTTAAAAATGGCCTTTTTTTGGACTAGTTAGCCTATATATATATTTTTGGTTGAAAATCTAGCCTATATAATCACCGAGTAAATGAGTTTGAATCCAGGGGTATATATGCTCATAGATAAACTTTTTGTAAACTAAAATTTGAAATAAAAAGTTGGTATTTTTTTAACTTTGGAACTTACTGTTTCATTTCTATTTCAATCTTAGCTTATCATGATCTTCATCTTTTGTTTGCCCGACATTTCTATTTTTCATAAGTCATGGACTCATGTTCAGGTTGTGTTATGTAAGTTGTACCCTTTTTCCTATGCTCTCTCAATTTTGCCCATATCAACATTCACAATCTATCACCTTTAGTCATTGATGGTTAGTCACTGCCTCCCAAATCCCAATCAACCTCAATTAGTTTTTTTTTTTTTTTGCAATCACCCTCAATTGGCCGGTAATTGTGTTTTATCTCTCTTGCCTTTAGTTTCTCTTTATCATCTCTAATAATCCGTTTGGATTGAAGGAAAAATAAAAAAAAAAAAATTTAAAATTTGAATTGAGAAGAAAATGAGAGGAAATACAGATTTAAATTTTTATCTCTACAAGTTAACTTTTGTCTTTCTTTCTCTCCAATCAATTAATAGGAAATACATTGTTATTCGTATTCTTTTTTATTTGAGTAAATTACACTCGTATTTCGTGTATTTTTTTCAAATTGCATCCGATATTTCTTTTTTACACCCTACAAAAACATCTTAATTGTTTAACTCTCATTACACCTAGATCTCTTCCCTCCTAAACACCATTTAATAATTTAACAAAAAGTAGACACATGTTAGTCACATGATTTTTAATGAAAATTTATGTCTAAGATACCGTCATCTTCTTTTTCAAAATCACATATTGAGTTTTACAGATTCTCTTCTTCTTCAATAACTCATCTTCACTTAATACCACCACCTACTTCTCCTCCTCCTCACTCTCCCATGGCAGCATCATCTCTTCCTCCTCATTGTCGTCATCACCCACCAACACGGCGTTCGAGCACATCCACTCCCGCTGGAGCAATCACCACCATCATAGTTGTCGCCGCCACCATCATATCTGTTGGATTCAGGGGAAGCTACTTAAAGAATGCAAAGGAACTTTGATTCAAGCATTGGTTTTGAGCTTTCAACATGCAATGGATGCCTTGAAGATAATTTAGTATGAAATGTGTAAAAGAAAAGCAATTATGGTGATCCAAGTGCATTGCATTCATTTAATCCAAAATTAACTTAATTAGTTTCATAAAAATCACAAGGCTTTGATAATTCAACTAAGTTCTTAAATTGATTCAATTGTTTTTGGAAAAATGCAAAGTGCACTGTAATAATCGATTACACAGCGTAATAATCGATTATCTGCTTCGTTTTCAAAACTGAAAAAGCTTTCATGAACACTTTAATCGATTACCACTATTTGTAATCGATTACATAAGCCTTTTAGAAAAACACAGTTCTACTGCAATAATCGATTACCAGTATTCGTAATCGATTACACAACGTTTTGAGGAAAACATGTTGCACTGGAATAATCGATTACCAGGAATTGTAATCGATTATATAATGCATCAAGAAAAACATGTTGCACTACAATAATCGATTACCATTTCGCGTAATTGATTACACAAGCTTTTATGAAATGAAGTTTTACTGGAATAATCGATTACAGCTCGTATTAATCGATTAATTTGCTCGTTGCTCAAACCCAGAAAATTCATGAACACTTTAATCGATTAAAGTGGTGACTTAATCGATTACTTAAGCATTTTAATCAATTAAAATGGTGATTTAATCAATTACAGGCAGTTATGAAAAGCTGTTATAAATAGGATTGATGCTCAGTTGCTTTAAGAACTTTATGGAACATTACCCATACGTATTTTCTGAGTTTAAATAGTATTGTGAGCATTCTAAAGTGTCTTCAAAAGGTTTAATTGTGTCTTGCTCCATTGTGAATTAATCATGTGTATTTAAGTTATTCTTGGAGCTTGAGCTCATTCCAAGATTAAGGAAAGTTGTGCTTATTGTTAATCAATCAACCTGATATGGTAACCTCATTCTGCATTGCATAATTTGGATCATCAGATTGTTTCTCTCCTTAATCTGGTTGTAATTTTCATTTTGATTTTCTTTGTAATTTTGGCTATTGTAATTGGGTTCTTACTTGTAACTAGAGAAGGGGTTCTCTAGGTGGAAGAACTGAGTAGTGTTCTCAGGTTCTTGTTTCTTAGAATCTAATAGGGTTTTAGATTTCTGCACTTTATCTAGGGTTGATAAAGGGAGACATTGTAATTGATTGTAAGAACTGAAAATTATAATAGTGGAAGTCTAACCTGGGGTTGGTTGGAAGAAACTGGATGTAGCTTCATGGTTTTGAAGTGAACCAGTATAAATTGTTTATGTAGTGATTCTCAATCTCTATCCTCTTCATTTTTAATTGTTATTGGTGAAGTTGCTTGACCAACAAAGTCAGTTTTGATTCATTGAATTGCTTGGGGCTGAGCTACTTGATTGAATAAGATTTCTTGGTATTGAAAAGTGATAAAGATCCTTGAAACTCTAATTTTGATTAAAGAAATTTTAAAATACCAAGGTTTAACAATTCACCCCCTCTTGGTTAAGTGTGAAGTATTCATATCATTTTCAATATCCACATCTACCACCTCCTTGTCCCCCTCCGTAGTTTCAGCTACCATCAATGTTGTGTTTGGTTCCCTGAACACTAGCGTTAGTTAACGACATTAACAAAAGGGAATAAAAGTAATGTATAAAAATAGAGGAATATCGGATATAATTTGAGAAAAAACATAGAGGTGCGAGTGTAATTTACTATAATGGACATTTTTGTTTGCTCAGATATTTCAATTGATATTAGTTAATGATGTTAATAAAATGGGGTAAAAGTAATGTATAAAAAGGGAGGAATATCGAGTTTAATTTGAAAAAAAATACATAGATACGAGTGTAATTTATTCTTTTTATTTACTTTCCTTCCATTCAAACATACAATGAGGCTCAAACTTTATCTCTCTTGTGTATCAGGGCTCGCCTCTATCTCTCGCTATCTTCTTTGTCTCTCTCTCTTTCTATGCCCTGCCTTCGACACCAACATGCTATTGCGTCTAGCCATGTAACTTCATTTTAGCGCTTGTGTGCAAAATTAAACAAAATAACATCATCTTTCTTAAAGGCAGAACCCATAGGATCTATAAATTCTTTGACATTCTCTCTTTTTTTTTCATTACTTATAAATAGGATCATAATTATTTTGATGGAAAAAATAATATCATTGTATTGTCCTTGCAACTAAAAATGGGGATTTTTGTGTTGTGTGCATGTAAAAAAACTATTATATGTCATATCTTGGACATTTTTGTGTATTTATTATTAATGATATTAATGTAGCTAAATTATTTCTATTTGTTGAATCTTATGTGTTTTATTTTTTTTTCAATTCTAAATGATTAAATATGGATTCCTTTCCTTTTGGTTTAAATAGTGTTGATGTGGATTATTTTGAAAAAGAAATTTAGAAAATAAACAATAAAAGAGTTAATACAATTTAATCTTTTATTAAGGTCTACTTTGATAAAGCTCCGATGAGAAAGAAAGGCTCAATGTAAGACTTGTGGCAGTTCATATGCAACTGGTGATAATAAATATGGAGCTTGAATTTTATTACATCTGTAAACAAGTCTGAGTTGCCAAAAGGATTTGCTAATAACAAGATTGGTAAACTTATTATTGACTAAACAAGAAAATTAAAAAGAACAGTTGATCAAATGGTTGTGCATGACATGGTACCACTACTATAACAAAACATAACCTTCCATTCCCTTTTGTGAAATATAAGATTAGATCGAGTTACTAAATTACTTGAATCTTGAATTTAAGACTTTAATTCTAGGCATGTGTTGCAACATTAGATGAGGTCATGTATAAAGAGTGAAAAAAAATATTGTAATAAGTGACATTTAAAGTTTTTAGCATAAGTGATACTTAACATCTAATGTGTACACTTGTAATTTAGAGGGTCATAGTCCTTTAATTGCAGATTGTGCGGACAAGAATTGAAAACTTAACAATAAATAAAATTTTGAAATTGTATCATTTTCATGCTCCATATTGTGTGCTTGAATTGGATATAATTGTATGTGATTCCTCAAAAGAGTGAGGGGTTGGGTGGAAATTTCTTCGTTGACTTTGGGCTGTGCATATTCTAATGACATGCTAGAATTATTAAATGATAAACTTGAATAGTGCTCATTTTATGTTGTGAACCCCTTGGATAGAGTTTTGGGAGACCAAAAACGACTTTCATGTATGATGTAGTGCATATGTTGATAAACACTACAAAGCTGCAATGTTCATAGCCCTAGGAAAAGTACTTCGATCAAGGACTACAAAGATCCTCCATCATAGATTCTGGAAAGTGCCTCAACCAGTGTCGATGTTAGAAGTATCACTTCTTCCATTAGCGTCTTCACTTGCCTCTAAAGCACCCACGTCACAAACCACCCCACTTGCTAAGCCATAACCACTAGCAATTGGTCCACCTCCTCACCCAATCTACTTCATCAAATGCTACAAAAAAGAACCAACAACCTTAAAGTTGAAGGCATACCTAGATGAAAAGTACAATGAGCTGAAGAAACTCCACAAGGTTGTTTTTTCCAACCAAATGACTCAACAATAACCACCTCAAATCTATTTTTTTTAAGATTGTAACTACGACGACCCTTGTTAATTTTTTTTTTTATTTTAACAAAAGGGGAGATATATGTTAGAAAATTTTAAAAGTTTTTTATGTTCTTTTTTCTTGTTTATTTTTTCTTCTAAAATAGCTTTTCAATTAATGAATACAAGTTCATGTCATTGTATTTTCATGTGTGTATCTTCTATATATGCTCTTTATGCTTTTATATATGGACATACGGATTGGTCCAACCCATTAAGGCTTGACATGTAAAACCCACAATTTTTAAAGACCAAACAAGTCTGATTTGCAAATTAAATGGACTAAATTTTTTAGTCTGCATCCGACCAATGAACCTAATAGATGCTTTAAAGAATCAATTAAAAAAAATATTTTTAAATAATTGGGATTTCTTTTTTTTCTTCCATGTTTTAAAGCTAAAGTAGATTATAAGAATACAAAATAAATAAGATATAATTATAAGCATTCAATTAAATATTAAACATTCAACTCTAAATAAAGTATCAAACATTTGCAAGACTAATACCTAATAAAAAAATATAAATATAAGCCTTCAATTAAATATTAAACATTCAACTCTAAGTAAAAATTCAAACATTTTCAAGACTAATATATATCGAATAAAAAAATCAAAGTTTTAACACATCAAATGTCAAGTTAAACTCAAAAGTATTTTTCGTTACATGGATAAGTTTGAGGACTTCACATATTAAGCCTGCGAAGTCCACCACTACTACAAAAATAGGATTTAACATTGACAAGTTAACATCAATTTTGATGAAAATCGATGTTAAAAAATGTGCAGTGACATTTTTGTAAATAACATGTCATTATTAATATTGATTTTTAAAAAACCGATGTTAAAATGGGAATCTTAACATCGGTTTTGAAAAAACCGATGTTGTCAATACTCATTTAACATCAGTTTCTTAAATACTTATGTTAAGATTCTCATTTCAATGTCAATTTTTTAAAAATCGATGTTAGTGACATTTTAATCTTTCTCTCATTCTTTTTTTCTTTATTTCTCACATTGATTGAAGACACCACTAACTGACCTTCTCTGACTTTTCTCCTTTCAAACCCACTTCAACAACCTTTGATGCCGGCCTGAAAGGTTCTCCCTCTCTCTTTCGCCTTGCTGACGGTGATGAAATTTGTTTTCTAGATTTTAGATGCGCTCTCGCCATGCCTCCTCTCCTGCCTCAACCTCACAGCAACTCCCACCATGCCCATGACCATCTTCAACCTTGTTTTAAACCCTTCACTCATTCACTCTTCTTTGTGAATATGTATTCTTCGAAAATAGAGAAAGAGAAAGAGAGGGGGAAACACTGTTTTCACTGACCAATTATCTTTGTCTCTCTCTCGATTCTTTGAAACCCTGCTTCAATCGAAAACCCTAACTTTCACTTACGTCTGTCAATGGCGCTTCATTCTCGTCGATGCCTCTCTAATCCTTCAATTTTCGGTACTTGTCTTTTTTTCTTTTTCTTTTTTTTTTCCTTTCAGTTTCACAACTTTTTGTTTTTTTTTTTTTTTACTTTATGGTTTGGATGTAGACATTGTTTTTTTGTTTATTTCATTCACTTTGCTGCTAAGGTTGACATGAAGATTGAGGTCAAGTCATTCTAGGGGCCCACTTTTCCATGAGAAACTGCTTCTCCGAAGTTGTCGTAGGCCGTTCCGCCATCGGCGGTATCGCCGACGATTTTCGTAATCTTGCCGACACTCTAAATGGCACTGTCGAGAACTTCCTCAGGTCCCGCGGCCACCACGACCTCTTTTCTCAGATCAAGGTTATTCTCTTCCTTTGCTTCCTAACGAGTTTCTTAGTGTGCTTTTATTTTTGCACTGTCTCTTCCTTTTTTTTTTCACTCACTTTCAGTGTTCAAACTTCATTTTACATTACAGTTGCCTTTTTTGTGCTACAGTTAATGTTTTTCGCTTCTGGCTTGTCGTGATGTACTCTTCAAGGTTCGTTTTTGTCAATTAAGTATTTCATGAATCTGAACCTCTTACATCCTATTCCTATCCTACCTATTTAATTTATATCTAACTTTTCTTTAATGTATTATCTAACTTTCTTTGATGTAGAGTAACCAATGATGGTTCTTTATGCAAGAGGAAAAAAGAGAGCACTTGAGGAGCTTCGCTGCACTAAAGTAGTTCTGAATTCATCAAGCCCGACATGGATTACTGAACACATCCTCATTTATCATTTTGAGGTTGTTATGGTTTTAGTGTAAGTTGGAATATGATATTTTATACTTCTAACAAGGTATATGAACATTTTTTTATTTTTACCAAAATCTTGTCTGTAAAAATCCTTTCATCACAGGTTTCGTGTGTATGATGTTGATACTTAGTTTCACAACGTAGATATAACGGTATAGTGTTTACAGTGGCTTGTATACTTGGTTCTTTTTTTGAGTCATATATAGTTCCAATATGTAATTTCCTCATTAGATTAAATTCTTGCTACCATTTCTTATTTTTGAGAATTCTACTAATATATTTGTTTTTTTATGTTTTAACTCCATTTGTGATTTTTTTTGTATGTTATTTATTTTTGAACATATGTTGTTAAATGCTAGTACATTTGAAGTTAATTCAAGTTGTTATTTGTTGCACTATTCCTAGTTTAGTTTATTATATCTATTTTTTTGGTAACCTATTGCTTGTTATGCTACTTTTATGCTCTGATGCTTTGCCCTTTTTGTAACCAAATCAAACATTATGTTATTGATTTGTTGAGGTAACTCCTCGTGATGCTAACTATATTGGACCCGGTTCCTTATTTTGCATCTTGAGACCATAATTAATTACCACTTATTGTCAGGTAAGTACACTATGATGTTAAGAGTATTTGGCTTTTCTTTGTATTTTCAATTTCACATAGCTAGCACTTTGTGGGAACAAGCCTAAGTAGCAGAGGCATTGAAATCTAAGGATAAGAATTTTCAAGGGGCAGACAATTTGACCACTGATTCCCAAAAGGTTGCTGAAGCTGACCAACTGGTAAAGGATTCCCAAAATGCTACTAATGCTGACAAGCTGGTAAGTGTTACAGCAGTGTTAGCATATGTTTGTCCTTTTCTAATTTATGTTTATCTAAAACAATTTTTTTTATCTAGCTCTTCCTGCATTTATCTAATACCAAGTTGAAAACAAATTTGTTGAATTTCTTAAATGAAAAATGCACTCAGTTGGGCATTAAGAGACAATAATCAACAAAACATCTTACGCATGCTAGTTGCTACTATAATAATGCTTTAGACATAAGACCTTAAAAATGTAAATGTTAGAAAAATAAATTATAGTAGCAATATCATAGTTTAAACGATTTGTTTGTCTCCTTTGGACAATTATTTTTCAACTTTCTTGGATATCTCATATATTGTATTTTATTTATCTCTTAAAGTCTTTAGGAATCTTTGACTATTATGACTTCAATATTGTTTAAAGGTTTATATTTGTTATCTAATGGGTTGTTTGACTTAATCTAAATGTTTGGAATGTCCTATTATGTGAAAAATATGTTTTATATTATTTCTAATTATTGATCATGAATCTTATGATTAATAATTACAAAATAGGATTCCAATTCATGATTTGGTAACTTATGGTGTTGTTGGTCTTGGCAAGCAAAGGCTTAGATACCACAAATTGGCCAATAGCATGTTCTTATAATCTATCTTTTGTCATGCTAATTGTATATTGTTTCCAATGACAAGAATCAAATTTCTAATCCTGTGGCTCTTACAATTGTATATCTTTTCCAATGACATGAATAAATCTTGTGTCTTTGTCATTGCATACCATGCCCTCAATACATGTTACAACTCAATTAATTGGCAGTTTCTTGTGAAGCCAAAAAAACATAAATTAACACTAGGAGGGACAACAAAATTGAGCTTGTGAATAATTGAGTGTGCCAATATTTATGTACTGTGTATGATTACTATTAAAAATTAATATATTTTTTATAAATTGGTTTTGGTTGGTTCGTTATAGAAACAAACTAAATGTCTAAAAACTTTTCAAAAAACAACATCGGTTGCTCTAAAATTGATGTAAAAAGTATCTTTACAATATCGATTTTGGCAAAAAAAATGATGTTGTCAAGGCACCTTCTACATCGGTTTTGGCCAAAATTGATGTGTAATCACATTCAACATCAATTTTTTCAAAAACCGATGTTGTTATTTACCTTACAACATCAATTTTGACCAAAATCGATGTTGCTTTTCATTTTTTTTGTATATTTCTTACTATACAACATCAACTTTCTTCAAAATCGATATTGTGTAGTGTATGTTAACATCGGTTTTTGAAAATCGATGTTAACATTGATATTTTTAACACCAGTGGTTTAACCATCGGTTAAAAACTTATGTTAAAAGTTGAAAACAACCGATGTTAAAAGTCTATCTTCTAGCAGTGCACAAGTTTCACGAGCTTGAGCCATATACTCACCCCTATTTATATTTTTATGCTTATAATATCTAATTAAATGCTATTAGATTTTAATGTAATATTAAATCCAGATCAAATCAAACCAATCTTTTACAGTTTGATTTGGATCAACTTACTGACACATCCTCACCACAATTTTAATTTCCTTTTTTAAGTTGTCTATTTCATTAAAATTTCTCCACTCATAACTCAACAAGTACATTGAAGAGGACAATTATCATTGAAAATTAAAATAATAAGAAATTTATTAAGAAAGAAAGATAGGAGACTATAGTTTACTTATTTTTGTATTTTTTTTACGTTTATGATGCCCAATACAAACTCACGTACAAAGTGAGGAAATTACATTGTTTTTAAAGTTTTAGGTAATGTAACACATTCATAACCAATCGTATCAATTTCTCAATATGCCAACTTATTTATCAATCCCAAAAGCTATCAACATGACTATTGGACAACATATTATTTTATGCACAAAATCATCATGTCATCCAAGGTTCCATAATTATGTGTTTTGCTTCTTTTTCATCATGTAATGCACATTACTTCTTAAAACCTATTGGTAATCAATTTTTAACATTTGAATTCACAAAATAAAAAAATTAGGCTACCAAAATAACAGTCACATTTTGTTGCAAAAATCATCTAAAAAAAGTACCAGATCAAGTGTTTCTAGCATCCCATGGTCACCAATTACTTAGAAATTTATATAGAAATAGAATTTGGAACTCAAGATATATCATTTAGCACACTTAATCACAATTTAAAATGGATTCAATGTGCCAAGAAACAAGTCACATAACATTATTTGCATCATTTGGTCACCATTGACCTTGGGAATCATATAGTAACCTTATTGGTCACAAACCACATCAATTAGCACATTAAAAATATGTTTTCAATAAATAGTTCCTAAGTATTTCAGAGCAACTAGAAAGAGATTCTTTAACCAGAAAGAATTCAACTTATTTGTAGGATACATATCCAAAAGTTTTCGCAATCAATCATGTATGATGGAATTATCAAAGATTTGACATTTTTGAAGTCTGTCTGTAACTCACTATAGACTCAAGTAACAAAAAGAAGATGTGTATGAACGAGATATCCAACAACAAGGAGAAGGAAAAGGATTAAATAGAAAAACTCTTGAATATGTAACGATCTCAAATGTGTCAGTATTAATAGAAACTCATTATTTCAATGAATAATTTCTTTAGACATAAGAAGATAATATAGGTGACAATTGTTCTATTGCATGATTTAATTACAATGAGTCAAGATTTTACATCACTATCATTTTGAGTATTGTATACATCATTTTAATTATCCAAAGCATGATTTTTAAGTGATAAACATGCTAGGCAATAAGTAACTTTCAAAGCAATAAAACATAATTTTAAAAAATAAGTACAACAATGGGATAAGTTTTAAGGTTTATTGTTGATTAATGCACTACTAAAAAACATGTTTTTTACGACGCACATTCTAAGACAGTTTTCAAAAAATCGTCTTAGAATGTTAGGTGGTGACAATTTTGTAAATAACAGGAGATGTATAACGACGGTTTTATAATAACCGTCTTAGATATTGAGTATTCAAAAATGGTTTTGTTAAAATCATCTAAAAATGAAGCATACAAAGACAGATTCTTCATAACCGTCTTAAAAATCAACCTCGTTAATTCTATTCCCGCTTCGCTCTCATTCTTCTCCCTAAAATACTCTCTGTCACTCTCTCTCCTCAAACCATTTCATTCCAATTTTTGTCACTCTCTCTCTCCTCGAAGTTCTCCCTCTCCTCCGTGTTCTCCGTGTCACTCAGTCCATTTTGCACGAGACCCCGCCCGTGGATGACACGTACTCACCCTGGTTCACCGTGACTAGCTCAATTCACTACATGCTTCGTGAGCAATGAGTCTAAGATTCTGGCATACCACCACTGCGTGGCTGCGGCGGTACATTCGGTGGGGAAGGTGTTTCTAGGGATTAAGAAGAAGGGCCTCTGGATCATGGTGACAGGCGGCGCGGGGAAGAAAAGACAACGTGATGCACCATTTTGGGAACCCTAGATTCAAGCTCATCCGACACGACTTCGTTGAGCCGAACCTCTTAAGGTTGAACAGACCTACCATCTCGCTTGCCCTGCTTCCCCTGTCCACTACAAGTTCAACCCCATCAAGACTATCATATCCTTTTAATCTATTTATTTTTTTTGTTTAATCAAATTTTTAGGGTTTTGGTTTGGGAAATTGGAGTCCTTAATTGTGTTTGTGTCTCTTCAGGTTCATATATAACTATATATGCACATGTGCTTTGTTGTATAATATGTGTATGTAGTTGTATTTCTTTCTATTGTTCTAGTATTCTTCTACAGTTCTTCGATGAAGTTCCATGTTTTGGTTATGGTGGTTTTAGGAGCTAAGAGAATTGCAATCTCAGTTGCACCATGCTGCAGATTATTGTTAAACAACTTCGTTGAAAAGTGAAGCTAAGAGAGAATGAGTCCTTTCTACACTCTTATTACCAATCTAAATGTTATTTTATGCCTTGTGTTTTTATCTTTGACAGTTTGTTATCAGCTTGATATGAGATTTATTGTATTTGTCCTCGAAGTCATCCCCCCACCATCAGTTTGTGTTGGGTATTATGTCAGTTGTACTGCCTGATAACTTGAATCTTGATATGGTGGGTCGCTCAAATATTTTATGTCTTCAACATGTTTGTGTTGTGCCTTATTATTGGTAAATATCCCCACCAAATACTTACTGATTGGTGGAGCTTAATGGGATATGCAATATCATAATGTATAACGTAATCCTTGTCTACATCTTACTTTAGCCATATTTCATAATTCATTTTCTCCCTTAAATATGTTTATGTCTCCATAATAATAGACCATTTTTTTATTTATTAAATATTTCAGACTACAAGCTATATGGCAGAGCAGATTGTTGGACATGGATCATTTGGGGTTGTGTTCCAGGTATGAATTCTTATCCACTAAATGATGTATTAGTTTAGCCTTTCAAACAGAGTGACATATGATGCTGTCATTTTTGTATAATTGTATGCTAAATGCTCGAAAACTAGTGAAATTGTGGCTATCAAAAAAGTTCTTCAAGATTGGAGGTATAAAAATCGAGAGTGGCAAACAATGCGCCTTCTTGACCACCCAAATGTTGTCTGTTTGAAGCATTGTTTATTTTCAACCACCGAAAAGGATGAACTATACCTTAATTTGGTAATGGAGTATGTTCCTAAAATAGTTAATCGTGTGATCAAACATTATAACAAGTTGAACCAACGGATGCCTCAGATATATGTAAAACTCTATACATACCAGGTATGCCTAATCATGTCAGTTTGGTTTTGTCATGATCCTTTTGTCAGTTTTATTTTGGAAAATGGGTTTGTTAATGTTTTGGATTATTTTCTAGCCCTCTAAATTAGAATAAAAAAGTTGTTGGTTCTGAAGAAAAAGATTTTGCTATTTTCTAATCATTCAAATATGCTTTGAGAGTGAAACAAGAGCATTCGGATTTTGAATGATTGTATCATATATAACAATTTATTTTAATTTTTGTTTAAGCTTAAGATAGGTGGAGACTTAAGTCAGTTATTTAGGTACATCCTTAAAAATGAGGATGAAGAATTCATTGTTGATTTTCATGTTCACATTCTAAGACGGTTATTACTAAAAATCATCTTAAATCAGATTTTTTTTTAAAATGACACTAATCTAAGACGATTTTAGTAATAATCGTCTTAGAATAGTATCATTTTTAAAATAAAAAAATCTGATCTAAGACGATTTTTCGTAATAACCATCCTAGAAACTTCAGCTATGAAGACGATTTTATAACCATTGTTGTAAGTGATGACTTTCAACACTGTTCACTACAAAGATGGTCTTCGAACCGTCGTGAAAAGCACTTTACAACCGTCGTAGAAACCTCTTCTTGTAGTAGTGATGTAAGAACAAGATGAAGGAGGATCAGTAGAAATTTGCTTCAATAATTAACACAAATAGTAAAATGTTATTATTACAATATATAAATTTTAAAAATCATAACATTTATTGTACTAATAAGAGTAAGGTATAATCAAGGTCAACAACTAGATCAGGATGCACGTGAATTGATGAATTCATAATAAAATAAGCGAGCAGGGCTTATAATATATTTTTTCACCTCTTATTTTTCCATATATTTTTATTTTTTGAACTTTATTTTCTAGTTGTGTGATGTGATTTTGTCCACTTGCATTAGTAGAGCTAGAAGTGACACAATTGTTGGTATATAAATCCAAATACCCCAGATGGGAATACTCCAAAACTAATACCATGTATTTTGCAATATGAATTTTCTTTTCCAAATACATGTTCATGAAGTCAATAGGTGAAATTACTATAGAAGCAATTCCTTGACTATCAATTTGGCCATAGATTTTCTCATCCTCATCCACAGTACCATAGCTTTCATCATCAAACACAATCTCACTACAAAAAAAATGCATGCTTCCCACGGACCATTTCCGGCCATAACAATTCCATCGGAATTGTAAAGTTTTCCCACAGAGTATTCCCACGGGTATTAAGGTCTTCGGAAAATTTATTTTATCCCAAAACTTCACACCACAACCCTAGTCGTCGTGTTGATGTTTTCGTTTCCCTTACCAATCTCATACTTGCGTTCTCCATTGTAGTGGCTCACGCAAGGTGCAACTCCGGCGTCATCACGGCCCTTTCTCTGTGATGAGTACAGTGTGCTCTGCCTCGTGTTTCATTGCGTTGTCCATTGAAGTGACATACAGGTACCTATATCCTGGAACTCTTATTCGTTGATTTGCTAGGAAATAAAATTTTTCTGCATCCACTTCCGTGTTGTGAAAAGGTACGCTGTCTTTGTTGTGGGGTTTTGGTTAGGGGTTTCAATCAGAGGATTTTGGGCTTACATTATTGAGTATATGCGGCGGCGGGCTTCATCCTCGGTTTCTTTGTCCTTGGGACCGAAGTTCTCAAGGAAGGTCTCGTCCACCAGGAACTCGTTGGAGCTGAAGGATTTAGAGATGGAGAAGGGGCAGTGGCGGTGGTGGTGGAGGAATGGCTGAAGACGGTGGTGGAGACGCTGAGGGGAAGGGTTTAGGGGTTTAGGGAAAGTGAAGAGATAAGAGGTTTGCAGGACTTGCTTGGCTGGATAATTGGTATAATTGGTATGATTTTTCTATTTGTTGTAATGATAGTCTTTTGTTTTAAGGAGTAGATCCTGGAGTGAAATTGAGAGCATGGATTATGGTAGAGTAAAATGGTGAGGTTGATTTGACAGATTTAAGGATGATAGATAGTGTGTGGTGATCATGGTGTTGATATCAATCGATGCCTATGTAAATATTGGTGTATGAATGCTTGATGAGTGGTCATTTGTTTTTATGGCTACAGGTCGACCAACATGTCCTCAGGGGTAAGAACTGAGACTACATCTGCAAAGGCATCTGGATCCAGGATGAAGATCTCAGAATAGCATATTTTAATCTACAAAAGATTGAGGAGTTATATAGCAGCTTGCAGGATTTCTCTTTAGACCTATGCTATAATTTCTCAGTGATAATTTCAGGAAAGGAGGCAGAGTAGAGCAGAGATGGTGAACACACTGCAAGCTTTTCCCTTTTGCCACTGGGTGGACCCACAACGTAGGCGGGAAGGAGAGTTTTGAGGAGCTGCAACAACTCTTTGAAGAAATGTTTCAAGCCAATATTGGGTCAGCGGGAAGGACCTCTTACACTGCACCGGCTTGTTCTGGTGAAAGTTCTAATTCAAATAAATGTATTTCCACTGAAATGAATTTTGGGAAGACAAACAATTCATCTGAATTCGATTCCTGCTACCAGAACTTCTGTTTAGAGGTTAGTATATACAACAATCTTCAATTCGTACTATGAAATTCATCCCATACATGTTATATCAATTAAAGTGGAAAAGGCAATGTGAAGTGTGAGGTTCTGGGATTCAAATCTTAAGCCTCTATACTCCATGTACAAAGAACTTGTAATTGTTGTCATAATGTCTTTGGACGAGATTATATCCTAAATTAAGAACTAAATAATTTCGGAAGTGAAAGTGAGTATTTTTTGACTGAAACATTTGCAGTTGCAGGTTATTCCTAATTTCCAATGAACTGAATGTATGCAAGTTTTATTGGGAATCATTATTCAGAGTTTTAGACTAAATATAAATATAAATGATAATATAATTTTTTTTAATAAAGTGTAAAAGGTTGAAAATAGAAAAATAAAATATTTCAGGAATAGAGTGAGCATCTACGTGGTGCCTGGTGCAATTTTTCTGGTATTTTATGATTAGAAAATTATCATAATTCCTATATTTGTTATGCCTGTATCTTAGAAATTTTTTCTTCAAAAGGGACTAAAAAATAAGACTAGTTTTACCTTAAAAGGATCTGATTTTAGCAGCACAATTTTAGTGCATCTCAATTAAAAATATATTTTTTTAATTTCTTAAAAAATATTATAAAAACACTAGTTAATAAGATGTTTCAAATATTTGTACCAAAGAGATAAAGAGTGAGGGATAGGTGGGTTGATGAAGTTGTCTTGCTGTTATATGTGATGCATAAAACTTTTAGGTCAGTGTGATGTACCATGTAGCGTAAAGCATAGTAAATATATTGGATAATATTACAATTAGTTACATTTTTGTGTGAAAGGGCTAGAATTATAAATGATGCACCACTAACTTTGTTGGGCGCAGATAAGATAACATCTAGACTTAACCTTGTAATTTAGGTGAATGAAACATTAGCGGGTAACGGCAAAGGATGCCAATATATTTACTGTGCTTCTTTTGCTTCTTTTAGGTGTAATTTAGGTGATTTTTCAGCTTCTTTTGCTTCATGCCTTCAATTAAAAGGCCCCCCATTTTAATTTTCATAGAATCATCTTATTTTTTGTGGGACATAAAATTATCATGTTATGTATTTCATAGTCCAAATTTGCTTTTATTTTGGAAATTGTTTGAACATAGGTTTATCATTAAATTCTTTAGGTCGTGTTGTTTTTGTCATAGGTATGCCTCCAGTATAAGATTAGTCATGTATGCTTACCTGTGCAGCTGTTTACTAATATATTTTGAGAAATCTTATTGTTCATTTTTTTTTTTTGGAGAAATCTTAATTATAAGAAAAAAAACAGTCTATATACTAATATTATAAAATATTTCTACACTGATATTAAATGCAATCATACGTGATATCTCTCTACCCATGTGAATTGCTGGTGATATTTTCTTGGTATGATTTAGAGGATAATAAGGTTGTGTGAACTGTGTTATGAAAGAAACTTGTCAGTGGGTTGCTTATAATGGTTGGATCTATTTCCTAGGGCCTTCAAGGATAATTTCTATGCCGTTGCAAATTGGGGTTGTGTCTAATGCATTTCCATGAATTATTGTCTCAAACCAAGCAAAAATTAAAATGTATTTTTTTTGTTCACACATGGCTAGGTCAGATAGACTATACTAATTTGTGCTGGCTATTAGTTTATTTCTATTTGTGCTTCTAAGTCTAATAGGCACCTGGGCCATCAGAAAGGTCAATTTGATTGAGTGAGTTAAATTACCTCTCTTTATTGGTTAAGGACTTTCATTCCTTCATTCTTTGTTGTATCAGATTAGTTCATACTTTTCCACGTTTTGGATTGGAACATAAAGTTGCAAAAGTGAGGCAGAGTCAATAGTGTCTTGTCTCACTCAATTCTTTTGTTTAGATCTATTTACAGCAAAAACAATATGGATTGGTTGTTCCATTTCATCATAGCTTCTAATTCTATGCATATGCATCGGTGTTAACATTCACTTGAATGTTGTTTGTTTTTTCTCTTATTGATGAAGTTGAATTGTGTGCAGTGAAGGCATTGAAAGAGATAGGGAGCAAGATTAAGAAGAAAGACTGGGACTTCGGGGTGGATCCTTGCAATGGAAAAGGAAATTGGAATGTGTCTAATGCTAGGAAAGGCTTTGAGAGTTCTGTCATATGTGATTGTTCCTTCAATCACAATTCTTCTTGCCATGTCGTAAGCATGTAATGTCTGATTAAAAAAATGGTTTTTTTTCTCTCTTAAACATAGTAATCTATGTGTGTGCATTGGTTGGTTTTGTTCAGTTGTCCTGTGCTTTGGATCCGGTTTTGTCTTACCTTGCTATCAATTATCTGGACCTGTTCCTAGCCAACCAAGGGATTTTGGTAAAGATTCCAAATGTGCTAGCTTTTTTAAGATTGTTTATTTTCTTCATTGATCTTCAATTATATTGATTCATATTCTTATTTTTTAAGATTAACGAATATAACATAGTATCTATATCTGAATTTTTCACCCTAACATACATAAAAAATAAAATATTTACCAAAACATGCATCTCACAATTTTATTTACCAAAACATACATATTTATTATTCACATTATAAATTCGGATTGGGGAGACCTGAATTTACAATGTGATTTTAAAAAAAAAATTCAAAACCCAGTTAAGAATTCGGGTCCCCCAAACCCAAATTCTCAACTGTTTTTTTTTTCTTTAAGATAATAATAAATAAACAAAGAATTTAATTTAAAAATAATAAAATTAAAGAATATAAATAAGAAAAAATTAATTCTAAGTAATATTTAAACACGTGTACTTGCACATAATAATAATTTAATTTTGATAATTAATATTATAATACATAACTATTTTTATTATAAAATTATAATATAATGAAAGTGTGAGATAAAAAATATTATAAGATAATTATTTTAACGATTGATGACTTATTTTAAAATATATTTAAAAAAATATTCGCAAAAAAATAAAAATAATATATTAAAGAAGATAAGAAATTGACAAAAACCGCAAAAGGAAGATTAAATTAAAGCATATAAGTTTATAACATAAATAGTAAACAAAAGCAAAAGATTAAATTGCTTGACTAGAACTTCCAGGACGGTGAGGACATGTATTTTTTGAATGACCTACTAGTCTGCAGATTGAGCAACGTTTTGGTTGACCTATTTCTCTGTCATCCATATTAGTCTGTATTCTTCTTGATATTAGTCGACCTTTTTTATTTCTCCTCTTGGCTGGATTGGCACATAATTGTGGGTTACTCCTTCACTGGAACAAATCCAGTAAGATTTGAAATTCTTTCAGGATGCAACATCGAAACACTCAAGGATGTCATCAAGTCCATTGCGCCTATAGGGGTTCTCCCTTATGGAATTCACAAGTAACAGATGATCAGAAAATTATTTTTTCGACAACCAGGCCATGCAAAATATTCAGAAAAAGTAATCGAATATCATATAATAGAGTTGATAAGTGATGAAGACGTGTTAAAGATGTTAGCAGAATCCAACTACTGTAAACGTTTTTGTCCAATAGAAATTTTAGTTATTTTTAACAAACCAGTAACCCAACAAGCCCCAATAACAATCAACATGTTGCAATAATTGATGCAGATGTTGGGCATGATGAACAATTCACTAGAATGATTCAAATGGAAGAAGACATGTCCACTACACAACATCTTTCAAACTATAATTAGTTTGATTATTTTCGTATTTCAATTGTTATTGTTAGAACGTTTTGTTATTTTCATTTTATTAAGTGGTGTTTATTATATTTGTCTCTCTATCTCTCATCCTAATTACCGTAGTGTTTTAATTTCTCTATATAATATAACCGATATATAATAACTATTTATTCACGGTATTTTTAATCAATTTATTTTGTTTTAATTATTCCCCTTTTTTATTTTATTTTTCTCTGTATAATATAGTTTTTGTACTAATTAATTTTTCTCATTTTTTCACAATGAATAATCAACATTATTTATCATAACTTAAACAAATATAAATATTAAATTATCATTTTTATATATTATATAATTTTATTAAAAATCTTAAAAAATAGCATAACACAAAAAAAATTAAATTATTATTATGTGCAAGTGCACGTGTTTAAATACTACTTAGAATTAATTTTTTCTTATTTATATTCTTTAATTTTATTATTTTTAAATTAAATTCTTTGTTTATTATTATTATCTTAAAAAAAAAATCAGTTGAGAATTCGGGTTTGGGGGACCCGAATTCTTAACTGGGTTTTGAATTTTTTTTTAAAAAATCACATTGTAAATTCGGGTCTCCTCAACCTGAATTTACAATGTGAATAGTAAATATGTATATTTTGGTAAATAAAATTGTGAGATGTATGTTTTGGTAAATATTTTATTTTTTATGTATGTTGGGGTGAAAAATTCATCTATATCTATTGGATTCTCCTTTCATAAGATATGACTCAAATTTGGTTTATGTAAATGCAACATTCATTTACAAGTTACAACCCTCCACCCCCATCATATGTAAATTCCTATGGATTTCATTTCAAGTGATGTAATATTAGTTGAGATGTTTTGGGTCTAATGTTGTCATTTTAAGAATTTGTGTGGTGGGGTTCAATTACACATAAATAAAATTTTGTTTTTGGCAAAAAAAAAAAATCACTTTGTGACGGTTTTTAAACCGCCAGAAAACACAAAACGTGAAAATAAAAAAAAAGTTAAAATAAAATTTGTGGCGGTTAAAAGCAGCCACAATTTTAGCCGCCACAAAAATATCAATTTTTTGTAGTGATATATCCGTTTCGACGGACCTTACCGACAGATATATCCGTCGGAAATTACCGACGGACATAAATATCCGTCGAATAAAATTTCCTATGACCATTTTATCGACGGATTTTTGTCCGTCGGAAATTTTAATTTTTTGACGAATTTTTGATATTAGCAACGGATTTTGGCCGTCGGAAATTTGCGTTTTTTTTGTAGTGTCTATACAAGAAATCAAAGGTCACTTCATAAACTTTCATCCTCCCGTAATTTCACCTTCATATAGAATTCCAACAAATTCTTCACACAGTTATTCAATCCTTAAACATGATGCTATTGAGATGGGTGCTAGGCATATTGGCCATTCACCAGTTGCAGGTACACATGTACACTGACCTCGTAGAAGGAACATGCACGAGACAACTCTTAGACATCAAAATTTTCATGCGGCCTCTTTCCTAAATCCAAATACTTGGGATGGTCAAACTCCAAAACTAATACCTTGTACTTTACTCGAATGTTCTTTTCAAAATACTTGTTCAATGGAATCAATAGGTGAAATTAATATGGGAGCAATTTCTTGACTTACGATTTGGCCATAGATTTTCCCGTCCTTCTCCATAATACCATAGTTTCATCATCAAACACAATCTGAGCAAGATATCAAAAGTCACTCCATAAACTTTCATCCTCCCGTAACTGCACCTTTGTAAAGAGTTTCAACAAATCCTTCACGTAGTTTTTCAAACCTCATACACGATGCTATTGAGATGGGTGTTCGACATAATAGCCATGCACCATTTGTAGTGCACATATACACCGACCTCAGAGGCAACATGCACAAAACAACTCTTAGACCTCAAAATCTTTCTCTTGCAACCTTTTTCCTAAATCCAAATACTTGACATGGGTAAACTCCAAAAATGATACCTTGTACTATATATGCCTAAATGTTATTTTCCAAATACATGTCTAATGGATTTAATAGGTGAAATTACTATATGAGCAACTCCTTAACTTTCAATTGGGCCAAAGATTTCCCTATTCTCCTCAAGTGTACCATAGCTTTGGGTTCAGCTTTATACACCATACAAATATCTAATACACCCAGCATGAACAGTGCTTTTCCGAAAATGCCCTCGCGTTATTAAACATTTTT
>CM023959.1:22731612-22742375 GCA_013407115.1 Glycine latifolia | reverse complement strand
GAACATATTATTATTAATATATATGTTCACATACAAGCCCAATAGGTTATTGTATGGTTATATGGGCCCATATGGGCTGGAGCCCAATAGCTTACTATATTACTAGGGTTTTCCCTACGCTGGAGGTAACACTGTTGAGCATTCCAAATTCTGATGCCTCTTGGTGTAATACTTCAAGCAACCAACACTAAACTTTTCTCTCTCTCAAAGCCTTTACCTCCAACAGTATATAGTTCCAACAAATCCTTCACATAGTTCTTCAATCCTCATACACGATGCTATTAAGATGGGTGTAGGCATGTTGTTCATGCACCATTTGCAAGTGCACATATACATCAATCTCATAGAGGCAACATGCATGAATGAGACAACTCGTAGACATCAAAATATTCTTCAATCTCTTATGGCCTTTTTCCTAAATCTAAATACTTGGAATGAGCAAACTCCAAAATTGATACCTCATACTCTGGCTGAATGTTCTTTTCCAAATACTTGTCCAATGGAGTCAACATATGAAATTACTATAGGAGAAATTCCTTTACTTTCAATTTAGCCATGATTTCCCCATCCTCCTCTACTGTGTCATAGTTTTCATCATCAAACACAGTCGTTGCAAGAGATTAGAGGTCACTCCATGAACTTTCATCCTCTCGTAACTACTCCTTTGTGCATTCCAACAAATATTTCATGTAGTTCTTCAATCCTCATACACGATGCTGTTGAGATGGGTGTTAGGCATGTTAGACATCAAAATCTTCCTCCTACGACCTTTTTCCTAGATTATGTAATATTTCATATTTCTCTTTGTACTATTTTTGGAATTTCCTAGTCATAGGACCTATGCATGAGACAACTCTTAAACATAAGAAATCTTATCCAACATGATCTAATAAGATGCTACAAGAAAATGTAAAACAAAATGATACAAAATTACATATGAAATTTCTCTTATGAATATGGATATATAATGTGCCCATACTCATTGGTCGTCTTGTTTCAGCTATCTATTGATAATAATCACATATCTTAAAGTTAGTTTTATATAAATTTGATAAAAAAAAACACTGGATATTACACAAAATTTATAACTATTTACCAACTTTGTCATCTTTCTCTTTAGCTTTTTAGAACCATCAATGTGATTTATCATAAGCTTGGCCTTTTTTTATTTTTTAGACATAGTCACTATGAATATACATAAAAAAAATATAAGGTATATTTATGATGGTCAAACCATTTCAATATTGAGTAAGCATAATAGTACCTTTGCCATCTCCTCTAATCTATAATCTTTAAAATTCATTTTAGTTGCTAAAATTTAATATGATGGATTTATGATATTTTCTTTTCGAGAATTTAAATCTTCATAAAACTATAATAAATTTAACCTATATTCCTTCCACTTTTTCCCAATGTCTTTCATTATGTACGATTTTGCATCACCATCATGGATCTGATCTTAATTACTATATAACATTCCCTTTAATCACTTACAATTGTTAGATATTACAATATATAAGAATAAAAACATAAATATTATGATAACTAGCAAGAAAGACATCATTTTACACCTTTGTTCTGTTGTTGAGAACAACAATGTATAGCTGAATAGTTATTGACTTAATCTCTGATCAATACTTTCTTTAAGGCATCTATAAGGAAGATACCTATAAATCCAGTAGATCACCGTACACAACAATATGAATCTTGGTCGTGGTGTGTGTGCACAGTGATAGCATATATTAGTGTTAGAGAGCCTAGATCATACATGTGAGCGTACCTCTTATATATATAAGGGAGTTACCCCTAGGTTGGTTATTGCCACCTTTCTTCAGATCCAGTATATCCTCATGATATATATGGTATAATATCTTGTTATTAGAATATATGTTCGTTGAGATCTCCTTTGACAACCATCATCCACATTGTTGAGATTAGTTATTATCAAGATTCTGAGCTAATATCCTCCTTAATGGGCTTCACGATAACGGGTCATTATATTGTGTCCATTTATTGAGTCTGTAACAACCTTAATGGCATTATCCCGAGCCCAATCATTTGAGGACTTAAGCACCTTAGGTCATTTTTTGGGTAAAATATGTTTAATTTCTATACTTTGGTAAAAAATTGTGTTAGTCCAGTATTTTAACTTTGACCTATTTGGTTTCTAAACTTTAGAAAAATAGTGACTTCATTCCTCATCGTAGACAATTTTTACCTTGACGGTAAAGTTGTGTCTTGGTGACCTGTTGGTCATGGGTTCGAATCCGGAAACAGCCTCTTTGCATATGCAAGGGTAAGGTTGCGTACAATATCCCTCCCCATTACCTGCGCATAGCGTGGAGCCTCCGGGCAATGGGGTTACGTGGTTAATTTAAGTGGGCCAAAAACCACTACTTTTTGTAAACTTTTGTAATCAAACTGATAAAGTTGAAGTTTGGAAATTAAAATCAAGTTTCATCAAAAGTATGGAAGTGAAACCATTTTTTTTATAGCTAATGGAAAAGTATTTGCAATTTTGTGATATTTGACTCAAAAAACTTCCTAAGAGCCTATAAGGTCATTTGTGCCACCCAACATACTTTTTTCTAAAGGAATTATAACCATGTCTTTGCAGAACAAATGTCTAGTTACAATAACTTCTCCTTGATTATTTGTAATAAAAAAAAGTGTTACAATTTCAATATGAATTGGATTTCACTATTATGCAAACAAATAATATAATAAAATGTTTGAAAATTAAGACATTCTTCTCACCTAAATTGTCTAATGTTGTCATTTATCACTAACAAAGTCCTAGGATCTAGATCCTAAAGGTCATGATATGGTAAAGGTTCATCATGGGGTGAATCTTTACATGAATGATGTGACAACTTCATATGGATTAAAGTGAAACTTTAACTTGTTGGTGTCACACTTTTTGAAAAGCACCAAATTACAAAATCATTGAAAAAACTTGTGATCATCCATTACAATAACTAGCAAATTAAAAGTCTTTCAAAGATAAAAACATATAATAAGACAAAAAAAAAGTGTTACAAAAAGAAATAATAATACAAAAAAGAAAATTCTTAATATTATGCTTTTAGTCAAATTCTACATGTACACCAAACCTAGACAATTGAACTTATAATCATCTAACCAATGCAAGGCCACTATTGTTGACAAGTCTCACTCTCATAAGTTGTCTTCGTAGCATCCTTCCTCATCAAACAAATCTATTGATTTTAAACGTACTAGATTCACTCATCCTTTTTCTATGTTATCCTCCACATAATATATCAATTGAGCTTCACAAGCTTAGATGTATGGTTCATCATCTTCTTTCACACCCATATGAATCAAATTACAAAAGTTGATTGAGGTGAAGCCCAATAATTTCTTTCTAACGTGTCTAAAATTTGTAGGGATAGCCTATTGACATTTAACAGTCATCACGAATTAACCATGGTAGTTTAGTTCAACAATATCTACTGTTTTCTCATAATAAGACACCAAACCTTCTGTTGGCCTATTTTTACTTGCACTTGCGTAACTTTTTGTTCCAAAGCTACAAAAAACACTACTATTTTGAGATTTCGTCCTAAGGTTCAAAATTCATAACCATTCACATATACAGTCGGCATTCTTGCTTGCTGAAGTAAGCCTTGCGCAAATGAGCAAATACAATTTGATTGTGCATTGTTGTTATTATTCATAATCTATTAAAACAAGATGATTTTAGTATTAATGCATAACAACATACTCAAAGTAAATTGTATCTTTTATCTTCTACACTTACATAACGCATAAATTAATTCACAAATCCTTAATGAACTTCATTTTCTATCTCACTTGATAATCTTGTTATTTGTGATAGTTCTAAATTTCATATATGAATCATCAGGCTAAGAAATATAATCGAGGACAATATAAATGTTGACTTTTTCACAAGAAACCAACGCATGCCTGTATTATATTTATAGCCATTCTATAAGTGTCAAAGTAAAATATGAACTTCGAATAGGTTTGCCTACATTGAGAAATAGACATGACAAAGACTTGATTGGTTCATCATCAACACAACCACCTCAATTTAATATTATCTTAATTTAATTGTCCAAGCACCTTGAGCAGAAGGTAAGTAACTCTTCAAATCCAACCTTCAACGAGCCTGGTTGTGCTTTATTACGTATTACATATAAATTCCTTCAATTTTTTATGAAACCTATAATTTTAAAATTTTAATACACAAAGAACTTAAATATTACATTATATATCTCAAATTTGACATATAAGATATTGTACCTTGGGACACATCCATCAATAACGTAAAAGAGTCCTCTAAGTTTGGATTAAGAATGATGGAAGAAACAAAATTTAGACCATGAGTGATTCTAAATTACATATCTATAGCAACAACTGAAAAAATTATTGGAAGAACAAAAACAAAGATAATGTCGTGGATATATATATATATATATATATATATTATCATGTAAGAGAATGTAACTTCACGACTAGACCATGAGTGATTCTAAATCACATGATGTGATATGAAACCACTTCATCATGTTGCTCGTCATTCAAAAAATAAACCTCTAATTCCCTTTGAAAATTTCAGGAATTTCATAAGCATACAGGGCCATTTTGAATGAGGCTATGATTGTAAACACTACATAATTTTAAACCAGCTTTACTCCTTTTGTTTTATCTGATTATCAAAAGAGTGAAGTTGCCACCACATATTTTCAAATCCAAGAAGAACAGAACCCCACATAATCTTTCCAGACTTCAAAATAATAGGCCTCTAAAATCCTATTAGGCGAAGGGTCAAATAAAGGCTAACTAAAATCCTCGTATGCTTTAGAATCATCAACCACAACAGCTCATTGTTAAACATCTTTGTTCTCTCATTAGAAGCATGATGCAACTTGTTTCAATTTGTATGATTACCAATCAAAACATGCTACATGCATATATGTGACATCTAAGATATCTTGCTTGATATTCTCTCAAAATTGTAAATAATGAAGAACTACAGACATACAGAAGTAGAAAGAAGCAAATTCAGCAGCAAAAACAGAATCTGCAGCAGGACAAGATTGGATGTGCCAAACCATGTGCAAGAATAAATAAAAAAATCCAAATTTCTAACTAATAATTTTAAAGGTAATTAGTAACATAAAATACCAAACAGCCAGCCAAAGCAACCAATGGCAGGTCCCAACAATATACTAACAAGTAATTATAGCTACTTAGTCACCCCTATCTAGCATGCCAAATGCCAATCAAGCTGCAATAATCAATTCACACTAACAAGCATTCCAATATGATATTCTACAAGAATTAAATGCAATGGGAACATTGTAAGAGACATTTCATTTTACATGTTTAGATCACATGCTGCTGGGATTGAACAAAAGGAGGTCTAATTTCAAATTTTCAACTGAATGCAGTAAGATATGGTTGTATGGACTTTCTTATCACAAACTTAAAATGGTCCATGAATACGGTATTTATTGCTCTTTTTATTTTCTTTTATTCCTAAGTCATCCTACTTCCTGTGGGGCTAATTTAGCTAGCATGGTAACAGATGGGATTATAATTTATTAGGCATTTTGTTAGAATTTTTTTTTTTTTTTGTGTTCTTAAGGTTGTTGATGTGTAGCGGGTTAGCTTTTGAGATGTTATATATGTACTCTGACTAGAGAATTAAGCAGGTGACATGCATACCTTATAATTCAAGTCATATGCTGATTACAGTTTGATATGCTTGAGGATAAACATCAAGCTAAGTTTGAAATGCAGTGCACGCCAAGCTAGGAATTTCTTTCACAAGAGACTGAAGTAAAACCTCATGATGAGAAGAGATTCACCCAAAACTTCACTAGGCCTACATATAGCATGTGCAGACTGCAGGCATAACAGCAGAAAATAAGCAAACATCTATACAAAAATCATGAAATCACTGAAGTTCAATCGAAATAATAGAAAACGCAGAAAAGAAGGCAAGACTTCCCGTGTCATTGGCAGTATAAATCCCTATCCACTTGGTTCTATTAATTATTTGAATTTGAAAATTTATTAGACACAATGGGGTTGGTGCCATTTCTTTGTCATTCAGTTATAAAATAGAAAACATAGGAAAGAGATTTTGTGGATGACGAACCTGCTACTGCGGTCACACAGGACGTGGTCGTCGGTGGGCCAATTCGTGATGACTGGCAATGTTGATAGGTACACGTTCATGGTTGGGGAAGAAGGAAACGCAAATATCCGACACGAAAGCAAATAGAAACATAGTGCCACCAAACATAAAAATTAATTCATCAACTAGCGGTTAGAAACAGACCTTATTTTCCTAGATTCATATAATTCATTTCTTATTACATTAAAATAAAAAATTTCTAATAATAATAAACTTTATGGAGGTTCACAATCGCCAGTAAAATTTAAATCTCAACATCGCTTACCTGACCAATGGTAATCAATTTTTTAAGGGTGATTTTATGTAACAGCCACTAAAATCTGCTTCCGGTGTAGTGTCATAATACCCAAGTCCCTATCATAGTCCTTTTATCGATCTCATACTCAAGAAATTGTTGTTCGACTAAAAACTAGCGAAGAGAATACGCTTTCATGCTCATTAAAAACCATTTTACTTGAACATTTTAGTCCGACTTTTCTGAGAAAGTTTGATGGGAAGCTATTGGAGGCAAGAGGTAAACATAAAAAGATCATTATAATGAATCAAACCAAACCAATATAATCATAAGGAGAACAATTCCAATGACTACTACATACATACATACATCAACAGCACATTTAACCCAAACTAATTAGGGTCGATGATAAATGAACCCAATAATAAATACGAGGAGATTGAAAAAAAAAGAATAAGAGAAAGGGAAAATAAGATAAAAGAAAAAAAGGGGGAAAGAAGGAGGGGGAAGATGAAGAAGAAAATGACTAAAAATATATCATACATAGAGATAACAATGGGTCTAACCCTCTACCAAGTTTATAGTTTTCTTCATTTTGTCTTAAGACACACTATCTGTCAATCTATATATCACTCCATTAAGTCTTGTTTAACTAACTTTTCCCACGTAAGTTTCTGTTTATCTCTACCTTTCTTTGTGTCGAGCTCTTGGTAACAAACTTTTGTTCTTACAGGAGCATCCAAGGATTGTCTCATTACGTATCCAAACCACTTCAATCTATGTTCCCTCATCTTTTCACTTACCAGTACTACTGTTACCTTTTGTCAAATATCTTCATTTCTTATTTTACCCATTTTCATATAACCATACATCCACCTTAACATCCTAATTTCTGCTATCTCTATTTTATGCTCATGTTGTCTATGTGCTAACCAACATTCAGCTTCATATAACATTGCAGATCTTAGAGTTGTTCTATAAAATTTTCCTTTAACTTAAAGGAAATTTGCAGTCATACAAAAACTCATATGCACTCCGCCATTTCATTCACCATGCTCTGATTCTATGATTTACATTATTGTCAATCTTCATTTTTTTGCAAAATTGATCTTAGGTATTTAAGAACATCTTTCTTGGGTACCTCTTGACCAGCATTAGATCTTGATCATCATCTATTACCAGCGAAAACTCACATTTCATATACTCAACATTTCTCTTGCTTAATGTTGAATCCTTTAGACTCCAAAGTGCCTATCCACAATTCAAGTTTCCTATTAACATTGTCTTTGGTATCATCAGTAAGCACAATGTCATATGTAAAAAACATACACCACGACACTTCCTTTTGAATATATTTTATTAGTTCATTTATCATTAAGACAAAGAGATAAGGACTAAGAGCCGAATCTTGGTGTACACTTACCATGATAGGAAAATAACTTGATATTCCATTACAAGCTTTCACACGTATGGTTGTCCCATCATAAATTTCCTTAATTGCATTTACATACTTTAATTGTACTTTTTTCTTCTTAAGAGCCCATCATAAAACTTTTCTTGGGACCTTATCATATGTTTTTTCAAGATCTATACCATATGCAATTCTTTCTTCTTTTCTCGATACCTTTCCATTAATTGTCGCATCAAGAAAATGGTTTCCATGATACATCTTCTTGACATAAATCCAAATTGATTTACAGAAACATTGATTTCTCTCTTCAAGATGTTCAATGACTACTACATACAACTCAGAAAATAGCACAAGGAACACAGTATGTCTCCCACAAAGAAATTCATTATACTACTCTCTCCTGAACATCCAAAGAACGTACTACTTCATTTCTAAACAAGTTTACATTGATGGCAACCAAGTCCAAAATTCCAAACAAAATTCAAATCCAAATAAGACCGTACATAATGATGGGCACCAGCAAGAGATCGTAGTAACGATTATTGATGCCGCTAGGGTCCTTGCACTGGAGGTAGAACAAGAGAAACTCTTCAGCGAAGCGAACGCATTGATGAGGTTTAGGAGCGAAGAGGGGAAAGTGAAGCTGAGGATGAGGAGAGGGAGGAGGGAGTAGAAGAGCAAGACGAACGCGATGGATAGGACTTGCATTGGAGCACAACGCCAATGGTGTCGTTTGAGTTGTGCGCGACAAAGAGGGATAGCGTGGAGTTGAGGATGAAGAAAGAGGAGAAGAGGACCAAAGAGATTGACAAGAGGGTTTTGGTTTTCTTGGTTTGGGAATAAGAAGAGTAAAGAAGGGCTTCATGAGTGCCGATCAGAATGAACCCTAAGCCTCTCAACACGAAGGAGAGAAGTCCCATTTTGCAGTGTGGCTATGGTCAAATTTTCTTTCAGTCAATCCGAGGACGGGGATGAATGGGATTTTGGTTTTGTCAAATGTTACATGCGAATGGTGTCGCTTCATAAAACTTCGACTAAATAATTTTTTCATCCTTGAATTTATCAAGTGTTAATGATTGGGTGTGAAAATTTAAAATGTTATTTTTCAATTTATAAAAAGTGCAACAAATTAGTTTTATTGTTAATTTTTTCATTAATTCAAATGGTTGTGTCTACTGACACTATCAATGATAACGTGACAGTTGATGATTGTCACGTGTCGTACATATGAGTGTCATGTATCATCTACATGGTTGTCACATGTCAAAAAATTAATTTTTATATGACCTCTAAATTTAACAAGTTATTGTCATTTTAGTCCCTAAAATTAACCACTTATTAATATTTTGGTTCCTGAACTTAACTATTTACTATCATTTTAGTCCTAAAAGAACTTTTGAATTTTTAATTAAGTGTTACACTATATATAAATTGTTAGCATGGTGACAATAAATGACATTTGTTTAGTGATAACAATTTCTTATGGTGATAAAAATTAAATGAAAAATAATTGTCAAGTATAGAAATAAAAAATATTATATTTTATATTTGAAATGTGTATTATGTAACATAATTGAAAATCAATAAATATATGAAAATTCAATCAATTTTTCATATGAATCAAATTAAAAATGTGTATTATGTAATATATAGATATTAACAAATAATTTGTTTTTAAAAGTCAATATATCTATTTAATTAAGGAGAAAATTAAAAGGCAAAGAAATATATAATGGATCATTTTATTTGACCAAAATTTTAGAACAAATTATATATTTTTACTTTTTACCTTTTATTATATTTTGTTTTATATACTCCAACATGACTAATATAATAGATAAACTATAGAGTTTTTTACCCCAAAAATATAAAAAAAAAATTACTCAAATAATACAACCCAAAAAATATTTACCCTAATGATACATTTTACTATAACTAGGGAGAAATTGATTTATCTAAAACTAATTTATCACTTACTTTATTCTTTTTACAATAGTTAAGAAATCAATTTTTGGGAAATCAATTTCTAAACGTCAATTTTTTAAGGCCAATTATGAAATCGATTTCCCGAAAACCAATTTCATAACTGACTTTAAAAATAAATAAAAACAAAAATGGAAAGAACTAACAAAAAACATTAAAAAAAAAGTAATGAAATCAGTTTCCTAAAAATCGATTTCATAACTTACATTTAAAAAAAAAGATGTTTAGACATTTGGCGATAAGCATGTGCTTGTTTGGAGAGATAATCATAAATGATTAAAGTCTGACATTCATGGTACATAAAAGATTCAGCCAGAGCTATTCCTGTATAAGGGGCGAGGTATTGTAATGTAGTTGGAGAATCCGATGTTTCAACTACTACAATAGTTTATTCCATTGGTCCTCTTTCTTGTAAGGTATTCATCACTTGAGCCACAAAAGATGTTTTTTGACCAATAACTACATAAACACATATTACATTTTGTCCCACAATAAGATGTACTCTTACTAAAATGGGTTGGAATGTCTATATACCTAATCTATGTAGAGTCAGCACTCTATTCAGCAGCACAGGATGTCCTTGCATAACTTTTTGAAGTATTTCTCATACAATAGGTTCTTTTCCCAAAATTGACTCTTAGCAATTCCTATGTTCAAAGCAAAATGTTTTTGAATTAGACCACGAATTAGAAATGTCTGGAAAAGTTCTTTTGTTATTTCGTGGGGCAATCCACGTCTATATAATGAAAGTGATGGGCCTACGACAATGACAAAACGACCTAAATAATCAAGTTGTTTCCCAAGTAGAGTCTCCTGAAATCTTCCCTCTTTGCCCTCAATTATACCATAAAATGATTTGTAAACCTTATTATGACCATCCATCATTGATTGTTCGTGGATTCCACTTTCAAGAAGTGAGAACCAATTTCTAAACGTGTATAAAA
>CM023959.1:22716018-22731512 GCA_013407115.1 Glycine latifolia | reverse complement strand
TTGATTTATCACTTGCTACAGTAAATTGTATCATTAGTGTAAATATTTTTTGGGTTGAATTATTTGGATAAATATATTTTTTTTGGTAAAAAATCGTAAACTATATTTTACTTAATTTTGTAGGTTATATATATATATATATATATATATATATATATTATACTTTAATATGACAAGTAACAATTGTCTTCTCCGTTAAAAATATACTGGGGCGAATTATATTTAATGTTCAATTTTGTAAGTCATATATTTTTAACTTATAATATGTCATGTCTTTTAATACTTAATCGTTGAACAATGATGTAAAAATTGCAAAATTTTATATAAGAAAATAGTTCTAACACTTTTATTTTTTATGTCCTCTTATACTCAATCATTAAAATGGGTCAAGTTTTGTTTAACTTTCTTTTCATCATTAATATTATTTCATAAAATAGATTAATTAATTAATCTAACATTTTATACATATTAATAGCATAAAAAACAATAACTTAATTTAAATAAAATATTTGATTTGGAACCTTTTATTCACCTTAACATGTTAGTATTGAGTTGAGACTAAATATATTAATAGATTATCTTTAGTTATATTCACCTTGTTTGAATTGTATTATTTTTCTAAGAGATGGCAAACTTACATCATACGTCTTCATTATCATCCAAACTTATCATATTTTTTTAGAAAACTCCATGTTCAAATGAAAGAAGTTATTTATATGCTTATGGAACTAATTGGTTCACAAATAAGCATCATTTAGTTAGTCTTGTTGAGAGTCACAATCACAATTCTAGTATTGTTCTGCCTTTTAAGAACAGGGGTGTCTAGCTAGAATGCTGTTGATTTTAGTATTGGATCAAGCTCTCTCTCTCTTAAGGTATTTATTGAAGAATAATACCTCTAGAAATATGATCACTATACACAAACAATACTCGATCAGGGGGGTGAGGTGTGTGCACAGTGTGAATGGAAAAGGGAAAAGAGAACGAGTAATGTGTACATTTTTCCTCTGAAAGCAGCCCTTACTTATACTACACTTCCCTCTGGGTTAGTTGAGAACTCCCTCTGATATGCTTGACTATTATCTCTAGCCATTTAATACCAACATCTTCTAAGCAGTTATCATCTTGAAGGTCCACGATCTTTCATGCTATTATATTCAACAGTTTGAAGTTTTAAATTCATAGTGGGCCTTAACATTGAGCCCATATATCAAATCCGTAACAAGTATATTTTTAGAAAGCTCATTTTGCATCATGCATGTGTTGTACGCTGAATGTGTAAAGTGCTGACAAATTCATCCCCAAAAGATAAAAATTCAAATTTTTGTTCCAGAAAGTGAAAAAAATATGACAAATTCATTCATATGTTAACTTTCGTCCATTACCATTACTGAAAAAGTCTACGTGGCACATTCAGGAACGAATTTGTTAGTGCTCTACACATCCAGAGACGAATTTGTCAGCATTCTATCCAAAATATAATTTAACCTTCATCTTCTCCTTTTTTTTAATTGTTGCAAGCACAACACTACATAATAAGAAGCATAATATTGATCAATAAGCATAATCTGTTTGTTGCTTTAAAATTTTTGTTATAACAACATTAGGTAGTGATAAAATCAAGTTAACTCTCATTTTTTTGTAAGAATTAACTTACTGGTTGTGCATTTTTATTTGAGTCTCATATTTTGGGTAAGGTACTGCCATATTAGAAATTTCAAAGCAAAAAGTGAGATATACCTTACCCAAAATATGATATTCAGACAAATTAAAATGTACAGTCATTAAGTTAATCTTTACAAAAAAAATGATACTCAACTTGATTTTGTCACTACCTAATGTTGTCATAATAGAAATTTCAGATCAATAAACAGATTATGCTTATTAATCAATATTATGCTTATTATTATGTTTATTCTAACTTATGTTTGTTTTCCTTTTTTAAAGTATTTATTGTAATATTATATTTACAACGATTAAAAAAAGGGAGAAGATGAATATTAAATTATATTTTGGGTATGGCGCTGACAAATTTGTCCCTGAATGTGTAACATAGGTTCTTTCATTAACGGTAATGGACGGAAGTTAACAGATGGATGACTTTGTCGCACTTTTTTACTTTCAAGGACAAAAAATTGAATTTTCATCTTTTGAGAATGAATTTGTGAGCGCTCTACACATTCAGGAATTATAATGACTATTTATCCTTTATTTTCTTATTTATTCCGTTGATATTAATTTCAATTGAATGGGTATTTGAAAGGGTTATCGATAATTGGTATGATCCCTGCTATTCAACTGTTGTGAATTGCTATTGTTGATTTGTATAATATTTTTAGATTGGCTCAAACTTGAATTGTTTAAACTTCAATTTCAATTGTTACATTTATTATAAATCAATTCAATTGAATAGTTGCTAAGTTGATTTCCATTTAATCAATCCTTGATGCTCTTGTGTTTATGCTATAAGCTCGTGTCCCTTGTTAATTATTGATATTAGTTGTTCAATTTCAATTGAATTATGTTATATGATACACACATATTAAGTAGTTGAACTACTATTAGACTCCCTTATACATTAATTGGTTTTTATGATATGGGGAATGATTCTGCAATTAGAAAAATAATTAAGGGTAAAATTTGCTAGCTGGGATTTGAATCTAGCATAAAAGGTGAAATTAGAAAGCTTGACCATTGTGTCAATCAATGTCATTGATATATTGATGCACTAAATATATCAAGTGAATATATGTTAATAACTGGAATATATATGCCTTATACACTATGTTTTAAAGTCTTGTTGTTTTATATTTGTCGCTTCTGAGAATTTATTATGATCTTTATTTAGTTGAATTTTAAAATTAAGAAGCTTAAATATATAATTTTTTTGAAATTTTTAAAGTACAAAACATGTCAATAATACAATTAATAATTGATGTATGATTGGTAAGGGTGCCCTTTGGTGATGTATTGACCACGTCATAGGGTTCTCTATAGTAGTAGGCTACATTAAAAAAGATGTGGCATTGAAAAATAATCCAAAACAAGTCAAATTGTACATTGAATAATAGTAACATAACATTTATTGAAAAGTTTCACTTTAATAAAGGTTCAATATTTAATGTAGTATGTTTGACTACCAAAAAGAAAAATAATATAGTTGTAGAAAAAGATAAGATGTTAATAAGTTAGTATTAAATTGAGACCATAAATTTGATTCACTTTAATAAAATTCTCAATAGGATGTAGGATGTGGTATTGAAAAAATAAAACAAAACAATTCATATTTTAAATAGAATAATGATATCATAAAATAAATTAAAAATTTATCGCTTTAATAAATTTCCAGAATTGAATGTAGTATATTCGACTACCAAAAAGAGAAATAATATACCTAAGAAAATATATACAATTTTCATAAGGTAGTATTGAATTAATACTAAATATATTACTAGATTACCTTTAGTTATATGCATCTAGCTTGAATGATATTCTTATTTATCTAAGAGATGACAAATTTACATAAAACTTCTATAACTATTCTAATAATTGATTTTTATGCACTATTTTCAAACAATGCCAAAAAATATAACTTCTACATACAATTTTAATTTCATTGACATTTTAATCAAATTCTAAAACAATATATGCTATTAAAAAAAAATTCCAAAATAAGTCCAACAACATGATATAATTTATTATAAATCTTGTCATTTTAATAAAATTCTAATTTGGGATGTGGTGTTGTTTTACGAGAATGGATGTGGTATGCTTGACTACCAAAAAGAAAAATTATACATTACCATACGATTTTAATAAGGTATGTATTAAATTGACCATATATATATATATATATATATATATATATATATTAGTTTATCTTATGTTACACTATCCTAGTCTTAGTTCTTAAAGATGGAAATTTTGCATAAGACTTTTCTTTTAAAAGTTTTAATAGTTGTTCTTTATTCATTGTTATCTAACAATGTCATAGCAATTGCAACTCACTTTGCTCACTTAACAACACCTCAAGAATATGATGTTAATAGTGTTGGTCATATTTTAGCACAAAGTCCAGCCGTTCTAGATGCAATTCATCACAAGTCATTGCAACCTAATAATATTGGTCATATTAGAAGAGAGAATCTAGCTAATCCATATCCAGTCCACCAATATTCCTTGCATAGAAGTAAAGTTGATCATATTTTAAGAGAGAATCCAACAGGTCCAGATTCAATCCATCATAAATCATTGATACCTAATAAAGTTGATCATATCACCTGGCTGAGTCCAGGAGGTCCAGATGCACGTCACCATTCCTTCACACAATCAAGAAAAATTAGTCATATTTTAAGAGAAAGTCTAATGGGTGGAGATTCAATTCATCATAAATCTTTGAGATTTAATAATGTTGATCATATCACAAGATTGAGTCCAGGAGGTCCAGATCCACGCCACCACTTCTCCTCACCATCAAGAAAAGTTGGTCATATTTTAAGAGAAAGATAAAACCATATCCAATCCAGTATAGTTCTTCACAATCCAATAATGATCATAATGCAAAAGTGAGTTGTGGTAGACTAAAGTAAATATGTCTGTCAAATCTCTCTTTGCTTGAATAAAAGAGACTTGAAATAACATTGACGGTTGATTAGAACGATAATTGTATAAGAGTCGTTCGATTTGATCAAATTTAATCATATTAATTGTATTTAACAAAGAATTAAATTATTCACATTAATTATACTTATTCCATGGATATTGATATAACACTTAATACTATTAACAAAGTAATTTTCTAAATATTTTATTTAAATAATATTAGTATTAAATTTAATAAATATAATATATCTATTAAATTTAATAATTAAAAATATAAGTATATTAAATATCTCACATTTCATTAGAATCTCTCTTTCTATGTCTCTTTGTCTCTTTCTTTATTAAAAAAATAAAAAGTAATTATTATAAAATTTGATACCTATAATAATATATTTCAAAACAAAAATATGATTGGAAAAGTTAGATATATAGCTAATAATAACATTAAATATTACATTAATACTTACATTGAAGTCTAATTATTTAAGTTATCTGACTTTTTTTAAAAAAATTGATATTATGTATATTTTGTTAGACATTTTTTTTAAAGATATGTTAAATTATCCATGTGTGAAAAAAGTTAAGCAGGCGACAATCACACATTGCAAGAGAAATTAATCTCTAACCTAGTGAGTCATGAGATAGTCTCTCTAATGCTCTTTTTTTCTTATATCTCTTTGTAATGGATTAAAATTTATTAAAAATTTCAATTTTGGTGGTCACACACTTTAATGATTACCTTTCATGATTTAAATGCGAGATCCATCCTAATTAGTGATTTTTACTAAATTTCAATCAATCACATGGAGTATTGAAAAGAGAGTCTTGTTAGCATTCCCATTTTTTAAATAAAAATAAAATTACATATACTTGAAGAAACATTACCGTTGATTGTACTTCAACTTTACAATAATCATTAGTTAGACCTAATCAAATGGACCGAATTATTTCATTTAACAAAAAAATAAATTTCTTGCATTAATTTTATTTATTAAAGATTTTTAAAATTAATATTTCAATGTATTCCTATATCTATTTTTAAATTGCTCAATATAATCTTATTATTAGTTTTTATTATTTTGACATTAAGTTATAAAATTAAATATTATATTACTACTTATGTAATTTTTTTTAATTAGCTAATTTAAAATATATTTCACAAACAATAGTAATTAAAAGTGATGATTTTTAAAATATTTACTTCAATTTAAAATAATGCACAATATGATTTTTTTAATTAATAATTAAGAATAAATATCAACAAATAAATTAGAGTAAACTATGTTTTTAGTCCCTAAACTTTTTGAGATTTCTGATTTTGGTTCCTAAATTTTTTGTTGATTGGTCTTAGTGCTCTAACTTTTGTCCGTCTAAGTTTTAGTCCTTTCAGTTAGATTTGTTCATGAAACGATGTGTGACACTAAAGTTATTGTTATTTTACTATGGTTTATTTTCTGACGATTTAAAATCGTCAAGAATATGATTAAATAAAGTGTTTATTGGATATTAAATAATTTTTGAGAGACAAAAACTGATAGAAATTACTTCCTTAAGAAAAAAACTTAAACTCTTATTCTTCCAAAATCAAACATAGAAACAAAACATAATACACCCAGATCAAATTTCAAATTCTCATTCTTCTAAAATCAAACCCAGAAACAAAACATATAACATACCCAGATTAAAATTCAAATCTATCTATTATAATAATACAACATTTTTTTGCACACGTGTCACACTAATATTCAACCTAAGCTTTGGATTACACCTGTCCTTCTCACATACACTACTACAGGCGAGGCTTTCAACGATGGTTCTAAACCCCATACGACAACGGTTGTAGAACTGTCGCTGTTGCGCATGTCATTGAAAAGCATAACTTTCGACGACTGTTCAAAAAACTGTCTTTGTTGATATTTTTTTTTAACACCTATGGAGACGGTTTTTAGGGTAAAACCATCTTTGTATGTGAACTTACAAAGACGGTTTTGCCTTAAAAACCGTATTTGTATATATAAATTTTTTTTATACATACAAAGACAGTTTTTAGTCAAAACCATCTTTGTTTCTCCTGTCTTTTTTTTTACATGCATACAAAGATGGTTTTTAGCCAAAACCGTCTTTATATGTCTATATACAAAGACGATTTTAGCTAAAAACCGTCTTTGTTTCTCCTGACTTTTGTTTTTTTTTACATGCATACAAAGACGATTTTTAGCCAAAACTGTCTTTGTATTCTATATACAGAGACGGTTTTGGCTAAAAACCGTCCTTGTTTCTCCTGTCTTTTGTTTTTTTACATGCATACAAAGACGGTTTTTAGCCAAAATCGTCTTTGTACGTCTATATACAAAGACGGTTTTGGCTAAAAATCGTCTTTGTTTCTCCTATCTTTTTTTTAACATGCATACAAAAACGATTTTTAGCCAAAATCATCTTTGTATGTCTATATACAAAGACAGTTTTGGCTAAAAATCGTCTTTGTTTCTCTTATCTTTCGTTTTTTTTACATGTATACAAAGACAGTTTTTAGCCAAAATCGTCTTTGTTTCTCTTGTCTTTTGTTTTTTTTTACATGCATACAAAGACAATTTTTAGCCAAAACCGTCTTTGTATGTCTATATACAAAGACGGTTTTTGGCTAAAAATTGTTTTTGTTTTTTTTTATAAAATTGCTTTCTATATATACTACCAAATGAACAATGGACTTTATTGAATTTACACTTACAAAAAAACATTACATTGAAGAATTTTTATTTTATAAAATAAATAACAAACCAAATTGTTAGTTCACTAAAATTTGGAATTCGGCTTAGCAATGTAAATTGTCGTTCGACACATAATTATGTCAAATACCATGGAACATTACATTAAAAAGTTAAGCTACAATATCAGTTAAATATACACCCAAATGACAGAAATTAAACACAAGTGTTACATCCATAAATTACTAATTTCAATTTTGAGCCTAACATCCACACGTGGTTTCCATGAACTATATTTAAGACACCCCCAGGCAAACCAGATTCCATTGCCAACTCTGCAAGCATTACATAAGCACCTGGAAAAATGTCAATGTCAGATAAGAAACATCTGGTGTTGTAATTTGCAAGTAACCAACAAAGAGAAATCAAAATAGGCTGTTTTTGGTATCCACAACTTTACTAAAATTTATCAAAATTTAAAACATACTAAAATGGTTGAAGATCCCGATTTTATACAAATTGCATTGTTCTGAAAATTAAATTTAAAATCATATCGATCAAATTAGTAAAAAGTAATCAAAAGTTGTAGAACACTAGTAAAAAAATCTTGGGATGGGGATTTGGATTATATATATATATATATATATATATATATATATATATATATATATATAATATGTATATAATGAGAAAATCACTTTATAAGTGGAACTTGTTAAATAAGAAGTGAGTCTCACAAAAATTTAAATTTTAAATAAATTTAAAAAAATGTGTTGCTAGCCTGTCTATATTTAGAAAGCAGTTACTACTTAGCAGAAACTGTTCATCCTAGGTTATCTGAGTTTAAAATTTTCTATTTCTAAAATATCATAAAAAAAGGCACAAATAAATAAATAATGGCAAGTGCTAAGCTAAGTATATTTTCATATTCCCAACATGATTTCAAGAACATAAACAATAAGAGCTGACAGCCTAAACCAAAGTTGCTCAGCAGGATCAAGTGAAAAGAGAACATAATCTAAGTATATTGAACTATAGAATTCCAAAAGACCATACCATATTTATCTGCAACAACCTGTCAGCCATGAAGCAAAGAGATAGATGAAATAAATACAATATTATTATTTATAAATCCAAGTGATCATCAACAATCATAAAAGTATTAAGCTTTAAGTACTCCAATAAGACTTAAGGACTTCATAATAATAATAATAAATTAATTTCATTATGTATTTCAAATCGTACAGGTCTTGCACTAAAAGACTTAAGTACCGAACAAACTAAGAATTTGTCAAATCAATTGTACGATTGTCCATTTACTCAATAACCAATGCAGAGCTTTTGTTCAACCTACTCTAGCTTATAGCCAAAAAAGGAGGCTGTAAGGTGCTTCTACATTGTTAAATAATTAATTGTGTGATCCATGAAATTGGCATGAATACAAAATATAGAATTTAAATTGACTTTATTGACTGAAAAATTTCTTCGTGACACATGGTTAAGGCTTTCAATTTACAAGGAAAAAATAATAATACTTAACAATATCACATGGAGATCCAGGTTCACCTGATAAGTTTTTCCCTTTTGTTGCTTGGCCACATTGCTTTACATGCTCCTTTTGCTGCTTTTTACTACACCTCCCTTGGTTTCAATGAAATTTACTGGCAAGCACGTGGCAGTGGATATGGTGTAAACAAAATACTATTAGGAGAGGTTAGCTAACAGGAGAAAATATTATTAGGATCAGGGAAAAACCTGGTAGTATGTTTCCATTGATTTACTCAAACTGTGATGCATGAAAAACCTGACTACATGAGCATATATAGCATTAAATGTTATCAGCTTCAATGAAGGTAAAGCAAATACAATATGCACGTCCACTGGGGATGTCACTTGCAAAAACATTCATAAGCAGGCTTATCTATGCAACAAAATAAGCTTCATAGTCCACCCATGCAAGCATCAATTTGAAACAATTCAATCATGTAAAGAATCTTGATAAAGGTATCTCCAAGACTTCGGCAGAATTCAGATTGAAAGAGACATCACATCACTGATTACAAGTCATCACATCAGATTGAAGGTGACTCACCAGGAATAAAAACAATGATATGAACAAGGGTGGAACAGTATGTGAGATTTGAATTACCTCATGCACATTCACAAAGAAGTTAATTAATATAGGCAATGCCCTGAAACAAACAGAGAAGTTCCATCATCATAAATTCAAACCTTTTGAGACAACATGTATGATCGTTGAGTTCTCCAATGAGTAACTTTAAGCCTTTGCTCTTTAAAGAGCCACAAGAACTGCATTTGTAAATAGGGGAGAATTTTTAGCCAATAATTGGTGAAACAATTACCTTGTGTAGCTCATCCTTTGTATCAGCTGGATAAAATTTACAATCTTCGGGAAATTCCAAGGCAACACTGGATGTGCACATCTTCTTTAGTTCATTTCTTTGTTTAAGCTCAGTAGGTAGATCCTGAATGCATAAAACGAAAAACATAAAGAGATCCTAGTATTGTTATGGCAAATGAAGAGATACATGGCAAACAAGTAAATAAATGAAATAAAAAATGAAACCTGCAAGACCCTTTCCAGAACTTATCATTGTCTCTGAGAATGGAATCAACTGAAACAGCAGAACTAGTGGAAGATTCCTCCACTATACCAATACTAAGGTATCACTTCCTCTCATAAAACGTGCACAACATAACTAAAATCCTGTACCAGACATGTCTTCTTCTAAAAGCAGCTTAGCAAACCTTTCCTTCATCAAGTCAGCTTCTGAAATAAAAGCACAAAAAGTTTTTTATGCAATTTCTGCTTATTGTTATTGATGATCTTCTACTAACTACTACTAAGAAACATTTTAGGATCCTTATTTGTTATTTCATTACTTTGAGGGTGATCAGACTAATTTAACTGCAATCTGAAATCCAGACACATTCTTGACTTGGCTTAAAATTTGAAGAGCAAATATACCAGTTGGTGGCTTAGGAGGCATTTTAGGTGCTTCAATACCCAAGCTTGCTGTTGGACTATGATCACTATTCACTACTACAAATACAACATTCTACGTCGTGCAATCCACGTCGGTCGTGAAAAAACCGTCGTTGTAGCCTAACCGGTGGCAATTTTGTAATTTTTTTATCATTAATACAAGAACGATATCGGTTAATATCATGACCGTCGTTGTTTTACATGATTCAAAGTCGGTTTTGATAAAAACCGACTTTGATGCTTTTTAAATTATTAAAACAGGTTTTTTTACTCCCCCCTTTCTCTGCGCCCCTTTCTGGCTTTCTCCAAAATCCCTAACCCATTGAAGAGCTCCCACGAAGAACGCATTTGAAGAAGAACGCCAACATTTGCAGCGAAACTAGTAAGCAACGTGTGACATTGTTTAATTATTGTCATTCCAACAAATCTTCACTCATTGTTCTATTTTTTCCTATAGACGCAGAAGGGAAGACAGTCGCTTCGCCGCCGCGGCCACCTAAATCAAGCACACTTCTGACGAGAGAGTTCAGCATTGCTTCCGGCATCTGTCCGTCGCAAGTGAAGGTGTACGAGGTCAGGGAGCTAGGGTTCCGGTAGTTTGGAACGCGAGTTGGAGCTCAATCCTTACAACATTACAAATCATTGGAGGTGTGTATTAGATTGGAAACAGATGTGCATCTGTTAGTGCCACCTTTTTTATTTTTATTTATATTTTGATTTTGATTATTCTGTGCAAAATAGAACTGAGAATATCAAAAAGGATACAAATGCATTTGTTATATTTTGTTAGTGCTTCTTCTGTGCAAAATAGAACCTTTTTAATTGTCTTTGAGCTTCAATCCTCAAATCTTCCTTCATCTTTCTAATGAAGTCATCAAATTTTTTGTTCAACTCGTCAGTACTTAACACCCAGTTTGGTTCTTCTACTACCTCTTCCTCTTCAACACTTTCTCCAATCAGAAACTCATCAATTTCTGACTCCTTGTCTTCATCTCCAGCCCCAAATGATGCATTTTCTCCTTCTAGTTCCTTATCATTTTCTTTCAAAACTGATTCTTTATTCTCTTTTTCTTTTTGTTGTTCACCTTCCAAAATTATGTTTCCAATGCTTTCTTCTTCTCCTTCTTCACCAGAGTACTTGATTTCTCTTGCATGTTCTGCTTCTGTATTCTGTCCATGAGGCTCATGAATTTGCTCCATGACTTTCTTCTCCTCCAATATTAGTGCCTCATTATCCTCAATATCTGAGTATGGAGATTGTGATCCATCTTCAACATACTTAGAAGAAAATTCACTTTCAGCAACACCACTAGACCCAGATAAAGATCTTGTTATGCCAACAAATATAAGGAGTCCATTGCATAGGAGAAACATGCAATTCTTGTCTATGGTGTGAGTAAATACCTGCAAAGAAAATGTGTAGAGAAATAGAGGTTGAGGTTTTGTTATATGTCAGCAAGCAAGGAAGATGGAGAAATGAAGAAAGAAAACACAGATAACGAGACCAACAATTGGATAAGCTTAATTAGGTAGTTGTGGGATTTTGTGCTTTGAATCAAAGCTTCTATTTTGTGGGATTTAATTTGATTCATACTTAGATGTAGAATGGAAGAAGTGGAACTAACTAATGAAAGCTTTCACACTCTCAAGCTCAAACTTTAGTGTGTTGATGTCTTTTTTAGCAGCTGTCCATCCTAGTTGGAATGATTGTGGTGTCCCTTCGAGAAGTGCTCCATATAGTTTTAATCAATCTTCATGTAACACATCAAATGTTAATATAGTTTTTTGCTTGTAGAAAATCCTAATTGTATATTACATAAAATTAGTTGAGATCATAAACATGATCCACAAATTACATTTAAAATAACTGCCACTGTATTTATAATTGCATACCCTCATTCTCAAATTTCTAATAATATTATTTGACAATATTTGAATCGTTCAGACTAGTTAAATTTATTTGATAAGAAAGCTACTAACTCCATTCTTTCCTTCCACATTTATGAGAATTTTAAAATTGGTTAGCTACCAACTCCAACTTTTTCATTCCTCCCCCCCCAGCTCTTATTCCGTAGTGTAATAATTTTTCACCATATTCTTCTCTATAAATACCATTCGTCATCACAGTACTATTGCAACCAAACTTGAGAACTTCTCTTCAAACACTCTTCTATATTCCTAGTACTTTGAAGAGCTATTGAAATAAACAACAATGGCCAATTCCAAGAGCTTTTTCCTGCTTCTTTCTTTACTAGCTTTTGCTCCCTTGTTCCTCTGTCACTATAACTAAGAGATATTGAAATAAGAAAGCTCAGCATATTGTCAAGTTTGTCATTGCTAAGTATGTTGCAGAGCAACCTCGATTGGCGGCTTCGATTCTCAGGCTTCATTTCCATGATTGTTTTGTCAAGGTCACTCCCTTTGACTTAGTCATTTATAGCACAAAAACATCCCATTAAAATGTCTTGGTATCATAAATAATTATGTGATGTTAGCACTTAATCTTATTGGTAAACATAGTTATATTAATATGTGATGTTTAGTACTTAGTCTTATTGGTAAATATATATAGTTTTTTTTTTAGAAAGGAAATATAAATGGTTGTTGATCCAATTGTTATTTGAAATGCTTAATTCCAATTTGATGTTGCAGGGTTGTGATGCTTCGTTGTTGTTAGATAGCAGTGAAAGCATCAATAGTGAGAAGGCATCAAATCCCAACCGTAATTAAGCTACCGGATTTGAAGTCATTGATGCAATTAATGCCAAACTAGAGAGATCATGCCCTTCTACTGTGTCTTGTGCTGACATCTTGACTCTAGCTGCAAGAGATTCAGTTGTTGTTGTAAGTGACTCCTTTTGCTTTATACTTCAGACTCTCCCTTACGGTGGATTTGGTAACTTTGGTTTTGAAAAACTGTTTTTTATCTTTACACTTTTATTTTTAATTACAAAATATTACTTTGTTTTCACGTTATTTTCTATTTCTTTAAGTTTGTGTAGGAAATAGTTAAATTAACTTTTGTTGTTTTCCTATTTTCCATGCAAACTTTTGAAAACAGGAAGTAAAGTAAAATAAGCTGATATCTTTGTGGTTAAAAGTGAAAATAGAAAATAAGAATAAAAAACATTTCTCAAATTAAACCATTCACTATCTCTTTTATGTATAGACTTGTGGACCAAGCTGGGAACTACCTTTAGGCAGAAGGGACTCACTAGGTGCAAGCATAAGTGGCTCCAACAACAACATCCCAGCCCCAAACAACACATTCCAGACAATTGTAACTAAATTCAAGCTTCAGGGGCTTGATCTTGTTGATGTAGTTGCTCTATCAGGTATATATACTCTCCTTAAAAACTTTTCTATTTCTAGACTTTTATGTTCAGGTTGAATTGTGGTTAAATTTTGATTGGCATAATCATCTAATCATATCATTGCAATGGCATTTTGTGATTCATGTAGTCAACCTGACTTAGATAAGGCTTTGTTGTTATTGTATTATTTTATAATCATCCAATTATATTAAAATTATCACCATGTTGTCATGCACCAACTTGACTCTGGTCCTTACTAAGGATATGATAGAGAAAGATATAACTATTAAGTACAGTACAAGAAACTTGTGAGTATAGTGGTCCAAAGTTGCTGCTGCTACTGCTTGCTGCTTGCACTCTTTGTATAAGGATGCCAACACCACTGAATTTTTTGCACTTCCAAAGTCTCAACTTTAGCCTTTAGGTGCTCATAGAAAAGGGAACATCAAGGGCAGCTGAGGGATGAAGCATTTGCAATCCCATTATACAAATTTAACTAATTGGAGTACAAGCTGTTCAGAGGTGGGTGTCATTCTGCCACTCCTGCAGATCAGTGTCCAATGCAATCCACCTCTCTTCCCTATCTCTAAATAATTGTTATTAATTACAGGAAAAGGACGCCGACTTTTTCTTTTGCTAAATAATTCATTGTGCTGGGTGTTGAGGATTTCTACTTTTGACATTAGGGTGCCAAGCCTTATCTCCTCATCATTCTGCTCTAGCATTAACATCGTAGCCATGTGGTCTTTGGCTCAGTATTAGACATTGGATGCTCCTCTGCCATCAGCTTTCTAATTTCAATTCTGAGTAATTGAATTTGCTTCGATAATACCTCATCTTGTTCATCCTTGTGCCTTTGTACATCTTCAAGTTGTTTGGACTTAATCTCTAGTTCTTCTGACATCATCAGAATTATGCTTCTAAACAAATTCTTTTGTAAATTTTAATTTCCATGTCTTTTTATCTCTGCATATTATCACTTTGGCATTCATGTTCATGTTATAATCATTAAAATACAAGTATACAACTATACAAGTTCCTCCAGCTATGTGATTTGCCATGGAAGATTGTATGTAAGCCTCTGTAAGGTTAATTCAAGGTGGTTCAACATAACATATAATTTCATATTTTTCATTTCCATCCGTAACAGTGAGATCATAGATCATTTATATGCTTTATGTTCAATTTTTGTTTGGCAAGGTACAATGTATTCTATATTAGAACTTCTTGATCAATAAATAGTTGTCTGTGGTTGAGAATTAATATATTTGTCTTTTGATAACTCTTGTTTTCATTATATTTTGATCTATGTCATCTACATAGTGTACATTAGAGATGGACAGGGAGAACAAATTGAAATTTCTGTCATGGTGGTTTGGTTTTTATCATGGCATATTTGTTGGCTGAGTTCTTTCTGTTTTGCTTTATCATGCTTCCCTAGCAAGGATAATGATGACAATGATATGAATTATTATAAAATGGATGGATGAAAAAAATCATAAGTAAATGCTTTTGAACTACACTATCAATTGTTAGGTTGAAAAAATTATTGGACCTTCAAAACAACTTATGGGGAAAGCAAGTTTGTATGATTTTTTCTCTTGCCCAAACCATGTAATCAGCATATATAACTATTCCTGACATGTTCATAACAAATTTTTCCTGATGTTATGGCAATATTATCAAAGGTCTGGGGGTTGTAAGTTTGGTAAGTCTTGTAAATATAACCACACAAGAGGAAAAATTTCAACAGAACTAGCACCACTTTTGGAACTTAACTTTCTTGGCCTGCCTATTCGTCTGGTACGACCTTAGTTGCTTACCTATATATACCTATATGTGTGTATGTATGTATGTATGTATGTG
>CM023959.1:22677722-22689175 GCA_013407115.1 Glycine latifolia | reverse complement strand
TATATATATATATATATATATATATATATATATATATATATATATATATATATTAAGACACTGTTGAGTTGTGACCTCGGCTACTGGGACGGGTAGACCGAGTTAAGTATGGGTGTTAATCCCTTGTGTTTGGGATGTCGGCAACCGGGATGGGTATGCTAGGTTGAATGGTTTACGTAGTGTGCATGTATGCATGCAGAACGTAAGTCCTTGTTGACGGACATTTGTATACCGGGTTACTAACCTGAGGTTGTTTTCCTTAAGAGCTACTAAGGCTCACTTGCTTTTCCTTAGGTGTATCAGGTTCCCTAACTTGGATGAGCCCGTGTCTTCTCAGGAATAGAGCTATCGGGTTCTCGAACTCAGATGAGCTCGTGTCTTCTTGGGATGAGAGCTACCGGGACTTTTACTCGAATGAGTTTGTACCTTTCTTTTAAACAACCGGGTTCTATACATGTGTCATCTTTTCAGAAGCTCAGAACTACCGGGTTACTTACTCGGTAAGAGCTCGTATGTTCTTGGGAACAGAGCCACCAGATTCTATTATAACCTTGTATATGTTAAAACAACAAAGTCTTGCAAGCGCTATTGAATTAGTCGATTACAGCGCTTATGTAATCGATTGCATAAGGGATGAACTCGTTCTTGGTATTTTATAGAAACCCAAGGATTTCCCTGATCTCCTTTAACTAAACTTTTACCGACCTTGTCCGATCTCTACCGACCTTGATCGCTCTTGTCTACCATTATTTTCCTTTGTCCAAATCTTGACCGACCTGTACCGCCCTTGTCCGTCTACATCCAACCTTGTTCAGATTCTTTCTTCATAGTTGTTATAGCTAAATAATAACTTGGACACCTAAAACCTCACACCGTTTTACTTGTATGTTTGTGTATAACATGATTATGTTGAGATCGGCCATTGTATTGGTTTGAGTTTTTAAATGCATTGATACCATGGGGGGTGTATGGCATTATCCTAGTCAGGACGAGTAGATCCCGGGTCGGGTCATACATTGATGGTGCCCATGGTAATCTAAATGCATTTGGATATACATAAATACCCACGAGGGTATATGACACTATCCTAACTAGGACAAGTTGATCCCGGGTCGGGTTATACATTGATGGTGCTGTGGTGATATTTTATGTATTGGATGCCGGATAGTGCATCGGTGAGCCCTTGTTTGGGGTGTTGCGTATGTCCATGGGAGGTGTATGGTGACACCAGTCAGGGAGGGATTGCCCCTGCGTCGGTCCATACAGAGGTGCCCTTGAGAGACATACTTCATGCATGACGGAAATAGGATGGTTGATTGCAGAGTACGGGAAGTACTAGGGGGCCATTGCTGTAGGGTTAGCCTTCTGACACCTATTTTTGCTGATCACCATGGGGGGTGAGACCCGTGCACAACAGAGTGACCCCGACGTGCTACAGGAATCATTTGTACCATGGATTTGGCCTATTGTCCGGTGATGGTACCACATTGCATTGACTAAGAGATAAGTCAGGAACACGCATCATGATTAGTCATTATAAGATGAATTGTTGTTGTGTTTTGGACGGGTTGTCCATGATTGACTGTGTGAATAAAATGGTTGAATCTATTCGTAAAGACCAAGTTGTCTTTTTCTAATAAATGATATTTATTAATTATTATTTTTCATGATAGACTCACATTTGCTTTGTTGTACCTTGTGGTTTGGTACCTGTGATGATCACAAACCATATTCGTGTGAGCAAATGGACAACAGTAGGTGACCGGGAAGATGCCTAAGAGTATTGGAGCCGCCGAGTAGCCAGAATGGAGATGGATTAGATCCCGGGCAAGGGTGTGTTTTTGCTAGTCACACACCTTGTTCTAATGGCTACACCCCGTGTTTTAAATTTTTGCTTCTTTTGAGAAGTTTGTATAATTCAGACTTGGTTATTTGCAATCACTATCAAAATTATGATTATTAATATACAAGTATTATGTTGTATTGCATCATTGAATATTCAAGTTTTGTGTTGTGATATTGATTATTATTTACGCGAAAATTTACTACTTTATTTATAAACAAACTTAAAGAGATATTCAAATAGAAAATTTCGATTAAAAGAAAGATTAAGAGTGTGATACAGTAGCGACGAGGCGAGTCGTTACAAAATACCTGTTCCCAAGCCTTCACCATGGAACTAAGACAAAAGATGTACTCGTTAATAGAAATATGGAATTAGCAAAGTGGGAAAGGTCACCAACAAAAGATGTACTCGTTAATAGAAATATGGAATTAGCAAAATTGGGTACCCTAACTCCATCTTGTGAGTAAGAATTTATTAATAATTTGTGTGATGGCCTTAGCAAGAAAGATTGAAAGCCAACTTACCCCACAGATGATGTATTCATTTCCTTCTTTGAAATAATTATTGTTATCATTGACACCTGCCTTGTCGTCTCCAAACTACAAGATGGACAAGGATAAAAATAGAGTGTAAGGATTAAGCAAGCAAGCATCCACCTAATTGGATGAAATGTTTAACACTTGAACCATTCGTATTTAAAATAATATTAATCAGAGACTGCACTTACGGAATGAGGCCTTCTTCTAAGGGCTCCCAAGTATCGGTTTGTAACTGTGAATGGATGCTTGTTTTGGACAGAGAACATAATCACATTGGAGGAAACTTTATTTTGGGTGGCTATGGAGGTGAGTGACAAGGTTAGTAACAAAATGATTATTTTTTTCCAACACATGTAACAATGTGCTTAGCTAGATTGAGTTGCCCCATTTGGTTAAGGATTGTGCTGAAGTTCATAAAAACTTTTTGTGTACAAGATTCTATTGCAATGATTATTTGTTGTGTTTAGTTCAAGTCATAAATGTCTTGCCTCTTCAAAGCCTTAACCCTTTACAGGTGTTGGTTGGAGATTTCGTGCAATTATTTGATGAAGTTGTGATTGATGTTGTTTTTATACTTACGTCATGATTTCTATAAGAGAGACTGATAGGAATTAAACTTGCTTTACAAGGTAAAAAGGAGGGGCAACCTATAAAGGATAAACTACAATAGTTGTTTGGTTGGGTAATAGTGACTAGTTAGTCATATTCTTTTTGGAATTTACTTGAGTTCTTTAGGGTCATAATTTTTCACAGCTGTAGCTGGTAGTGCTAACTGCACTACAACAGAATTTTTTTTTTTTGGGCTCTGTATTTTTTAATAGCCTTGTTATGTAGGGATTTTTGATTTTTTTACCTTTCTTTTAATCCAGCTCTTTTGGACTTGTGTAGCTTTTTTTTGCCTTTTCTTTTAATTGATTTTGAGTAAGTTGTCACTGTATTTTAGATTAGTTTATTTTAAGGAAATACCCTTTGTTTTCACAGATTCTTGAGAGTTTTTGAAAGAAAAAAAAACAATTATTTTGCTAAACGAAAATCTTACCCAACATGTCATTGCTACCAGTGTCATTATCATTTTGCTTACTGCTTGTGCTTGAAAATCTTTGTGGTCTTATTGTTGGAGAATGGATAGTTTCAATTACTAGAGATTTGACAAATTTGAGCCTCCGAAAGTGTGATGTGATTCTTATTCTTATATGTTTTTTTTTTTCAAGAAACCAGTTAGTTGCCTTTGAGGATTTTCTTTTGGTGGGGGTTTGGGCTGAGCATTGTCTTTGTTAATTTTTTATGCAATCATATTATTGTAAACCCTAAACTGAAACCATTTGTGCTACATTAATTCTATATCTTATATTCAAGATGGTTAGTTAGTACACTATTAACTATTAACATGTATATCCATCAAGTATTTTCTTTGTATATTGTGTGCTATCTCTAAACACATTTCCTTTTGAGCAAATTTTTTGTTCTCTTTTTTAGAAAAGAATAAAAAACTACGTACCCCATTGTCCAGAGACTCCTCGCTATGCGAAGGTAAGGAAGGAGAATATTGTACGCAGTCTTACCCTTGCGTATGCAAAGAGGATGTTTTCAAATTCAAACCCATGACCAACAAATCACCAAGACACAACTTCACTGTTGTGGCAAGGCTCGCCCTCTTTGAGAAAAGAATGAGTAAGAATTTTATTTTACCCTGAAATTTTGTGCTTTGATATATCTAAAGCACATACAACTACAAGTTATGTATCCTACAAAGAGTTTTCTTTGTCCACAAATTACAATTAACTTCACACTACTAATTACACAACATACTATCAGATATATACTCCTAATACATAGCTATCGACAATTATTTTCTACACATAACTATCATTCTGCAATTTCTAATGCAAAACCATTTTCTAAAGCAGTTATCTGAGTTTCTAATACAAAACTAATTTCTAAGAAATTATTTGTACACATAATTGTCACAACTTTCCATCTACCCCTAACTCTCAGTTTCAATTAGAGTTTCTCCCATAAGCTAAAATCAACTTATTCATCTTAGCTTTTGGAGAAATAGATGAGCAAAGCTTTTATAAAAATTAAGTGCATAAGTTGAGTTTATCTTATGGAAAAAGCACAATTCATTTTATCTTGTTGTTTTCTTCTCCTATAAATGCTCAAGCATAAGTTTATCTAAATAAGGCTAGGGCTGATTGATACAATCAGTATATTGAATACATCACTAACAATTCAGGATACAAGAAGGCAAGTCAGGAGATTCTATGTTTGAAGGATTAGTTTTATTGTTCCTACCAAAGTCTATGTTTGTGCAGCATGAACCATCTGATTATTTTACTGCATTTTTTATCAGAACACAACCATTTTTCATAATCCTATGAATAAGAATGTTACCTTTGTAAACATTACTATTTTACAATTTTTTAGTTGAAGCATATCTGATAGTACTAGTAGTATTGATTTTAATTTTATCTATTGTTCAAATGTGGTATGCTCTTTGTATATTATTCACTTTGTTTCCTTCTTTTTCAATTGTCACAATCTTGAAATGATTTATAGGTAGTTTTTACACTTGATGATGAGCCCTGACACAGCGGTAAAGTTGTGTCTTAGTGAATCCGGAAACAACCTCTTTGCATATGCAATGATAAAGTTGTGTACAATATTCATCCCTATTACCTTCGCATAGTGAGGAACCTCTGGGTAATGGGGTACGTAATTTTTTTTTCCACTTGATGTTGTCCATCTTAGATTTGGTACATGGTTGTGAATTGCAATCCATGGGATGATGCTTTATATAAGGATGTTGTTGAGAGAACTAACATGGGTTACATATCTTTTAATGGATTCCTAGTGCGGATGAGGTTAACTTATGTTGTCTTCTATTCTTCAGAATGAGTTATTGATATATCTATTAAATTGTATGATGCAATGGGACCTTATGACATTACTTTTTTCCATCAAAGTATCAATCATTACCTATTTTCCATCACATTGATCTTCCAACGAGTCAGTTATGCTATTTCCATTTTTTATAGCTGGGACAAAAATTTTAGGGGAAGAAATAGTACTCCAGTTCAAGACAATAATGTTACTACAAGTCTGAATGACTCCCTCATTTTTGGTAGTTAGGACACAAATTTTAGGGAAAAGAAATGGTAATCCAATCCAAGATAAGAAAACCTTTGGTGTATGGAATGACCCCTCTAAGGTGGTGAATGATTATTATATAACAGTATATGCCATATGGAAATCAAAAATGAGTATTTGAACAGAAGATTGGGGTGAACAAATACTAATTGAACATAAAAATCAGTACATGCCATATTGACTAGAAGTCTAGAACATAGAAAACTAATGAAGCATATGAAGTACCAAGTAGGAGAGTGAAGAAATGGTTTCATAGAGGACCAAGATTCGAACGTCAACATCTCACTGTCACAAACAAGTTAAACATACAAATTGAGTTATAAACTAATTGACAATGATGATTTATGCATATATTCAATAACGGTCTCTAACGCCCTGAAATTTCGATAACTGAAAATATATGATTGATGTATTTCTTGTATTATTTGATTACTTGATTAGTTTAGATTAGTTTAATTGTTGTGTAAATTATCCTTGTGCAATTGCATGGTGTGGATTTTAAGTTATGTGGAGTTCTTTGAGTTGCGTTGAAAAAGAGTGATTTCAAGTTTGACCCAAAAATCTATTTTGGTAAAATCATAATTTTAGATTGGTTAACCGTTGGATCGACTTAAAATGTTAAAGGTAGGTTCCTTACCCACATATGTAAATTTTGACCGTTGGGATTGGAAAAATAACATTTTAAGCGCGAGATATTAATTTTTCACAGAAGCAATGAAATTTCAAAATTGGGTCAGCTCACCCAGGTGAGCCAAAATTTGCTTGGGCAAGTAAAGTCAGTTTTAAATAGGTACAGCAACATGAAAATCATGAAAAGCTGGCCTTCTTCTTCCCCGAACAGCCACCCAACCCCCTCCCCCTCCTCTTCCACCAGCCACGGCCACCAGTGACCGCCACGAGCTGTCATTTCTTGCCGTTTGACCACCGCACGAAAACGAACACTTTTATCGGAGCAAAATCTTCAAAACTCAACTCAAGGATTCAGTAGATAACAGATCCTCCAATCCTCCCTTCGCGGTTTCTTTGAGGTAACCGTGATTTCCTTATCTTCTCCTACTAGTTTGAAGCCTCTCTTGATATCTCTTGTAATTTGGGTACCATTATTTGGTGTTTTTACACTTCCTTTGAAAAATCTTTGAAAATGAGATGTTGTAAAAGTTTCCTTTTTATAATATGGATGTCATTTTTGTGACCTTCATTGATCCCCGGTCCCATTGGTGTGATTGGAATTTTAAAATGATGTCCTTTTGATGTGGACTTCCAAAAGATCATTTTAGCCCCTTTTTAAATTTGAGTGGGTATTTGACCCTGAATGTTAATGTTAACCTTGTCTTTGAAATATATACTAAATTATCTTCAATTTGGTATATAGAGCTCTGTGTTTGGGCCAAAGCACGTGAACTTGAGAGATCGCAAAACGCACTATTAGGAGCTAACAGAGGGAGATAGATAGGCAAGGAGACTTTATTGTTTAGTTACAGTTTTTGATACCATAGTTAGGGGTTAGGGAACCCAATTAAGGAGATATATGTCTGTCCCTGTTGTTTGCTGATTTTCAAAAAAAAACTATGTGTTAAACTAATGGGATGCAATAAATTTGTTATTGATGGATAAAATTGTGAATGATGTTGTTGTTATAATGATTGGATTTTTGCGAAAAGTCTTAATTACAAAGGAGACTCTGCCCAAAATTTTATAATATATTCTTCTATTTAATTCTTTATTAAATTTTTAATGGGCGTGTGTTTTATATATTGTAGTCATTCTCTTTAATTTAGAATGTTCCTAAAATATCAGCCTCGTGGTAATATGGGTTGTGGATGAAATTAAGATGCTCTTGACGTGGTTGATGATGTTGAAATAAGATAATGTTGATATGATTGATGATGTTAAAATGAGATAATATAGTCGATTGATGTTTATGATGATGAAATTGAAATGAAATGATGTTGATGTTGATAATGACATTGATGAGAGATAATGTTGATGTTGACAATGTCATTGTATGCTGTGGATACACATAGGGGCTGCATGACTGGATATCCCTGCGGGGAAGGGTTGGTCCCTATCCCCGGTTAGTGCATTGATGAACTCATGGTTGTATGTTGTGTATGTACATGGGGGGTGCATGAGTTATTGGATATCCTTGCGAGGAATGATTTACGAATTTTAAGCATCCCTAGAGAGAAAAATGGATTGTTTAGAATTTTGATCCCTATCCACGGTCAGTGCATTGATGGTGACCATGTTTCATACTTCATAATTGCATAGATTGAAATAGAATGATGGCAGTAAGTACCGGGGGTAATTAGGGGCATATCACTCTATTTGGAACTCCCTTGTGACTCTGGCACATTACCATGGGGGGAACAACCTGTGCACGACAGGGTGACCTCGATGAGCTACTGCATCATTTTCCTAAGAGAGACTATTTCCATGAGAATGGTACCACATTACATTCTGAGAGTTGAGTTAGGTGCATGCATCATTTTGAGCATAATTGTTTTGAATTGTGTAAAAAGTTGATGACTAGTTTGTTGAGTGTGTGTTGAACTGAATGATTGTTGAGAATGATTGTGGTTATCATTATTGTTTTCTTACTATTTATTGTTGTTTGGTGCTTGTTGATTTGGTATAATAAACTCACCCTTGCAATTTTTGTGTCATGTGATTGGTACTTGTGATAATCGCGAACCTTCGTTCGTGGGAGCAGATGAGCAACAGTAGGTGACTTTGGAAGAAGATCTTTTTTGTTGGAACTGCCAAGCCGACATAATAACGTTGGAAATTTTTTTTTTTAAAGAGTTGCGTTTTGTAATCAACTCTTTGTTTTGTTTTGGTTGGTTCATTGATTCCTTTTTATTGGCCATGTAAATTCCTGGCGTAAATACATGTAAAAACTAAATTAAGTTATAACATGTGAATGATATGTAATGGTTTAAAATATACATACATATGCATTCATTTATGTATTTGTGCATTGTTTGATAAAGGTATTATCACGAAAAAAAGTTACTCTCATTTTCATAATCAAATTAATGGAGTCTTCATTAAAATTGGAAATTACATTATTAGAGTTAGTGATATCATAGCGACGAGGCAAGTCGTTACATGGTCTGCTACATGAAGATGCCTTTTGTTGTTCAAATCTAATATAATTATGGTTGTTAACATGGTTTAGAATCATGACAGAAGAACAGTTCAATTCAAATTTCAAGCTATTTGATGGCAGTTAAAAATTGAATTACCAGAGATAGTGGACCCATTACACTTAAGCTCGTGACAACTTAAATCATGCAAGGGTAAACTAAACAAGGCCAAATCACAATGTAGAAAATAAATTATAACTTACCAAAAACTTAATCAATCAAATTCAGAAGTTATAAATTTAATATATGTTTGTTCATAATTTAAGTTGACCTTACTAATTACTAAAAGTTTGTTAGAAATGTTAGTTTGGGATTTAAACCTGCAACCTTTCCTTCCTCCCTTCTCACTTCACCCTTCCCCAACCACTGGGTTAACCTTAAATCTTCCCCAGGGGCATTTGGTTGGTCTCCCTAGCATGCTATTGGTGCCTTATCTTGTAGGATTTTGGGTGCCATCCCCTTCCTATCACTTTTGTATGTGTGTGCCTGCATATATATATATATATATAGGTGGGGGATCCATTTGTTCAACCAGTATATTTTGCCAAACTTCATTATATCTACTCACACAAACACAGAGAGAGGGAAGGAGGAAGGGAGGGAGATAGAGCAAGACACAGCATTGGTTCCTTTCATTTTAATGGTCTATAGGATTTAAATTAAGAGTGCAGAAGGGAAATGGATCCTCTTAGTGAGTTTTTTCATGTGTTACAGTCATGTGAAGAGAGACAAAGGCATGAGAAAATAGGGCCTCAACTGGGGTCTTGTTTAGGGTCTCTTGAACTCAAATGAGAAGATCAATTCCCCAAATGAAGCCTCAACTAGATAGACGGTATAGTTTCAGGGAGACATGTTAGAAAAGATAAGTAGATAATCAAAATGGCTCAAACAATTCAAAGTTCAAGTACTGGCTGATTGGTAATAGCAATATAAATTTGAGTTTTGTTTCATTTAAAGGTCTATGGGGGAAGAAGTGGAAATTTCTTCCCTGTTAATACAACATTTTAACATTCATGCGGCTATCTATATTAATTGACGCAATGATTTGAACTTATACTAGTTTAACATTAGTACTCATTTGTTGTCAAACCTAAGTTTCTTTTCTGCTGTGGGCTATAAGACAAGTTTATACAACCTGTTTCTTACGAATTTACCATTAAGAGGTCCAAAATTATAGTTTTAAAGTTTGAGACTAAACAAGGTTCTTTTTCTTGTTATGTATGTTTAATTCAATATCAACGAAACACGGGAACAACGACCTGCCTCCACAAAGCATAAAGGAGAGGGTTGATTAAAATATACAATACTACTAGAAAGATATGGAGTGGAATGAAGTTTTGTTGCCAAAGACTCAACATTTCTAACAACAAATCTAGAGTAGATTAGAGTATTCGAGAGAACTCAGTACAAATTCTAATTAGCACAGTTCTTCAGTACTGTTTTGAACATCTTGTGAATTTCTTCCGAAACACTGTACTCCAAAGGATTGGATTCTTTGCACTTTGTTTACTACCATTTTTTACCAAGATTGGATCACCCAATCATAGAAAGTGTTACTTTGAATACCTTTTTATACTTGCAAATAATATATTTGATGTGTTGTCAGGACTACCAGCAACGGTCCAAGATATTTACTATCTACAGACAACAACATCAAAAACCTTAGCTCTTAATCCTTCTAGAGAATCTTAGTAGTGAGGGGTTAACCCTACCTCATAATTTTGGGAAAAGAACGTACGAGGCAGAAAGGGCAGCTTTGATCCACTAGTATGTTATTATGTATGCTCATTTGCTAAAAGTTCTTAATTAGAAAGCACTACACAAACTTCACCAGAACAAACTACCATTGCAATTATTTAGCTCAAAAGGGAAAACACAAAAAAATATAATCAAAGAACAGATACAATTTACCCATATTAATTTGGAAACTGTAGGGCCTTCAGATAAGTTTTGGATTTTGATATACATACTTAGATACAATATGGTCAAACCAAAATGAACTCTTCCACTTAGAATATATACACAAAATGTATATGCACATAGAAGCATAAAATTACGGGACATATATCATTGTAGCCTTTTACCTAGTTTACGCAATATACTATTTTGGTTCTTACCTTCGATGTCGTGACATGGCAGAGGCGAAAGCGAGACTCAGGGTTCACAGCTTCTTCGTTGACAGCGACATAAGATGATGGCAGTGGTGGCGCGGCGCGGCGGCACAAGGGACAAACCACGACGACGCAACACTAACGGTATCAAGGCAGCGAGGCATGGGTGCGACAATGGTGTTTCAGACCTTTTAATTTTTACACAAGAAAACCACAATGATTTTAGAAAAATCGTCCTTGTCCAACTAGTCTCAACAACGGTTTTCCAAAAACTGTGGTAAACTAACTAATCTTTATGACAGTTTTTCCAAAAATCGTCGTTAACGACTCCGAGTAATTACAAAAATGTCGCCACCTTTTTTTAGTTGATTTTTGTATAGCCGTCATTAATCCACCATCGTGAAAAATACTTTTTTTAGTAGTGAAAGCTAGAAGTGACAATGGCCAAGGGGTTCGTCAGTCGCTACAGCCATTGTCAACCACCAAAGTCATTGTCGATGTGGAGCGGAAGTGGAGAGTGGCTCTAGGCCCAACCCTCAGGGTAGGCAAAAGGGGCAATCGCCTCGAGCCCTTACATGAAAGGGGCCTAAAAAAATTGTCACCTTAGATATTTGAGTGCTTCTACATACACCATTAATAATTTCTTCTACACCATTAT
>CM023959.1:22655898-22667722 GCA_013407115.1 Glycine latifolia | reverse complement strand
TATGTAGTTTTAGTTTGTTAAATACTATTTATGTTGGAGATTTAAAACATTAGGTTAGAGGATATTTAATGTTAGTTTATTATTATTTAGAGGATATATGATAGACTTATAGAAATATTAGACTGACTTTTTCTTATGTTGAAGTACATAATTTAATTTATTTAAATAAATTTAATATATAGTAACATTAATCAAATTATTTATATATTATAGTTGATCAGTATATGAAATTAGATATATTTAATTAAAAATGACAATGTTATTACATTAGGATATTAATTTGTTTGTTAATTAACGTATATAATTTTTTAGAGAGACTACACATTTGTTGTTTAGGATTTTTTTTAATTTTACATGGAAAAATTTAGATAGAGTAATGGATCACGATCAACATGTTCCCCCGACACCATCAGATGCGTTAAGCGTCATTGACCCAGGTCCATCGATACGAAGTCTCCTTACACTACAGCATAAACATATATCCACGTATGTGTGGAATTCTCAGGGTGATCCGACCATGCGGGATCGTGTACTTAATGTTCGGCATGCCGCGACACACAACCATGCAACTATACCTGAGGAGATCCACCCGTGGCTTACACAAGCTGGTTTTTATCACGTTGCGCGTCTGCGCAATCACGAGGTCGACATATTCAGTGTTGTGTTCACTTCATATTAGTTGTTTTCTTTGTATTGTAATGTATACGTTACTGTTATGTTAATTTTATGTTTTCATATTGACCATCACCTTGTCTCAGCGCTTGTCGAGCGATGGCGTCCAGAGACACGTATGTTTCATATGACGATGGGTGAGGTCACAATCACCCTGGAGGATGTACATCATCTGTTGGGGTTACCGACCGATGGTCATGTTGTTTGTGGTCGTCACAGACGACATAACTTTCGGGCTATCATTGGTGACCTGTTAGGGGTTGAGCCGGTTGCTGATCGTGATTTGCACGGCGGGTTGTTAAACCTTCATTTTTTGCGGGACCAGTTTGATGTTTATGAGGTCCACTCAGCCACAGAAATAGGTAGTCGGAGATACACTCGTGCATTGATATTGCGCATATTAGGCGGTATGTTGTTTGTTGACACTGCTTCAAGCTTCGTCCCAGCTCGTTACTTGTTATATCTGGATGATTTCGAGCGCACAGGCACATTCAGTTGGGGCTCTGCAGTTCTTGCAGCATTATATAGGGAGTTGTGTAAGGCGACACGTCCATCACGTCGTGAGATGGGTGGATGTGCTTTGTTGTTGCAGTTGTGGGCTTGGACGCGATTCCCGACCATCTCTCTTAGCCTTCCTACGGTGGAAAACCAAGAGGTGATACAACGCGAGATATATGCACACAGGTATTATTTTTTTGTATGTTAGTATTCCACGTTTTGGTTGTATTTGGAGTATATGTTGGTCATTCCACGTTTTTTGTTGTTGTAGATTTAATGTATAGGATACGAGACAGAGCGTATATACCAACATTTGCAGATATCGACATCATATTGATGTCATGCATAGGAGAGACATACGTTGGAGGCCTTATGACTTTGTAGACATAGTCCATCCACCGGATGTGCACATGGTGCGGAGATGGTTGGCTGTCTATCCTCTTATCTGCTATGAGACTGTCGTCTACCAGCAGCCGGATAGAGTTATGCGTCAGTTTGGGTTTGACCAGCCAATTCCAGACGATCCTATTAATTGTAGTGAGCTGCTGACGATTAGCATAACGAGTAAGACAGACGTGGATTGGACTCACCGTCATGCTTTCTTTATTCGCCAATGGGTAGATAGAGACACCCTTGTGTTGCATAACGTTTAACGTATGCGGAGAGATGGGTACCTATCTGCCAACAGTGAGTACATGCAGTGGTATTACTCAGTTACTCGTCGTTGGATGACATGCAGAACCGCTTTGAATGCACATGTGGTACGCATGTTACTTAAAGTTGTGTAATTTGCAGGTAAATTTGCATTTTATATTCGCTAATAATTATTCATGTGTAGGCGGATCGAGCCGAGACTGTTGTACACATGCTTTCACCTGAGGCACAGGGGGTATTTGACACGAGTCAGATATACCAGGAGGCGATTTGAGTGTTGGCCGCATGTGATGATGTAGACAGACTAACAAATCCTGGAGATGTTGCAGCACCACCCGTGTGACGTTAGACGGAGGCCCCTCCTCCAGTGGTTCGCCGTAACCAACGAACGCGTCACGAGGGGTTACCCCTTCACCACTCCACTCCGCCAGTTGCAGACACAACAGTGGTTGTACCGCCTATTCCTCCACATCCTTCAGGCATGTTCTACGCACCCGGGTACCCTTCGGGGCTATCCCAGCAGTACTGGTGGCCGCCACAGGATGTTCCTGGATCACAGTACCCCCCTTGGGTTCTAGGACTGTCGATGCCTCAGGCCGAGGTCCCATATTCATCATACCCCATGTATGCAGCTGGGCCTGGTACAGCTGGACCAAGTTTAGTTGGGCCTACCTCATCTGGTTTGCAGTCAATACCCAGATCTGATACATTTGAAGACTGTTACAGGCCCACTTCTCCAACTCCACGGTCAGAACAGGATCCGATTTTTTCGACTCCTACAGCACATCCGTCTCACTTAGTACAGTCTCCCAGTTTCGGACAATATTCGACGGAAGAAATATTGGCCACAATGGATTCGGGACATGAAGACAATGATGATGATGGTCCTTATGACGCTGACGACATCATTAGGAGAAATCCGGTTAGGGGAGCGCGATTTCGATGCAATATGTCACCTTACGAGCATGACATGAGGTGTTGTGGAGGATACCATGAACACCATGACTAAATTATTATTTTTTATCCATTTGACTGATACTATATGTAGTTATCATTATTTGATGTATTATGCAGGACTATGGACTCTACTCATATTCGATAATTATTGTTTATTAAATACTGAAAACAATTAACATAAGTATAACCACCAAGTACATCATTGGTCCTGACTGCGTGAAGGGCAATTACGCCTATTGTGACCGACAACCTTACAATACCCACATGTTGTTTGAGTTGTCGAGCCTTCCCTTGAATCTATCTCATTGCGTATGCGTGTACTCTTTGGCCTTCCTTTTTTACGTCTCAGCGACACATCTGGTATAACAATGGACGGTACAGCTCGTGGTATGAAGTCCTCGTTCCCAATAGGAAACCACTGCGGTGAATAAACTTGACATTGATACGCGGCACTATATATAGGATCTACGTATTGTCTGAGATCGTGGTGTGTGGATCGACATGCTGCAATCACATGACTACACGGGAACCTATTCCGCCCGTACGGGTTCGTATGTTGTATGTCTCTTGAACCTCAAATCTTGTCTTAACTGAGTCAAAACAAGTGACATAGTGTGTTGCCGATTTACCAACCGTCCTCATATATTTTTCCCATGCTAATTTGGAGAAATGATTACCTCTCGCCATCTCCTCTCGCGCCTCTTGACCATGTGCAACAAAGTATGCTACTAATCGAGCGTATGTGAACTGAACAAGGGATGTAATTGGAAGGCTTCCGGCTCCTTTAAGTACCTTGTTAAAGCACTCTAAAAGATTGGTTGTCATGTGACCAAACCTCCTTCCATGTTCATCATAAGCTATACTCCACTTCTCCTTTGGGATATTATCAACCCATGCTGCTATTTGAGGGCTTGATTCTTTAAATGTTTCTAATCCAACATCAAAATCTAAGCGCGAGGTTGTATAAGCTGCATATACAAACACGTTGTCAAAATCAACACATAAGATGAATATAGTAACGGCATGTAAAAAATTGCCTTCTAATAGACAGCCATACCTAATTAAACCACGACCAGTTGTCGATATTCTCCCCAGAAACAATCGCAAATGCAATTGGAAGGACATAATTGTTTCCGTCAACTGATGTTGCAATGAGCAGTGTTCCCCAATATTTCCCATACAAATGGGTTCCGTCGATGTTTATAACTGGTTTGCAATAATTGAAAGCATCGCAACACTGTTTGAATGTCCAGAACACCCTATTGAACACCTTAGCACTTCCATCGACTTGCCCATCAATAAAATGGTCGTTCAAATCCAGTTTGTATGCAGAGCCAGGAGAAAAATGTAACATGTAATCCAACCACCTTGGCAGAAACGTATATGACCCATCCCAATCTCCGAAAACCTTCACAATGGCATTTTGCTTTGCCTTCCATGCCTTCTTGTATGATATATGAAATCCCAACATTGTTGCTATCCTTTCTTGAATTAACCCAATTTTAACACTGGGATCCTCCCTAATCATTTCTGCATTTCGTCAAACAATAATAGATTAATACATATTAAGCAATAACCGGATTTAAATTTAATGTATTTTAAGTACCTAAGATCAACGAACATATGAAATTTGAGTCAAGCTGCTTGTGATCTTGAGAAAGATTCTAACCGACGCATGTGTGTTGGTTGTTCCATATGCCTACAACCCATTCCGTGCCACCCTTTTTTTCGTATGCCCTCATCCTCCATGGGCAACCGTCAAAATGATTTTCAAAAACCATAATAAGCCTTTTTGTATCACTTTTTTTTTACAACCGTTGTGTGATGCTCAGCCATACAGTATTGTTTTATTGCCATTTGAATATCCCGCTTACTTTCAAACACTTGGTCCTTATATAGTTGTTGACCCATCTGCCAATTAGGTATTCGCACTCCTTGCATATCCTCAGACTCCTGATCTGGGTATGCCTAATTAATATTTGTGTAATACGTTGTGTCAGACCAAAATGAAACGTTGCCCTCTCTTATATGATGAGACATTAAGCACATTGTTCATTAAAGCTTCAATAATTTGAACACTAATTACTGACAAAACAATATTCATCCATACCTGCAACCGGAGGCTGCTCTTGCATTCCGACAATGCCCGGAGAAGTAATTGGAAAAGCACGATCTGTAAATCACCATCTACATCGGTATCTGATGACTCAATGTCTGGAACAACACCTTCATCCACCTCATTCTCAGAACTATCCATAGGCCAAGAGGGGTCGTAGGCCGGCACCATTTCATTCTCCACTGCTTGACTAGGTGATCGTGGTGTGGGCGATATATCCCTATCTTCGTAATACATTTCTTGGGTTTGTTGGGTTGGTAGTGGGGGTGATGGGGATACATCTATGTCTTCAGGATTATCCTGTGGCTCTCTGTTAATGTCAATGGAGCCAATGGGTTGAACATAATGTTGACTGCTTGATTGTCCACCACAGTTTAATTCCGCATACAATTCAATAAATTTGGAATTTTCTCCGTTCGATGTGCATGCATCTGTAACTAACGCTACATCGTCATCATCTACAATATTCACACCAACCCACTGCACCGGGTTGCCCGATGCACATCTAGCAGTCAATCGAGAGACAGATTGTCCGCGTTGTAATTTCAACTTCTTGTAAATAATTTTCATTAGATCACGATGGCTACATCCTGGGGGCATGCGAAACATTTTACTTTCTCCTTCAAATATTTGACCATTAGGTCCAAAATATCTACTCCCATTATAATACACAATGGTGATGAGACCATTTCTACTACTACTCATTTTGTGGTAAAAAAGTCAAAAATAACAGAACATCAACGCTACTAATTTAAAAAAATGGTGTAAATAGGAATAAATTCCCTGATTCATGAAGTAAAATATGTCACCTAATTCACTATGCCAAAGTGTTTGAGGATGAAAAATGACAAAGCAAAATAACACAATATATTGGGTGATTTAAAAATCGGACATAAATACGACAGAACTCTGTATAGCGTGTGATATTTTGCGGATGTTTTGGACACAAGGTGTGGAATGGGGGGGTATAAATAGGACTAAATTCGCCTGAGGAGGTGGCAAAAAATGTCAAAATTCGCTGTAGGGGGTGGCAAAATATGTCAAATAATTCACAGTGTCCCCCAGCGAATTAATAGGAACCTGCCACGTGGCAGAGGGCGTCAGAAAGCCACGTATTTCGCAATGCGAATTTGCCACGTGGACGTCAGAACGTACTTCGCTGCTCTCTCAAGCGACTTTCATTTGCCAATAACAGAGCACCAACTCAGCCAATGAATTTCGCTGGTACTGCCAACGAAATATGGGTCGTGGCATTATGGCAATTTTCCTTGGAGGTGTGGCAGTTTGGTGTTTTTTTTGGCCAAGTGTGGCATTTTGGCGAAAGTTCCATTTTTTATCATATATTTTAAATTCTTAAAAACTTATATATGTGAAACCTTTATCTATTATTTCGTCATGAGCTCTCAAAATATAAGGACCGACCTTGGTGGCTCGTTGGAGGGCTTGCGTCTCTACTCTTTCTTCTTATTTTCTCTCGTGGCCTTTCTCATAGATCTCCTATCACCAGATCTAATGAAGTCTTCTCTTGGGACCGCGTTATTGGAGGAGTTCTATTGGGAGACATAGGTAGCGGTGGCGGTGACAGCAAAGGAAAAAGGAGGCTCGTTGGAGGTTTGCCATGCTCATAGTCACAACAACACTTTGTAGTAGTCTTCTTCCATATAAGGATTAAAAGAAAGCTGGAATTTTTGCCCAATGGGTTTCAATTTTGTTGGATATATACAAAGAGATAATATTTGATTCTCACTAAAACAAAGTCTTTCTACCTTTACGGCTCTACCACATTAAGTTTGGATAGAGACAAAGTATTGCTACCACTTCTGTTCTTTTACACAAAAAAAAAACCCCCACATTTGGGATAACAACGTAAACCTTGCATTTATGAGTTTCATGACCCACTTTTCCACAAAAATAGTATACAGTGACTTCTTCACCATGTACAACCTTTTTGTCTTTGAAACCATGGCCAAATTTGTCATTGGGGTTTCTTTGCACCTTTTTGTTAAGAGCTTTATGACCACCAACAAATTTGTCTAGTTATCCCTGAAGGTTTCTATCTCCTTATAAAGTTTGTCAATCTCAGAAGGTAGTTCCTTCAAGACCTCGCGTCCTCTAAGCTTATAGTTTAATCAGAAGAAATCTTTTTTGCAATGTTGACATTCCATCCAGAGATCTAAGTTCTTTTTATTTTTTCAACTTATCAAGTTCATTGTTAACAAGGTTGCATTCTTTTTGAAGTAAGAGTTTTGTTTAAGTATTTCCTTGTGCTCTTCTTCTGAATCTTTAAGAGTTGTGGTTAAGGATTTCACCCTTTCTTCCAAGTCTTGAAAATCCTTAAGAAGAATCTTTCGTCCATTGGATAGCTTTTCGTCCAGTAATGCCTTAACCTCCTCACAAACAAAGGTGTCTTGTACATCACCAGGTGAAGTGGTTTCCTGGACAAAATCAACTAAATGAGCTTGATGAATTTTCTTGAGATCCTCATGCTCTCTTTCAAGATGTCAAAGATGTTTGTTTAGTTTTATATAAGCATTAGAGACGCGAGCAGAGGTAGACAGAAGTTGATTGTATCCTTTAATTAAATCTTCTCTAGATTTGAATATTACCTCTTCACCATCAGAGTTGACAGTGTCATTAGGCTGAGAATCCTCATCATTTAAACTCGTGTTCAGTGCTAGTTTAGCTTTATTGGTGGACGCATCATCCATCAGACATAGGTTGGCTTCTTCCTCACTATCCTCATCAGACGATGAGTCATCCAGGTCCTCCCAAGTGCTCATGAGGATTTTCTTTTTGGACTTGAAGAATTTCTTCCTCTTATCCTTTGATTTTTCAAAGGTCAGGACATTCTGACTTGAAGTGTACTGGCTTATTGCACTCATAGCATATGATTGAAACATTTTTCCTTCTTGTGGAAGGATCTTTTGGATGAACTGTTAAACCTAAAGGAGTTCTTGTTTTTCCACATCTTTCTGGTGATTAGACTTAGCTCCTCATCTTCTTCATTAGAATCATCATCATTAGATTCTTCTTCTGAAGATTCATTAATAGTAAGGGCCTTGGACAATGACTCTTTGGATGTAGGGTTGTGTTTTGGTCTTTGAATCGTAAGGGCTAGAAGCTTTCCTTTCTTTGTTCCTTCATCTTGAGCAAGCTCTTGCTCATGTATTTTATGAATCCCAACGAGCTTTTCAAGAGTCATTCAATCAATATTCTTGATGGCTCTTAAAGTTGTAACATGTGGTCTCCACTTTCTAGATAAACTTTGTAAGATTTTATGAATGTGATCATAATTATCATAATGTCTACCTATAGAGAAAAACTCGTTTAGAATTATTTGGATATCTTCTCCCTCTTCCATATTGAAAAGTTTGTACTTATGTGTTAGAAGGCTCAACTTGTTACCTTTTACTTAGAGGACCCTTTGTAGGCAATGGCTAAGGTGTCCTACATTTGTTTGAGACATCGACCAATGTGCCCCAAAATAAAATTTAAAATACCTGAATGCCACGCAACTAGAATGTTTTACCAAACTGCCACGCGGCATAATCCGTTACCCTCTCCAGCGAACTACGTACCCTGACGTGGTGCAACACTAGTGGCAACATAATTCGCTGCAAAGACTAGCGAATTAGGTAGTCAAAGCGTCAGTTAGGAGTCAGAAGGTGCAGGGACACGTGGCAGCTGATCCTTAATTCGCTACAAGGCATAGAGAAATCGTGTCATTATTCGCTGCAACTTCTGGCGAAATTGGGACATGTGGCAGCTCTCTAGTAATTCCCTGTCAAGGCCAGCGAAATAGGTCTCCTGTTTTGCTACCCAGCCCAGCGAATTACTAGCACACCCCCAGCTATTTATACCCATCCCATGCATTTGTATCCCGTCCGACATTCATTTCGTTTGAGTAGTCAAAGATTTTTTTAGAGTATTTGCAAAATGAGTGGTAGTAGAAATGGCTTGATTACCATTGTATACTATAATGGGAGAAAATATATTGGACCGAATGGTCAAGTGTTTGAAGGAGAAAGCAAAATGTTTTGTATGCCTATAGGATGCAGCTATCATGAATTGATGAAAATCATATATAAGTAGTTGAGATTAGAACAGGGTCAGTCTGTATCTCGATTGAGTGCTCGATGTGCATCTGACAACCCGGTGCAATGGGTTTGTGTGGATGTTGTAGATGATGGCGATGTAGCCTTAGTTATAGACGCATGCACATCCGACGGAGGAGACCCGAGATTTATAGAATTGTATGCTGAAGTGAACTGTGGTGGACAGTCAAGCAGTCCAAATTTTGTAAGAAACAGTGGTTCAATTGACCTTAACGTAGAGCCGATAGTGAATTCCGAAGATAGAGATGTATATTCGTCACCACCACCAGCAACGCAACCAATTGATTCAGAAGATACAGAAATGGTGCCGACCCAGCAGGCAGATTTTCCCATGGACAGTTCAGAGGAAGATGTTGATGAAGGTGTTGTTCCAGATACTGACTCATCGGATACGGACGTAGACGGTGATTTCGATCGTGCTTTTGCTATGCCTTCTCCAGGCATTGTCGGAATGCAAGGTCCGGTTCCGGTTGCAAGTATGAATGCAAAACTGTCTGTTACTTAATAGTATTAAAATGGTTGCCAATTTAACATAATAATGTCTTTAATGTGTCATTATACAGTAGAGACCAATGTACCATTTTGGTCTAACATAAGTCATTACACGAACATTAATTGGGCACACCTAGATGACGAGTTAGATGACATGTAAGGAGTGCAAATACCTAATTGGGAGATGGGTCAAGAGCTATATAAGGGTCAGGTGTTTCAGAGCAAGTTGGATATGCAAATGGCAATAAAGCAATACTGCATGGGCGAGCATCGCACAACCGTAGTTGCCAAAAGTGATACGAAAAGGCTTATAATGGTTTGTGAAAATCATAATGACGGTTGTCCATGGAGGATGAGGGCATACCAAAAGAAGGCTGTTTTCGAATGGACAAACGGCCAACCAGCGTCTAGCCATGTCAACATTTGGTGGATGAACTAAATCAACAATATCGTATGGTCTCCACCGAATGTCTCTCCTACGCATGACATCCATGTAATGACGATATCTGCGTATATGGCTATATCTGGTTTGACGCGTGGCATACACATTAAACCTGCAACAACAAAGTATTAGCAACAACAACATAAACTCCCCATTATTAGCAACCCACAATTGCACTACCTGTTGCCATAAATCTCGTGCTGCAGGACATCTTTATCGTCAACTGGCAGAAGGTCTGGAGAGATAGTGGGGAATCTGGTCCAACCCACAATTGCAGCAGCAATGCACATCCACCCATCTCACGATGAGATGCATGTGTGGCCTTGCATAACTCCCTGTACAGCTCTGCAAGCACAGCAGATCCTCAACTAAAAGTCCCGGTTAGCTCGAAATCGTCAAGAAACAGCAAATAGCAAGCTGGGACAAAGCTGGAGGCAGTGTCGATGAACAACATCCCACCTAAAATACGCAATATGAGTGCGCGGGTGTATCTGACGCGTCCAAGTTCGGTTCCAGCGTGGACGGTATAATCATCGAACTGCTCCCCTAAATAGTGCAGCCCCAACAATCCTCCATGTAAATCACGACCCAGACTAGGCTGAACACCTAAAAGTTCACCAACCATCTCACGGAAGTTGTGTCGTCCATAGCGGCCTGAGACCACCTCACCATCTGTCGGCAGGCCCAACAGATGGTGTACATCCTCCAGAGTGATGGTCACCTCACCCATCGTCATATGGAACGTCTGTGTCTCAGGGCGCCATCGCTCAACAAGCGCTGACACCAGGTGGTGATCAATCTGAAATAGTACATTATACCTAAGTTACATATACGTTAAAATACAATCGTAACACCATTATATATTATACACCATGGTTACCTTGTGGTTGCGCAGACGCACAACGTGGTAAAAACCCGCCTGTATAAGCCACGGGTGGATGTCCTCAGGTATCCCCTGATGATCATGTGTTGCAGCATGTCGCACATTAAGGACACGATCGCGCACCATCGCATCCTCCTACGAATTCCACACATTCATGGAAACGTGTCTATCCTGTAACCTGAGTAGAGTGCATACAGATGGGCCCGGGTCAATGACGCTCATTGCAACCTCAGTCGTCGGAGGTACTGACATATCTTGAACGTGATCCATCGTAATGTTTCAAAACTAAAACCTATATTTTAACAAAATAAATTTATAATAATTAATTTAAATTATATATTCTACCAATAAACAACTCTACAAAAATATATATATGAATTAGATTAATAAATTACAAATATTAAAGAATACAAAAATTAAATATATAATAATAATTTATACAATAATAATACAACAACAACCTGGTGCAATACTAATTTTGAACTATATATCCTCTAACCTATTGTTTCACACCTACAACCTACATTTGAATATAATAAATATATAATAATAAAACAATCATACGCTAAAATTATTATTCATCCTCTACATAAAACATATCCTATAAAAATTCAATAATACAAAAATATATATGAATTATAATAACGTTTCAAACCTAATTTTTAACTACTTTTCCTCTATCGTAATGTTTCAAACCTAATATAAAAATTAAATAATACAAAAACATATCCTAATTTTTAACTACTTTTCCTCTATCCTAATGTTTCAAACCTAATAACTATATCTTAATCAAAGAAATACATCAACATAAATTACAAAAAATAAATAATACAAATTTATACATATCAAATATAAGAATCAAATAACCACTAACAAATAATATCGTCTATCCTATAAATTAACAATCATAATTTTTAACTACTTATTCTCTATCCTAATGTTTCAAACCTAATATCGTATATATTAATAAAATAAATACATTCAAAAAATTTACA
>CM023959.1:22620060-22655888 GCA_013407115.1 Glycine latifolia | reverse complement strand
AAACATGAATAATTCAAAATTATACTTATCAAATATAGGAACTAAATAATCACAAAAAAAAAATGTCCTCTATCCTACAAATAAACTATCCTAATTTTTAATAACATATCATCTAATCTAATGTTTCAAACCTAATACCATATATATTAATAAAATAAATACATTCAAACAATTTACCAAACATGAATAATTCAAAATTATACTTATCAAATATAGGAACTAAATAATCACAAAAAAAAAAATGTCCTCTATCCTATAAATAAACTATCCTAATTTTTAATAACATATCATCTAACCTAAGGTTTCAAACCTAATACCATATATATTAATAAAATAAATACATTCAAACAATTTACAAAACATGAATAATTCAAAATTATACTAATCAAATATAGGAACTAAATAATCACAAAAAAAAAAGTCCTCTATCCTATAAATAAACTATCCTAATTTTTAATAACATATCATCTAACCTAAGGTTTCAAACCTAATACCATATATATTAATAAAATAAATACATTCAAATAATTTACAAAACATGAATAATTCAAAATTATACTTATCAAATATAGGAACTAATTAATCACACAAAAAAATGTCCTCTATCCTATAAATAAACTATCATAATTTTTAACAACATATCATCTAACCTAAGGTTTCAAACCTAATACCGTATATATTAATAAAATAAATACATTCAAATAATTTACAAAACATGAATAATTCAAAATTATACTTATCAAATATAGGAACTAAATAATCACAAAAAAAAAAATTGTCCTCTATCTTATAAATAAACTATCCTAATTGTTAACAACATATCATCTAACCTAATGTTTCAAACCTAATATCTATATATTAAAAAAATAAAAGAATTAAAAACAATTAAAAAAATAATTAATACTAAAATATAACTTGTAATGAAAAAGGCAAGAGAATCATAGATGAAAATACAATGAATACCTAATCTAATAAACCAAGAGGGGGGATGAATTGGTTTTTAACACTTTTTTAACTTTTTCTTGAAATTCAAACTCAGCGAAAGAAATACTTTGGATCGTATCTTTAATCAAAACATTTTTTAATAAGCAAATTTCTCTTTTCCAATCACTTAACTCTTGTGTTGAAACAAAGTCTGAATTGATTCACAAACCAATACCACAAGCAATTGAATGTAATGTAAATCAAAACACAATTACACACAAATTTATACTGGTTCACCTCTAACCACTTGAGGCTACATCCAGTTGTCTTCTAATCTAAACCAGATTAGAGTTCCACTAACAATATTCAATTCTTTACAAGCAATCAGTCAAGTCTCTTTCACCCACCCTAGGCAAAATTCTAAATCTAATCCCAAGATTTATCTAAAGACTTAGAACCTGAGCACACCACTCAGTTCTACCCACTAGAAACCCTATCTAGTTATGCTTTAAAGAATTCCAAACTGTTACATGGAAAGATTCAAATCAAACTAAGAAAACAAATGAAATCTCACAAATAATAGAACTAGAGATTCAAGAAAAATGTCACCTTAATCCTTTTGCAGCAGAAAAGGGATTACGCAAAATTTAAAACCTGTGTAGATGAATAAAATGCAATCTTGAATGATCTTGCTACAGATTAATGCATGAATGATCACTAGGCAGCCCCTTCTTTTAAACAAGCTTCATGATTCTCACATATATGAACAACCCAAATGAAAAAGACTCTTTCTTCACTTTAGAGCACTCAGAGAATGTTAATACACTTTTGTAATGAAAGCTCTCGAAATATGAAAAACCTGAGTTTGTGAGTCAATGCATGTCTATTTATAAAAAAAAACAGATTTAACAGTCTGTAATCGATTATTTCGACAATGTAATCGATTAATTTAACTAATGTAATCGATTAATTCGACTATTTAATCGATTAAACTGTTCATAGCCATTCTGGAAAACATGTATGAACAAAGTAATCGATTATCTTAATTAGTAATCGATTATTCCAGTGATGTGCATTTTTGCCTCTAGCATATTTAATCGATTACGATTAATTGGTAATCGATTAAATCACTTCTAAAACTAAACAGAATCATGCAGAAGGCTTATGTAATCGATTATATCCTTATGTAATCGATTATTCCAGTGAGTCTTATTTTTGCTTCTAGCATATTTAATCGATTACGATTAATTGGTAATCGATTAAATCATCTTATATACTACACAGGATTATGCAGAATGCTTATGTAATCGATTATTTACCTATGTAATCGATTATTCCAGTGCTAAATCATTTTATGCAAGTTTCAAGCTTATCAATGCATTTCTATATGTATGTAAATACTTAAGTGATTCTAATCCTAAGTATGAATGCATGTGTGTTGATTTTATTTAATAGCTGCAAAGGATTATTGGATCTTTCCTTCAATGAATCAAGCTAACAACAAAAATGAAAATTACAAATACCATCTTCAATTGATTGGGCATGAATCAAATATCAAAACACTTCTTGTCTTCATGCACTTGAATCTAGCAATAGAGACAGAGTGGGAGAGAGTCACTTTCAGACTTTTAGAATGAAGAATATAGCATGAAGGAGTGAGGAATGAACAAGGAGGGAGCTGTTTAAATAGGGGACCACGTGGACCTATTTCGATGGGGCCTGCAGCGAAATTTGTCCACGTCTGCCACGTGGCCATAACGCCCCTTTAATTTGGTGACCGTTACACGTAATTTGTTATGCCTTGCAGCGAATTAGGGATCAACTGCCACGTGTCCCTGCACCTTCTGACTCCTAACTGATGCTTTGACTACTTAATTTGCTGGTCTTTGCAGCGAATTATGTGGCCACCAGTGTTGTGCCACGTCAGGGTATGTAGTTCACTGGAGAGGGTAGCGAATTATGCCGCGTGGCAGTTTGGTAAAACATTCTGGTCGCGTGGCATTCAGGTATTTTAAATTTTATTTTGGGGCACATTGGTCGATGTCTCCGTTTGTTTGGCTCTTCTGAAGCTGTGAACTTTGGAATATTCTTTTTGTGATAGAGTGCACAACAGAGAGTTCTTTGCGCATGAGTTGAGAAGAAATTTGGACTTATGATCATCCATTCATTTGTCATTGGGGATATCGTTCTTTTGAGTGTCTAAGGGAATGTGATAGCCCTTTTCTACAACATCCCACATATCAATTTGAGTATACTAAAAGAAGACATTCATTCTTTCCTTTCAGTAGTCACAGTTGGCTCCCTGGAACATAGGAGGCTTGTTCACAACAAATCCTTCTTCCATCGCTTTAGGAATTTCCTTTCCTCTGCTCTATCAAGAGCTCAACCTAGAGGCCAAGTTCTGATACCAACTAAAGCATTTGAAACACTCTAGAATAGGGGGTTAAATAGAGTGATGGATAAAACTTTGCCTTTCAAAAACTTTGAAAGTTTTTCTCAAACAGATATCAATGGACAATAGGGTTTGTCCAAGGGGTTTAAAATCACTTTGTGCTTAAAAACCAGTTCATAAAACTTGGACACAATAGTGTAGAAGTAAACTATAGAAAGGAACTAGTTATATAGAAGCAGTAAAGAAAATACAGGGGTTTTATACTGGTTCACCCCAACTCTTGGGCTACGTCCAGTTCTTCTTCAAAACTTGAAGGGTTCCACTAATCAATTCTTTGATTACAACCAAATATTCTATATTCCACTTCTGGATAAAACGAGTACTCTCTAAGCCACTCCTAGTACTATCCATAATCTCCCCTTAAGATTAAGACTCAAGTATTCTTAATCACTAAGCCACTCCTGGCTTTCACAAATAATAGATGTTTGATAGAAAATGTATTCTAATAATCCAAAGAGCGTTTACACAATAAGTTCGAATACAATGAAACTTGCCAACTTAGTAGAGCTAAGATTCACTCAATTCCTCAACTTTCTTTTGTCCAACTAAACTAACAATGTTACAACACTTTGTTCATTTGGACTCAGATTATTCTCTTGTGATTCGACAACCTTATCACGAACATCTTCAAGCTTTTATATAGACTTTAGAGCTTCGATCCATTGAGAGATCCTAGCTTGTCATTGTCTAATAGCTTGAGCACTTTACACGAGGTCATTACTGTGCAAAGAAAGTGTCAGGACCACAAACACTTTTTGTAGCTTATCTTTAGAGAAGTGCAACTTGCCAATGTCGCCTTGTGCTCAGAGCTGACTTTCAGCGTACAAATCAAATATAACGTTAACAACATAAGACAAACGAAATTAAGAATGTCAAGATAAAACAATTTAAATCTTCCATTTTGTGCATTATGGCATGAATTTCTTATTGAACCTATGGACGTTACTTTTTGATGATTACTTTCAGTACATGAGGATCGAGTAAATATTCCATTGCCTTTGTACTATGAGCCAAGTGCTAAAGCACTTGTCTTCTTAGGATTGGACATTGAGGCAATATCATCCAATGACTGATACTTTAGCTATAGTCCAGAGCCTTTCTATTCTACTTGTATCTCATAGAGAAAGATAAACTTTGTAGCTTAAGCATGAAAGGTTATCACATAAAATTTATACTTTGTTAACATTAAAACCTTCGGGATTTAATTGTTTGGTACAGTCCAATTTGACCTGGATGCAGCTAGACTTAACATTTCCTATTATTGAATAAGTTGAAAAAATTTCATTATTATTGTTTTGGAATAGATTTTGATGAAGGAATACAAAGTTAGTGCAAAAAGTAAATGTTCCTATATACTTCTAAAGTAAAGGAGGTAGGAGTATTTATTTATTGATGTAAGTTACTAAAAGCATGAACTGAAGATTGAAGAGATTAAAATGGATAGAAATTGATATTGAACTACATGCCAAAAAAGTTGGGCAAAAAAAGTAATATAATATTTTTTTAATAAAAAATTACAATTTTGGGACTGTTTTGAAATTATTTACAAATATGGGGCTGTCAAACACGCCCAAATTAGGCGTGTTCAGTCTTGCCCAATTTGGGAGTGTCACCCCCCTTGGTCACGCCCAAATTATGCGTGTTCCCCCCGTTGCGACACGTGTCATGCATGCATGAATTAGTGATGTATATAAACTTCAAACGGTCATAATTTTTGATAAAAATGTCCGATTGAGGTGTACGATATGTCAAAATGCTCGAAATTCAGAGAGGAAGCCCTAGGCAAATTTCCATCGAGATTTGGTCAACTATTTTTTTCCAAAAAATGCCTCTAAGTAGCTCAAAATTAGGATTTAGTATTCAATTATCAAAAAATGGTCTAACTTTTCATGTAATATATCAGATTCTTTCTTAAATAATATTGAATATTAAATAGATATTAGCATGACAATATAGAATTAAGATATAAAATAAAAAACATCAACTTAAAAAATCATGGGTGAATTAAAAATTATATATATATATATTTAATTATATACAGTAATGAATTTGAACAGATTAAATTGAATTTTGACTCAAATCTTAAAAAAGAAATTGAACCAAAATCAAAAACTCAAAAAGTATATCTAGACACAAGTTATTTTCATGAAAATTAATGCTTCGTAAAATTAAAATAGATAGCATTTTTATGGAATTTAGTTATAAAAATAACAAATTATCAAATAAAGAAAACTACTAAGCTAGAAGCTGATATATTACCAAATACCAACTAGACATGTGAGTGCTCAACTCAAAGAAGAACTTCGAAATAGTTGATAAGAAAGAATCTATTTCAAATTGCATATGCATATGACACTTGTCTAGATTTAAACAAATTCATTATATTATTTGGGGTAAAGTATAATAGTTAATGTTGGCAAAAAAATTAATATAATTTAGGTGTACGATATATCCTTCAAATGGTATAACTTTTGATAGAAATGTTCGATCGAGGTGTACGATATATCAAAATGCTCGAAATTAATAGAAGTAATTAAAAAAATAAAAAATAGAATTAAATTAAGATATTAAATAATTCTAAAAGCAAAAAAACAAGGAAAATTTTGGATGATTGAATCCTAAATCCTAATTTGAGCTAATTAGAGGCATTTTTTTGGAAAAAATAGTTGACCAAATCTCGAGTGGAATTTGCCCAGGGCTTCCTCTCTAAATTTCGAGCGTTTTGACATATCGTACGTCTCAATCGAACATTTCTATCAAAAGTTATGACTGTTTGAAGTTTATATACACCACTAATTCATGCATGCGTGACACGTGTCGTAACAGGGAAAAATACGCCTAATTTGGACGTGACTAAGGGGGTGACACGCCCAAATTAGGTGTGACTGAACATGTCTAATTTTGGCGTGTTTGACATCTCCATATTTGTAAATAGTTTCAAAACAACTCCAAATTTATAATTTTTTATTAAAAAAGTATTATATTAGTTTTTTTCCCAAAAAAGTTGAGTTGGCAACATGGAATGTTGAACTATAAGTTGTCATGACATTTAAGGTTTTAATACCACAACTTGTGTTCCTTTATTATATATATATATAAATAGATTCTTAAGCTTTTTTACATATCACAAATCTGATGCTAGTCTACATTTTCTGATAAAATTAGTCTATTGTAGGATAGCTCACAAGGTCGCAATAACAACAAGGTATGGACTGTTCAGGTTTAACCCAACATTCAGATTGTTAGTTATCCTTGCTAATGAGCTTGCTGATAAGTCATAGGCAATATTAGCTCCCACGGTTCTAGTTCCTATATGACCAGAGATGTTTGCAACAAGGTTATATCCTTTTTTTGCTTCTCCCGATAATCCAATGTTTGCACTAAACCCACTGAATTTACTTGAGTGTTGAATTTCCAACTGTAATTGAAATCATTTTGATCCCAAAAAATAGTTAGATGCAATGAAAATGAAGACTTAATAGTTAGATGTAATTGAAATCAATATGCTTAATGTATAATTTAATCAAATTGACATTATAATCCTTATTAACAAATAATTTAAAAACAAATCTCAAACATTAATTTAGATAATTTTGATTTTAAGTAGTAATAGACTAATAGTAAATATTATGTTACTAAATTAAGATTCTAATTTAAGAAATCAAAATTTATAATGAAGTTATCTTAATATTATTTTAGGTTTTTTTTATTAATTGTCCCTATTGTTTTTCATACAAAACTTATTTTATTTTGTTATTGACTTCTAGGTAAAAAATATTTTTTTGCATACTTCTTTCGTGCATTGAAAGCTTTACTTGATTAACAATTCTTTTAGGATCAATTATTTTCTAACCTTTGTCTTTTATTTGCTCAATATTTTTTTTTGCTTAATATTTTTTCTCTCATTATGTAATTGTAGTTTGAGAGAATGAGAATGTCACTCAATATGTTTTATTTAATTAGATTTATAATAGTGATATTTTTATAAATATAAAATATAAAAGTTCATCATCCAATAAATTAAATTTGATAAAACATATGAAATGAGTATTGAGAAGTAAAAGTTACATAATAATTAATCTCAAATATATTAAAAAGTACAGATAAATAACCTTTGAACTGAGACCAAAAACAACATGCCATCGAGTCATGAAAGAACATCCCAATTTTCATAATCTAGTATCCCGCCTTTTTTTTCTCGTGACTGCGAGGGAGATCAAAATGCAAAGCGGGAACTGAAGAAAAAAAAAAAAACAAAAAACTGAAGAAAAAAAATAATAAATCAATTTTGTTTGTACGAAATGAAATGACATATATTATAATAATATTATTCCCACATATTCGGCAATGGCGCCTCTTCAGTTCACTCCCCGAGAGTGTAGCTATTATTACCCATTTCCATTACCCATAACACCAAAACAAAAATCCTTCTCTTCTTCCCTTCCGCAGTCTCTCTCCTCATCATCTTTACCATCTCCAAACCCTAGAAAACTTCTAATCCAATTGAAGTAACATCAACAACAGCAGCTCCTTCCGACGTTCGTTTTCTTGGAAAATTTTCATGCTCGATTGATTGTTGTTTTCCATTTCTTCGTGACATTCTATTATCGATTTTTTTTCCTTCTCACGTTATCGTTTTTTTTTCTTTGGCTCGCCGATTTAGATGGTTGTGCAGTCTTTGGACGACGTTGTTCACCAGCACTTGATGGTTTCCACCAGTGCGGATAAGAGTCCGGGGTCCAAAATCGTCGTGGCGAATGGCGGGAACAGAGCTAAGGCCGAGAAGAAGCCGAGAGAATCGGAGGGTTCCACAATGCCACTCCCGCGGAGGTCAAGTGCGAGGATTCAAGCATTGCAGAAGGCGGAGGAGGAGCTTTTTGCTCGTAAAAGAGTAGAGGGAGTTGAGGAGAAAGAGAATTGTGACGACAAGTTGACACCGGAGAAGGTGAAGAAGAGGAATATTAAAAGTAATGGCAGTGAGGAGAGTGTCGTAGTGGAAGTAGAGTTTGTTTCTCCAGCAAAGAAAAAACGGGTGGCCTACGGCAAGTGTAAGGTGATGGGAGAAATGAATGGAAATGGTAAAGGTAAAGAAGCGAGTGGAAATGGTAAGGTGAGAGAAGTGAATGCGAAGGAGGAATTGGAAAATGCGGGTGGGGGTTTGGGGGAGAAGAGTGACTTGCTTAAGGTTAAAGAGACGATAAGACTGTTTACTAAGCATTACCTTCAATTAGTTCAGGTGAGTATGTTTTGTGTGCAGCAAAAGATATTGTACTATTGATATGGTGTTTTTCTACCGTATTCATATGTTGTTGCGTCTTTGTTGTTCAGTGTTGTATCCTTTGGTTTAAGTTATGATTCTATATGTGTAGGAAGAAGAAAAGAGGTGTGGGAAGGCAGAGGCTGAGCGGAAAGTTGCTAAAAAGGCCTCTAAAAATGCTTCAAAATCGAAGGTTGGTGTCTAATTAACCATTATTTGTTACTTGTTGTGGATTATAATGTTAATGTGATTATGTCTCCCTACTCTGTTTTGGAAATAGATATTACAATGATAAAACCCTGTCTGAAGTCCCTCTTTTATAAAAATAAAGGTTATTCTTAATGATCTTAATTTTACGGGTGAAAATTAAGAATTATAATTATTGATGTTCTGCATTGTATTGCTTTTCCTTTGTTCTGGATTTGATGGTTGCCTTGCTCTGGTCTCAGCTTAACTGTCATTTTAGCTTGTTAGGTTTTCCAGTAATAACAGGCTTTTTGCTTGGTATGACTGGACTTTTGATTGTGGGTTAGCAGAATTTTCTTGCAAGTTTAAAGCTGCATTTTATTTCAGAGTACTGATTAATGTACTGTTGAGAATTCTCCACCCGGCATTCAAATGTAACACATGATTAATCACATGTGTAAATATGGGTAACTTTGCCTGGCATGTGGGTAAAAGTAAATGAGTGTCATTGTATACTATTATTGATTATTGATATGTACTTGTTGCACTAAGTGTGTATTTGGTTTGGCATTGGAGAATTGATTCTAAGTCCAGAATTGATTTTGGATACATTTTCACATTTTTGGTTTCATGTTAGAGAAGAATTTAAAATTGATTATGGGTTTTTGAATTGATTCTAGATTGAAGCAACTTTAAGTAGCTTCTATGTTGGATTCAAAATTTTGTACTGAATTATACTTCTAACTTGATTTTATAACAAAACATCCAAACATAAATCACATCACTTCAAAATCAATTTTAACCAAAATCAATTTTAAAGAATCAATTTCATTCAAAATCAATTTTGTCAACGCCCATCCAAACACACACTAATGCTTAAATATATCTTATGAGTGGATTAATAGTGTCTTGAGGTTATTGAAATGTCTAATGGCAGTTAACTTGCTTCATAAGGGATTATGAGTAAATAAATGTATGTATACAATTATCAATTTGTACTTGTGGCTTTAATGATTAAATGTCTTACAAGTGGTTAATAGTGTTATAGGGTTATTGAAATGTTCAATAGCAATTAACTTTGCCTCATAAGTAAATGAATGTTGTATAAAATAATTGATTTGTACTTACAACACTAATGGTTAAATATACTTCATAAGTGGTTAGTAGTGTCTCGAGTCTATTGAAATGTCTAACAATGTTTACATGTGTCTTAAAAGTGGTTAATTGGGCTGGGTAGATGCTGGGTTTGCATTTTTAGCTGGACGTTTATAATGTTTATTTTATTATTGAACTAAAATAGTATAGCATAGCTAATGGGTCTGTCTAGTGTTTAGTTATTGCTCTGCTCTCTATTTTGCCTCTTTTTTCTTCCAACTTTTAAGATGAAATTTTTTTCATCATGCATGTTTTGTCTTTGAAAATCTAGTATTGCCTGAATAGTTTTGTAGTTAAATGTGGTCAGGCTGATTTTTTAATTCAGAGTTATTAGTTAATACTTCAAAGCTAGAAATTATTTTTTCCTTTCTCAGTCAAACGGTAAAGCGCCTGGCAATTGGAGTCAAACAGTAAAGCTAGAAGCTCTTGCTTTTATTAGCAACGTGTTTAAATGTCCTTGGGGAGCTTTGCATCTTACTAATTGTATACTGAAATTTAAACTGAAAGCTTTACTGATTATTTTTTTCTTTGTTAATTGTTTTACTATAAGCTTGGTGGAAGGTAGTTAAAGAAGACTTAATGGAGTGAGATATAGATTGACGGATGGTATGTCTTAGGACGGAGTGGAGCTATAAGCTTGGTGGAGGGTTAATCCTATTAGTATTTCTATGTTTCAGTTGTTTCCTTTTTTTTAAGTTCTTTTCCTCTTCATTTCTTCCCCCCTCCTTTCACCCCTCTTTTATTTTAGCTTAATTTTCCTCTCTTTTGTCTTTTTTCCACTTTTTCTTCTCCTCTCCCTTTATCTTTCTTTGTTTTATTTTCGATCTATCATTGGGTTCATCTACCACCGGCCCCAATTAACTTGGGTCAAAGGTGCTGTTGATGTTGATGTTGATGATGTAATTGTTTTACTATAACCTAACTACAAAGCTTCATCAATTAATCTTGTAGAAAGGTGCTCCAACTGAAGAATCAAAGACCACTGCTAAACGACCAGATCTAAAGGCCGTAAGCAAGGTAAGTGAAAATTGAATGGCTTTATTTTTTCCATAGAATATTGATTATAAGTCTTGGGATTTTTTTTCTGTTGATCTAGGTAGGATTTTGATCTTCTGATACTTGTCATAGTATTGCCATTAAATTACATTATCCAATGTATGTTACCATTTTATTTTCTTTTTTCCTTTGTAGTGATGGATGCTTAATATCTTATCAATGTATTTCACTATTTTGTTAATAAGTTAATTATGAGACATATCTTTGAAACAATTCAATGGACTATTTTATAAGTCTGAAAAAAATTAACTCTTTTTTAAAATGTGTATAAATATTTTGTTTATTTATTTGTTTTGATTTGATTAATTGCATTAACTGAAATCAATTTAATTATACTTTCTAAGATGTACTTGTTTTCTTTTAACACTATCTTCAATTTGGGGATTTTTGGCAGATGATGGAAAATAATGAGATATTGTATCCTGAGAAAAGAATTGGCAACATTCCAGGTTGGTAGCCTATAGCCATCTTACATTTTTATTACTCTTGGCTTATATAACTGAGTGGATTTAATCTATTTGCTGTCTCCTAACACTGATAGATGTTTCTCTTAAATAATAACTCTTTATTTGCTTGATCAACTCTTGTGCTGATAGTTCCTTACTCAGTTGTCTTAATTTTTCTTGTAATGGTAGGTATTGAGGTTGGATATCAGTTCTATTCTCGTGCTGAAATGGTTGCAGTTGGCTTTCATAGCCACTGGTTAAATGGCATTGATTATATGGGCCAGAACTATGCCAAAGCGGTAATGGAATTTCTTGCTATGTTGTATTTATTTATTTGTACTTATAAGTGTATAAGGAGTATACATTACTCAAAGTGTGTTTTTTACCTTCTAGTAATAAGCTGTTAGTCTAACTACTGTAGTTAGTAGTTAGTTTGTTATTAGTTAGTAGTTAAGTCTGTTAGTCTATGACTACTTAGTGACAGCTGTATTAACTAAGGTTAGTTGACAGTTAGTATAGTTGACTGTTACTCAACTATATAAATTGTTTTGTAATCTGTTACAATTTGGGTTGAATAACACTGATTTCTCAATCTCAATTCTTTCTCCTCTCTCAAATTCTCTCAACTCTATTATGGTATTCAGAGCTTAGGTCAAAACCTAAACGTTTTGTTCATGGCTTCTGCATCAATTCCTACTCTGGTTTCTTCTCCTTCCTCCCCTCTCCTGCAGCCAACTCCGTCAGCGAACTCTTTGAACGCTAGTTCCTTGAAGAACTTTGCGCATTCTATTTCTCAGAAGTTGAACGTGAAGAATTATCTCCTTTGGATTCAATAGATTGAACTTGTTATTCATAGTCATCATCTTGAAGGCTACATCATTAATCCGAGAAATATGCTTCGATTGAAGATCACAATGTTGATAAAGTCACCATTGAGTATAGTGTTTGGAACAAGATCAATGCCTTGTGTGGTTGCAATCCACCATCTTCGACAACATTATTCCGTGAGTCATCGGATGTTGATCGTCGTGGCAACTTTGGGATCAGATTCAATCTCACTTTCAATCTCTAATGCGAGCTAAGGTTCATCAAGTTTGTAATGAGCTTCAAAATCTCTCCCTTGATAATTGCTCTATTTCGGATTATCTTTTGCATGTTTAGACCCTTGTTAATGAGCTTACTTCGATTGGTGAAACTGTTTCCAATTCTGAACATCTTGACTTAATTCTTAATGGTCTTCCTAATGAGTATGAATCATTTGTTTCTCTTGTTACTAGTCAATTTGATATGTTTATTGCTGATGAAGTTGAAACATTGTTGCTCGCACGTGAAGTGTGCATTGAGCGATCTTGTTAGACAGCTTTAGGTTCTATTAATCTTACTCAAGGTTTAGGATGTATTAATCTCAACTTTGGAAGTTCTTCTCTTGATAATTCTGATAATCCTAATTGTGCACAGTCTATGAACCCTAATTCTCAAGCTCAGGTTAATTTGACCACTCAAACCTCTTATGAGGACAATTCTTCAAACGATTACAGCGGAAATCGGTTTTTCAGTGGTCGTGGTGGTCTGAAATGAATTTTGGAACATCTTGACCTAATTCTTGATGGTCTTCCTAATGAGTATGAATCATTTGTATCTCTTGTTACTAGTCGATTTGATTTGTTTATTGCTGATGAAGTTGAAACATTGTTGCTCGCACGTGAAGTGTGCATTGAGCGATCTTGTTAGACAGCTTTAGGTTCTATTAATCTTACTCAAGGTTTAGGATCTGTTTTTTTTTTTATCAGCAAAAATAATTATATTAATAAAAAGATAGTAGCAGCAGTACAAGTAGTACTGCTATGAATACACCCTAGCAAGAACAAAGCAGAACAGGGGTGGCTTAATGCATAGATGAAAAAGACACCAGAGTTCTGACTTTTTGCTAGGTCCTAAACCTCCCCAAAATTTATAGAAATGAACAGATTAAACCCTCCCCTGGACACCAAAACTGTCCCTCATTACTAGACCAGTAGTGAAAAGGGGTTTCAAATCCTAACTTCAGATTTTTGAGCCAAAACCAGCAAAAAAATATAGTATCCTCCATCAACTTTTGACCTTTAAAATCTTCATTATGGAAGATAATCCTATTCCCATGATACCCAATACACTATGTCAGAGCAACCCACCAAATCTGTCACCTCTATAACCTGAGTCAATTTATATGGCAGAGAGAGTGTTGGCGAAAATGTTCTTTCGGGATTATAGAAGAAACCCCGACTATGTTTACCCATGACCTTGATTCTCACCACAGCGGCATAATTCTATTGCAGCTGAAAAATAAATGAGATGCATCTTCCACATGATTTTTACAAAAAGGGCAAGTAACATCAATGATTTCCATATTCCTTCTTCTTAAATTAGTCTTTGTAGGCAATCTGTCCCTCAACAATCTCCATGCAAAGCATTAAGCTTTACAAGGGATTTTTAATTTCCATAGTTCCTTGAACACTTCATCCTGAGTTTGAATTATATCGTCCCTATTAAGTATTTTGTAAGTGCTCTCTGCTGTATATATCCCACTTGAGGCTCCATCCCATAATCAAGAATCTGGTTGCTGCACTTTTACCCCAAACCCCTGTATTTCCTCTAAAAATTTTACTGCCATTTCTATTTCGCCCTCCATAAGTAGCCTTCTCCAACTGAACTGCCATTCCCATCCAGCCTGTACTGATGTTCCCATCTGCTGTATGTAATGCTGCTGTTGTTGTGAATTCAGGTACAGTCTAGGGTATTTCTCCATCAATGGGACCCTATCCTCCTTCCATCCATCTTCCCAAAACAACACTTTGGATCCGCAGCCCACCTTCCATCTTAATCCTGTAATAAACCAACCCCCCTCAGCATTCGAATTACATACCAGACTTAAATCTCTCCACCATATAGATTTTCTGGCTAACCTCCTTGACTCATCCAAATTCCTCCAACCTCCGTACTTTAGGATCTGTTAATCTCAACTTTGGAAGTTCTTCTCTCGATAATTCTGATAATCCTAATTGTGCAGTCTATGAACCCTAATTTTCAAGCTCAGGTTAATTTGACCACTCAAGAAAATGTGATCCTTCTCTCTTTGTTTTTTCTGAGAACAGGTCTGTTGTCTACATTTTGGTCTAGGTAGATGATATAATTATCACGGGTAACAACACCAAATTGATTCATTCTCTTGTTTCACAACTGAATTCTGTTTTCTCTCTCAAAGATCTTGGTGATTTGGACTATTTTTTGGGTATTGAAGTTCAAAGACAGAAGGATGCTTCTCTTATTCTAACTCAATCAAAGTACATCAAAGCTAAGATGGATGAATCAAATCCTATATCTTCTCCTACGGTTAGAGGTTGTAAATTGACCAAATTTGGTTCTGAAGATTTTCTGATCCTACCTTATATAGGTCCATAGTTGGTGTTTTGCAGTATGCAACAATTACAAGACCAGAGATTAGTTTCTGTCAACAAGGTCTGTTAGTTCACGTCTAAGCCCTCTGAGCAACACTGGTTGGCCTCATTCTTCCCTTTTTTTTTCCATTCTTATTTCTGTTTTCGTTCTTCTCTCCAACAGCCACAAAACTAGCCACCATTTCCGTGTCAACCCTCATTGCCCCTACCTCTTGACATCTACCCCCTTTGTCGTTGCCGTCCTTATCACCAAGCTGGCTCACCTACGTGGGTGTCTGTCGTTTGCTGAAAGCATACATTGCTTCATCCCCATGGCTAGGACTTCTATCGCTGGACTTGATATGGGTGGGTCCACAAGTCAATGAGTCCTGGTGAATAACCATGGTACTTGCTTGGTACATTGACCAGTGGGCAATTGATTCTCCCCACTGCTTCTATTTTGGTCACCCCTAACTACATCCACAACCATGGCTATTGTCGGAGACTTGTCGACGGACAATGTATCCTTTGACGACAAACTCAGCCCCACGTCACTCTTGTTTAACGATATTTCCTCTGATGACTCTGCCAGGCTCCCCTTGTTGCATTTACACCTGCAGGGGCTGTAGCACGTCTCCTCAACTATATTGATACCATATTCAACCTTATTAATGGACGCCACTACATTGTGGTTAATTGTATGGTGTCATGTTATTTTAATATCCACTACTTCACCCACCCCCACTGCAATCTTTTTGATATTTTCCAGGTCCCATGCATGTAATGAGATTCCCTAACAGAACCCAAACCAGCCTGAATCCAAACCTCAGGGTTGGGCTCTATTTCTCCAATGTATGGAACATGGACAATCCGCTTTCGTCTTCTTCCCTACACAATTCCTTTGCTTTGGTATCACTAAGGCCCATGAATAGCACCATGTCGTCACGAAGGTACTTTGGCTTAATGACTTCACCTCTATCCCAAAAGAGTTCTTCTAGTCCATCAAACATCGTCAGATTCCTTAATTTGCCTACCCAGGTGTCACTGAACCATTTCCTTTTTTCCATGGGTATAGTTAACTGAATTGACGAGTGGGATGGCTTTATAGTCGCCTGTGCATGTATTGGGAATCATCTATTCGTCTTCGTTTTGCTTCCTGTCGCAACCACTTTCGTGTAGGAAGTCGGTAATGCCTGTTGTTGGGGATAATGCTTCTGGGCTCCTCCATTCAGTGTTGTTTGTGCTGTTATCTCCCTGCCTTTGTCCTCATCTCTCTACTAGCTTATCCTTGACTGGCTCCTTCTTGTATTGATCGCCCTTGTTGGTTTTCTCTATCAACTTTCACTCCTTTCCATATTTCGGGAGATTTGCATGCACTTTAAGTCCACCAATAATCAAATTATCCAACTGTCTCTCGAGTTTCCTGACCCATCAACCCCTTTGAATCGCACAAAACCATATCTCCTTTCACTCCTGTTTCTATTCTTTGCAATGAATATCTCCCTGACGTCGCCTATTTCTTGAACTCAATCCACAAGTCCTTTCCCCCATATCTTTTAGGAAGCGCATGAAGTAGAAAGAAGACACATCTGATGTGTCCCTCTAGTTTTTCCTCCTCCCCTCCCCTCCCCTTGTTGTGCCGCCACTGTCGTTGCAATGTGTTGATCATACCCCTTCCCGGTGTAATTGAGACTAGATCTCTCACTTACCCACTCTCTGTTTCGCTCTCTCACCCACTCATTGTTTCTCTCTCTAATGCTTTTTCTCTCTAGACATCTCTCTTATTGACATTAAAACATCTACATACCACTTTGATCTTAATTGAGAAAATGGAAGAGAGTTAGAAGGGAGAGGTGAGAGAAAGAGAAAAGAGAGTGGGGGAGGGAAAAGTGGACTTTTTTTTGTCTTTTGAGTATTTTGTGCAAGGGACAAAAAGTTGTCCCCGGGTTTAGTAAGTTACAAAATTTTAGACTTTTGTCCAGTACTGTTCTTATTTGTGCTGTCCTTTAACTATTATCTAAAACAAACACTGGATAAATATTTAGCAAAGCAAATGCATCCTTAATGATGTGAGGGAAAAGTTAGTCATAAGATGGAAAAATAGTAGTCTGTTATTTAAGGGAATAAAGGAATATTGGGAGGTATCATGGTTTTTTTAATTGTAATTGGTTTTTGAAAAATTAGCCCTTTCTTGTATGCCTTTTCTTTCACTAAATTGATTACATATTCAGAAATTGTTAGGAATTTCTTATAATCCATATAAACCTATGCTCCTTGTTCCCTTTTTTTTTTTTTGTTGTCACAGTACAGCTATGAACTTCCAGTTGCTGTTGCCATTGTTATTTCGGGCATGTATGAGGATGATCTGGATAATGCTGAGGATGTTGTGTACACTGGTCAAGGTGGGCATAATCTGACTGGTGATAAGCGTCAAATTCGGGATCAAAAGTTGGAGCGTGGTAACCTGGCTCTCAAGGTTTGCCTTTTTATTATCTCTCAATACCTCTGAATTTTGTTAATAATTTATTGTTTCTTCTCAGTAGTATAATTGATGATTAATTTTGCTGTCTGTGTTATTTAATGATGAGAGTTATGGTTTTGTTCCATGGGAAGGTTATGCCATTGTTTGTAAATTATCTGCAGTTCTATGGAATATAAGTAGAAATTTGTAAATTTGTTCTTCTAGGTGAGGTTGATTGTTTGGATCACATTGTCATTGGGTTTGGTTAAAAACAAAATTCTTAGGGAAGTTATTCAACATGAGAGATCCTATTTAATAATTTCCTCTAGTGTCCTTATTGGTCATCTTTTATCTTTTTTCACTTGCTTAAAAACTGCAATCTACTATTCTTTATAAGGCCTATAGGAGATTTCTTTGCAAATGTCAAAACCACCTTAGTCGATTTTCTAATATTTTTTTCGCAATAAGTTCTTCAGCAAGATATCTTTGTATATAATATTTTTTTGTATCGTGTTTCTTTTTGTGTGACTACACATCCATCCAATTATGTTGGTCTCTTACTCTATTTATAGTTCAACATTTACTATCATAGAGCATATTTGGTCATATAATAGTACGAAAACACTTTCCTTTGAGTTTGGTAGGTACTTTAAAGTCACAAATAACCCATGGCGTCTTTCTCCATTTTAACCAATTTGCTTGTATCTTATGTGTGATATTAGAGTATCTTACTCCTACACAAGAGTTCTTTTTCTTTGTATTGTGACTTGTACAGCTGTCACTACTACTGTTTAGTTAGTTAACAGTTAACCATGACTGTTTGTATTCCTCTGATACCATATTGAGTTTTTGTTACTGATTCAGAATGAGAAAAGTTAGATACAACATTTTGGATCTCTCTATATATAGAGAAACCAACAGTAGGTAACCAATCATGGTTAACTGTTAACTACTAAACAGTAGTAGTGACAGCTGTACGAGTCACAATACAAAGAGAAGAACTCCTGTGTAGGAGTAAGGTACTCTAATACCCCCCACAAGTTCAAGGTGGGTGATTCTGAACAGGGGAAAAAGAATCACACACTTTGAGCTTGGATATATACAACTCAAAATTGGTAGGAGAGAGCCTTGGTGAGGATGTCAGCATACTGCAGATGAGCTGGAACATACACAACCTGAAGCAGCTTAGCACTTTTTCCCTAACAAAGAACAGATCAAGCTCCATATGCTTGGTCCTGGCATGCAGAATTGGATTGTGAGCAAGGGAATCTGTACTTTTGTTATCATTATGGATAACAGGAACAATGTGTTGAAGCTGAAGTCCAGACAAGAGACTGGAGCCAAGACACTTCAGCAGTATGATCGTGCTCTGCGCTTCCGTCTCTATCTATCGCTGGACACTGTCACCAGCACTGTCGTCCGTTGCCGCACCTATCCTCGGCGATACCTAGATCTGTGTCATCTCTTTCAGGGAGTTTTCGGTCACTGAAACTTTGCGCAATACCTGGGTTGGTCGTCGGCCTTTCCCCTCTCTGTTTCAGCCCTCAGATTGTCATTTTCGTGTTGTTTAGACAGTGAGTCTATACACCTTTGTCTGTTGGCCTATATTTGTTTCCTCAAGTTTTGTGCCACGTGTCTATTACTAGATACTTGCCCTTGATTTCTCAAAATGACATCTACGAATTCCACTCTCACTTCTACTCCTCTGTGTGGAACTCCTACTTTTACTACTCAGAAACTCAACTTGAAAAATTATCTATCTTGGTCTACCTTGGTTGAGTTATGGTTCCTTGGTCAAGGGCATTATGATCATTTGGAGAAAGCTAGGAAATTCCAGCAGAGAGAAGAAATAAGTGGAAGACACTTGACTTCCAACCGTGTGCTGTTTTATAGCAATAAGTAGAACCTGATGTGTTGGAAATACTTGGATCCTTCAAGACTTGTTCCTTCTGGAAAAATGCTCAAGATATTTTTGCTAATGACAGCTAGAGTTTTTTTAATTCAACACACCGTTCATTTTCTCTCAAATAGCCTAACCACAATATGACCTCACACATAGCCAAAGCCAATGTTGCTGTTGAAGAATTAAAGAAGTTCCTAATATATGACTCTGTGGATGAAATGAAAAGAAGACTCGATAAGCTGATCATGTGCACGACCAAATTCTGGCGGGTGAGCAAGTTCCTTCAATGGACAGCCTAGTAACTAGGCTTCTTCATGTTCCTACTTTGGTGAGAGGTGAAAACTCAATGTACATATTGCAAAAAAGCCTGGTCATACTCAAGAAAATTTTTATGCCTTGCATGGTTATCTTAACAACATAGGACATGTCGCCAAATCTGAAAAATTGGAATCCAAATTTGTTGATGAGGAGTATTAGGACTATCTGAGGCTGAAATCCATCAGTCAAGCCCAGTCTTCTTCAGGGCCAAGTGTCTCAACAATTTGTATTTCTCAATTTGTGGAAAGGCAAAATCCATGGATAATTGAAGATCATGGTTCCTAGTCTCAAGCAACTTTAGAAGTTAGAATTTGAGTCGTGCCAATTAGGCAAACATGTTAGATCCTCTTTCCCTAGACAAACTAAAAAAAGATGTAACTCAGTTTTCTCTACCATTCATTCAGATATTTAGGGACCAAGTTGGGTAACATCTTTTGGTTTAAGATATTTTGTAACCTTTATCGATGAATACTCTTAATGTACTTGGGTTTACCTGATGAAAGAGATATCTGAACTGAAGTCCATCTTCAAGTACTTCTTTAATGAGATTCAGAACCAATTTCGCAAAACAATTAAAAATTTTAGAAGACAATTCCAAAGAATATTTTTCTGCTGAACTTTCTTTGTTTTTATCCTCACAGGGTATTCTGTATCAATCCACATGTCTACACACACCACAACAAAATGGAATAGTAGAAAGAAAGAATCACCATTTAGTTGAGATTGCATGCTCCCTGATGCTTAATACCAATGTTCTAGTTCATCATTGGGGAGATGCAGTTTTGACTGCCTGTTTTATAATAAACAGGATACCTTCTTCTTCTCTTAACAAAATTCCTTATTCCATTGTTTTTCCACATGAACCGTTGTATTATGTCACCCTTAACGTTTTTGGTTGTTCATGTTTTGTTCATAATGTCTCACCAGGATTAGACAAACTTTCTGCAAAGGCTATTAAGTGTCTTTTTAGGATATTCTCGCCTACAGAAAGGTTACAAATGTTACTCTCCACAAACTAAAAAGTGTTACATGCCTGCTGATGTTACTTTCTTTGATGAAACTCCTTTCTCATCCTCCATGCAGGTTCCTGGTTACATACAACAAGTTCTACTTGTTCCATCTTTTGGTCCTATGATACTTCCTACCCAAGACCCTTCTGACCAAGAAGCACATCAGCCTTAGTCTCCTATCCCTAGTTCAGCTGATAGTGCCTTTCCTTCTCCACACAGGGAGCTAGTTGTTCAGTGCCTGCAGTTCTCCTGATTCATGTCCTTTGCCATCAGCTCCCCCTACGACGGATCCTTCCTCCACATCACATCCTAGTGAACCAAGTTCTGATTGGCCCATTGCTATTAGGAAAGGTATTCGACTTACTCGAAATTCTCACCCTATTTACAATTTTTTGAGTTATCATTGCATATCTCCTTCATATTTCTCCTTCGTCTCTTCCTTGCTTCTATTACTATTCCTAAAAATGTTCAAGAGACACTTGATCATCCTGGTTGGTGACAAGCCATGATTGTGGAAATGCAAGCTCTTGAGAATAGTGGCACATGGGGATTAGTTCCTCTTGCCCCTGGGAAGAAGACAGTTGGCTGCAAATGGGTTTATGGTGTTAAAGTCGGGCCTAATGATGAGGTTGTTCGACTTAAGGCTCGGTTGGTTGCCAAAGCTACACAGATTTATGTCCTTGATTATTGTGACACCTTCTCTCATGTAGCCAAGATCACAACTGTTTGGCTCTTCCTAGCTATGGCAACTATTTGTCATTGGCCTCTTTATCAATTGGACATAAAAAATGCCTTTCTTCATGGTGATTTAGAGGAGGAAAATTATATGGAGCAACCTTTGGTTTTGTTGCTTAGGGGGAGTCTGGTTTTGTGTGCAAATTGCGTCAATCTCTCTATGGGCTCAAATAGTCACCACGTGCTTCATTTGAGAAATATAGCCATATTGTTTAGAATTTTGGAATGAAGCGAAGTGAAGCAAATCACTTTGTTTTTTATTGTCATACTTTTCTTGGGAAGTGTGTTTATATAATTGTCTATGTTGATAAAATTGTTATTACAGGGAATGATGCTTCCAAAATTTCTCAACTAAAGCAACACTTATTTAGTCATTTTCAGACCAAAGACCTTGGCTGCCTAAAGTACTTCCTTTGTATTGAAGTGGCTCAATCAAAGGAACGTGTTGTCATTTCATAGAGAAAATATGCTTTGGACATTTTGAAAGAGACAAGTATGACTAATTGTTGGCCTATTGATAGTCCTATGATTCCAAATCAGAAGTTAATGTCAAATCAAGGCGAACCTTTTCCAGATTTAGAGAGGTATAGAAGGGTGGTTGGGAAACTCATTTATCTCACAACTACAAGGCCTGATCTGTCATTTTTAGTCGGAGTTGTCAGTCAATTTCTGCAGGATCCTCACATTGGCCACTAGAATGTTGTGATTCGCATTCTTAGATACATCAAAAAGACTCTTGTACAGGGATTATTATATAAAGATAAAAGAAATACCCAAATTTGTGGGTACTGTGATGCCGATTGGCCAGGTTGTTCCATAGACAGGCAATCCACCACTGGATATTGTGTATCCTTTGGAGGAAATATTGTCTCTTGGAAAAGCAAGAAACAGAGTGTTGTTGCCCGATCAAGTGCAGAAGTAGAATATAGAGCTATGGCTCTTGTTACTTGTGAATTGGTGTGGATTAAACAACTTCAAGAATTAAAATTTTGTGATGTTCAACAGATGAAGTTGCATTGTGATAATCAGGTAGCTCTTCACATTGCTTCTAATCCTGTATTTTGTGAGAGAACTAAACATATAGAGATTGATTGCCATTTTGTTTAGGAAAAGCTGCAATTCAAAGAAATCAGTACTGAATCTATTAACTCCAACACCCAGCTTGCAAACATCCTTATCAAGTCCTTGAGAGTCCAAGCTTGGAGCACACAATTTATATGCTCCAGCTTGAGGGGGAGTGTTAAAGTTGTTGTTTGGTAATGTTTTATATTTCTAGCTTGTTGTAGAAGCTCTTAGAAGCTGTCCTGTAATCTGTCACCATAGGCTAGGTTGTAGCCTTCATCATGAACTCTTTTTTGTACTATCTATCAATTCTCACATTTATATATATACATCTCTCAGCAAACTAAGGCTGAGGATCCTTTTTGTGTGCATATTTTCACACTCAACCGTTTCAAGTAATCTAAATTGATTCTTTGCAATCCTTGTCTATTTTCTTAATCTAAGCTCAATCACCTTTTTTCATAATTTCAAAGTGACTCATGTTTCATCCTTTGGCAATTGGCTTAATTTTGAATATCTTTCTTATTCTTAAATACAAGAACCAAGGGTAAAGTTAGGTTATAATTAAGCATGATTTGGTTTCAGATCATCAACATCAACAACACCTTTAACCCAAGTTAATTGGGGTCGGTTGTAGATGAACCCAATGATAAATCGAAAAAAAGACAAAAGAGAGAAAAAAGCTAAAATAAAAGAATTGTGAAATGAAGAAGGGAGAAAAGAGGAGGAAAATGACTAAAACAAGGGAATGACTGAAACATAAAACTAATAATGAGTTTAATCCTCCACCAAGCTTATAACTTTTCTCACTCCGTCCTAAGACATACTGTCCGCCAATCTATATCTCACTCCATTAGGTATTGTTTCATAATCTTTTCCCAGGTAAGTTTCGGCCGACCTCTACCTCTCTTTGTGTCGAGCTCTTGGTAACAAACTCTTGTTCTTACGGGAGCATCCAGTGGCTGTCTCATAACGTGCCCAAACCATTTCAATCTATGCTCCCTCATCTTTTCACATACCGGTACCACTGATATCTTTTGTTGAATATCCTCATTTTTTATTTTATCTATCTTCGTATATCCACACATCCACTTAACATCCTCATTTCTGCTACCCCTATTTTATGCTCATGTTGCCTCTGTGCTAGCTAGCATTCTGCTCCATATAACATTGTCGGTCTTACAGTTGTTCTATAGAATTTTTCTTTTAGCTTAAGGGGAATTTTGCTGTCACACAAAAATCCCAATACACTCCGTCATTTCATCCACCCTACTGTAATTCTATGATTTATATCCTCATTAATCTCATCACCTTTTTGCAACATTGATCCCAAGTATCTAAAAACATCTTTCTTGGGTACCTCTAGACCAAGTAGATGCACTGTGTCTTGATCACCATCTCTTACCTGCGAAAACTCACACTTCATATACTCCGTCTTGCTCTTACTTATCGTGAATCCTTTAGACTCGAAAGTGTTTCTCCACAATTCCAATTTCCTATTAACACCATCTTTGGTCTCATCAATAAGCACAATATCATCTGCAAAAAACATACACCACGGCACTTCCTCTTGAATATCTTTCGTTAGTTCATCCATCACTAAGACAAAGAGATAAGGACTAAGAGTTAAACCTTGGTGGACACCTACCGTGATAGGGAAATACCTTGATGTTCCATTACAGGCTTTCAAACATGTGGTAGTCCTATCATACATATCCTTGATAGCATTAATATGCTTTAATGCTACCTTTTTTTTTTCTCAAAAGTCCACCATAAGACTTCTCTTGGAACTCTATCATATGTTTTCTCAAGATCTATGAATACCATATATAAGTCTTTTTTCTTTTTCCTATACCTTTCCATTAATTGTCTCATTAAGTCATAAATCCAAATTGATTTACGGACACCTTGGTCTCCCTCCTTAGGCGATGTTTGATAACTCACTCCCACAACTTCATAGTATGACTCATAAGCTTGATGCTTCGTTGAACAATTCTGGATATCTTCCTTTTTTTTGTAAATAGGCACAATCATACTTTTCCTCCAAGCATCAAACATCTTATTTGTTTGAAGGATTCTATTAAAAAGATTGGTCAACCATTTTATTGCCACATCTCCCAAGCTCCTCCACACTTCAATAGGGATGTCATTAGGTCCCAAAGCTTTATCATTCTTTATTTTCTTTAGAGTCTCCTTAACTTTATGTGTATTAATTCTGCGTACAAATTTTCTATTTAGATCATCAAAAACTTCCTCCAGATCCACCTCGCTCTTGTCGCCATTCCCATTAAAAAGTTTGTTAAAGTAGTTTAGCCATCTTTTACTTACATCTTCATCCTTTACCAAAAGTTTTTTATTTTCATCCTTGATGCATCTAACTTGAGTGAGGTCTTTACTCTTATCCCTCATTTTTGCAAGTTTGTAAATACCTTTCTCCCCATGCTTGCTCCCAATATTTTTATACAAATCGTCAAAAACTTTGCCTCTAACTTCCTGCACTGCTTTCTTTGCATCTTTCCTCACTACTCTAAACTTTTGCAAATTCTCATCATTGGGACATTTATGCAAAGATCTAAAGCATTTCTTCTTATGTTTAATAGCCTCTTGCACCTCTCCATTCCACCACCATGTTTTCTTTGTAAGAACTTTGTTTCCTTTACTTTCACCTAGCATCCTCCTTCCCACATTTTGAACACACATAGTCATCTTATTCTATATTTCATTAGCTTCTCCAGTAAACTCCCACTGTCCTTCACGCAACATTTTTTTCTTAAACTCTATTTGTTTCTCCTCCTTTAGCTTTAACCATCTTATCCTTGGGTTTTGAGCCCTCTTCCTCAAATTAAGAACTTTGTTGAACCTAACCTCTAGAACTACCAACTTATGTTGTGTCGTCACACATTTTCCAGGGTAGACTCTGCAGTCAATACAAAAAATTTTATCTTCCTGTCTAGCCATAAAGAAATCAATTTGACTTCGATTTTGGCCACTATGATACTTGATAAGATGATACTCCCTTTTTCGGAAAAAAGTGTTCGCTAGCATCAAATCATAGGCTAGTGCAATGTTCAAGAGATCTTCTCCAGTCTCATTTCTTGTCCCATAACCAAAACCACCATGAATTCTATCAAAATCTCCATTATTTTTACCAACATGCTCATTTAGATCTCCTTCTAGGAAAATCTTCTCTCGTGGGATCTCTCTAAGAACCTCCTCCAAATCTTCCCAAAATTGGTTCTTTTTTTCTGATAATAAACCAACTTGGGGTGCATACACACTAAGGATATTTAAAATAAGATCCCCACTACAAGCTTAATCATCATAATCCTGTCACCTTTCCTTTTGACATCAACGACTTTATCTCTGAAACTTCTATCGATAATAATTCCAACCCCATTGCGACTCTTGGTTGTACCTGTATACCACAACTTGAAACCGGTGCCATCCACTTCCTTGACCTTTTTTCCAACCCACTTAGTTTCTTGCAAGCAAACAATATTCATTTTCTTTCTGGTAAAAACATCTGCTAATTCCCTCAGTTTACCAGTTAATGTTTCTATGTTCCAACTTTCCAATTTCATCCTAAACCTCTGGGCGATGTTTGCCCGCCACGCTAGTCCATCTGCATGTTGGGACCCTTGCCTTTTTGTCACCAAATCCAGGTGAAGACCTGACGCCTTGCCTTTCGGCATGGACCCTAACTCACTTATCACTACATCCCGGGATCGATGTAGCGCCTTGCCTTTTGACAAGGACCCTAGTTCATTTTTTGATACACCCAAGGCTCGATGTAACGTGTCGCTATGAAGGGTACGCCTTAACGAAATGTCATATAGGTTCACCACATAATAATAGTTGATTTTTTACAGTCGGTTCGCAACACTTGACGCCAACCCTCCTCCTTTATCCTGACTTGGGACAGGTCATGTATGCAAATACACATAGGCGGAGTTTGGTTTTAGATCATAGGACATAAATCGTGAGCCAATGATTTTTATTTTTCATTAAGAAACGTCTATTTTCAAGCATTGGTGAAATTATTGAAGTCGATGATGTTTGTAAATTATGTTAATTGCTTTGGAGTCTGGTGCTAGGTTATCTTTTTGAAATGTTGTTTTCCACAACCACTTGAAAAAAGTAATTGTGTTTGTGTCATAATCGTGTTAGACATGCATTAGTATTTAGAGTCTTAAGGCCTATTTGGGTAAGCTTATCTAGAAGCATTTCTAGGAAAAGAAAATAAGAAGAAAAAATTAATTGACTTTCTCCATATACTCAAATTAATTTCTAGTAGTTGTCTCATCTTTGATAGATGCTATATGAGAGAACTTCTACTAAATAGCTTATGCATTAGCTAATTTTAGGTTATGGAGAAGTTTATTTCATTTTTTTTATATTTTTTTTTCCTAGAAGTGCTTCTGGATAAACTTACCCAAACAAACCCTTAGAGACTTCATAGACAATGCAAATACTTTGAATTGTATATTATATTTTTTTTTGAACTTTTATTTTTAAAACTTTAATATCAACACAAATGAGAATATCACAACTCATAATAAAAACTACGTATCCCATTGCCCGAAGGCTCCTTGCTATGTGAAGGTAAGGGAGGGGGATATTATACACAATCTTACTCTTGTATATGCAAAGATGCTATTTCCAAATTTGAACCCATGACCAACAAGTCATCAAGACACAACTTTACTGTTGTGCCAAAGCTTGCCTTCTAATATCAGACTTCATAACATTTAAAATAATGAGATAAATTATAGTATTTCATTATGTTACTCTCTCACTTTTAAAACAAAGATTTTCATGTTGTATTATGATTCCATTGCATGCTATAATATTTAATTTTTGTCATATTGTGTGTCCATGTTTTTTTATAAACCAATGTTGTTAGTTTTGTTAGAATGTTAGTGGGAGGGATTTGAACCACCAACCTCTCCCTTCTCCCTTCTCCTACCAACCCAATCGTATAACTTCTTGTGTGTCTATGTTGTAACATGTTTGTGTCCAATGTTGTATCCATGCTTTTTAGTTTTTTAGTTTTTTTTTGCTTTTGTACATTACTATTTATGATTTGTAAGTTTGTTTCTTTTTCCTTAACCATTGTAACCTATTTGATTTGATGTTACAAAGGCACATCTAACATGCTTTGAGCTCAATTGTAGAATTGTGCTGAGCAATGTGTGCCTGTTAGAGTCATTCGTGGTCACGAATCTTCAAGCAGTTACACTGGTAAAGTATACACATATGATGGCTTGTACAAGGTAATTCTTTGAAAATCTTACTCAAATCTGTTCATCAATGATTGGATTTTCATTTTGACAACATATCTGCATATAGAGCTTAACCAAATCTTAATTTTTAAAATGTTAAAATTTGAATTCTCACACTTTTGAGTTAGGACTTTGATGAGTGAGTACATTCTTAATTCTTTCAATGTGTCGTGTTTTCTTCTATTTTTTTTTCCATATATTATTTAAATTAGTCAAATTTAACTTGTCTTGATGTTAATACCTTAAACTTTCTAGGTCTATAAATTTGAAGCTCACATGTTGACACACTTATAAGATTAATGGTTGATTCATACTCCATATTTTACTCCTTAATTTCAAAAGTCTTAACTTTTTAATTTATTCCTATACAAAATTTTTAATGTCTCATCACTTTGATTTCTATACAATGAAACAATATCCACATTATTGATAGTGAAGGCAGGCATTTTTTATTATACTTGATTCCTTGTTGAGGTATATGATTTCATCATTGTTTAACAACAATACTATATATATATATATTGAAACTAACTAGTTTGATTATTGGCACTTTTCATCATTGTTTAACAACGATACTATTAATATACTTGATTACTTTTTAATTTATATTTAAATTTTATGTAAATTTTAAAATGTGGTGAATGGGGAAACTATCTAGTTGGTGCTTGAATATTGACATTTTTTATCCATTCATCCAACATTTTGTGTTCTAATTTAAGATTTGATTAGTTAACTTTTAAGCCAAGTTATTTCGTTTTCAACTAATGCATTTTGATGATAATGTTGGGTATGACCCATACTTCGCCTTCAGAAGATAAGCCTTGGCAGGGGTGCAAGGAGTAGTGCCCCCAGAGCTTTTCAAGGCCTGGTACTGTTGTGGGCCTGGGGTTTATTATTTGTAGCTTGGGCTTGGGTCCATGAATAGTTATGGTGCTTAGGGTTTCTGAGCCTATATATTTTCTTGTAATCTTTAAGTGCATTGTGACGAATGTGTGAGGAGAATATAGAAAAAAGCTGGATGTAGCTTACATTGGGTGAACCAGGGTAAACTGTGTGTTATTTTTCTTCTCTTTCTCTTTTTGTTTTCTCGATTGTTGTGTGATTGCTTGATACCAACAATTGGTATCAAGAGCTAAGGTTCTGCAATTGGGGTTTCGTTGTTTTAGGATTTTCTTGACATTAAGAAACTTGCGAAAGTAATTTGTGAGGGATGTCAATCGGTCAATCACAAATCGAGGTTGAAAAGTTTGTAGGTATCAATTTTAGTAGACATAACTATTCATGCAAACTGACTTGTAGAGCTATGGTAATTGGCAGAGGAGAGCGTCATGGAAAACTGTGGAAATTGCTGGGTCACACAGTGTTCAATGGTGATGGTTGTATATTTGAGCAGGCAGATGACACTGCATTGCTATAGCACAAGAGGCTGGGTCACAATGGTGGGAAAGGTCTGGAGACTTTAACATCAAAGAAGTTGGTAGAAGGGATTCTGAGTTATTCTATGGGCTACGGGTTTTGTGAGTACTGTTTAGATGCCAAGCAAAATCAGGTGTCTTTTGAGTCCATTGGAGGAAGTTTGACACTTATGTGTTGAAACTTGTTTTTGACCGTTAAAAAATTCTATAGAACAGTTGTAAGACCAGCAATATTATATGGAGCGGAATGCTGGCCAGCACATAGGCAACATGAGCATAAAATAGGGGTAGCATAAATGAGGATGTTAAGGTGGATGTCTGGTTATACGAAAATGGATAAGATAAGAAATGAGGATATTCGGCAAAAGGTAGCAGTGGTACCGATGTGTGAAAAGATGAGGAAGTATAGATTGAGATGGTTTGGGCACGTTATGAGATGACCACTAAATGCTCTCGTAAGAACAAAAGTTTATTACTAAGAGCTCGACTCAAAGAGAGGTAGAGGTTGACCGAAACTTACCTGGGGAAAAGTAGTTAAATAAGACCTAATGGAGTGAGATATAGATTGGTGGACCATATGTCTTAGGACGAAGTAGAGAAAAACTATAAGTTTGGTGGAAGATTAAACTCATTAATATTTTTGTGTTTCAATCATTTCCTCTTTTTTATTAGTTCTTTTCCTCTTCATTTCTTCCCTCCTCCTTTCACCCCTTTTATTTTAGCTTTTTTTTCTTCTCTCTATTGTCTTATTTCCACTTTTTTTTCCCTTCTCCCTTTCTCTTTTTGTCTTATTTTCGATCTATCATTGGATTCATCTACCACCGACCCCAATTAATTTGGATTAAAGGTGCTGTTGATGTTGATGTTGATGATGTTGATCATTGTGTTTACGTGAAAAAAGTAGAAGATAGCTTTGTTATTCTAACCTTGTATGTTGATGACATGCTACTTGTTGGCAACAGTTTGAAGATGATCAGTGTTGTAAAAGGTCTACTGGCAAAGTGATTTGAAATGAAAGATTTAGGCCCCGCAAGTATGATCTTGGGCATGCAAATCAAAAGGGAGCGTCATAGAGGAAGGATATGGTTGAGTCAGAGGAAGTACATAGAAAATGTTCTGAAGAAATTCAATATGATTGATTGTAAATAGGTGCTAACTCCCATGTCTAAAGGGTTGAAGGTATCAACTGATCAGTGTCCCAAGACTGAAGAAGAGAGGTGATGGCATCAGTTTCTTATGCTAGTGCAGTTGGGAGTTTGATGTATGTTATGATTTGTACTCGTCCTAATATTGCCCAAGCAGTCGGAGTATTGAGTTAGTTTATGTCCAAGCCAGGAAAAGAGCATTGGATGGTAGTGAAGCATGTGTTTCGTTATCTTTGTGATACATCTGGCCTTGGGTTATGCGATGAATGCATGAAAGACTCAAGTGGACAGCCACCATTAGAGCTAGAGTGCTTTGTGGATGCTGATTGGGGAGGTGACATTGATAGTAGAAGGTCTACTAATGGATATGTTGTTTCTTCATTTGGTGGAACTGTTAGTTGGATGAGCAAGAGGCAGAGCAACGTTGTGTTATCAACTACTGAGGTTGAGTACATGGCCTTGGCACATGCTGTCAAGGAAGTTATTTGGTTGCGAAGATTGTGTAGAGAGTTTGACTTTACACAAAGAGATGTGACTGTTGGGTGTGATAGATAGAGTGTGATTCCATGCGAGGACCAAGCACATAGGCATCTAGTACCATTTCATCAAAGAAAAGATTGATGACAAGGTAGTAATACTGAAGAAGGTTACACGAAGGAGAATGGTGCTGATTTTCTGACCAAGGCAGTGAGTTCAGAGCAGTTTGAATGGTGTACAATTGTATTGGGATTGAAGAAGCATGCAAAGCATTTGCCAAGGGGGAGAATGTTGGGTATGGCTCCTACCTAGGTTTTCTAAGTCTATATATTTCCTTGTAATCTAAGTGCATTTTAATGAGTGTGTGAGGAGAATATAGAGAAAAGTTGGACGTAGTCTACATTGGGTGAACCAAGATACACTCTGTGTGTTATTTTTCTTTCCCTTTCTCAGTTTCTGTTTTTTTCCGATTGTTGAGTTATTGCTTGGTACCAACACTGCTCCCTAGGCCTGGTACTAATGTGGGCCTGAGATTTATTATTTATAGTTTGGACTTAGGCCCATAAATAGCTATAGTGCTTATGATTTCTAAGCCTATATATGTTCTTGTAATCTCTGAGTGCATTTTAACAAGTGTGAGGAAAATATAGAGAAAAGTTGGACGTAGTCCACATTGGGTGAATCAAAGTAAACATTGTGTTATTTTTCTTCCCTTTCTCTTTTTTTGTTTTCTTGATTGTTGTGTGATTGCTCAGTACCAATAGATACTTCATTGATATTTGAGATAATCTCCTGTTAATCAAAGTCAATTAGTAATTAGTATTAGGAGGTTTTGATAATTTGTTGTGAGAAAGGGATTGATGCTTTATTTTCATGATTTATTTTGGCACTAGAGAAGAGTTCGTGAGATGAGCTAGCAGTTGTGTTGAATTTCTTCTAATTCCTATTTTATTGTAGTTGTCTTCATTGTGGCATTTGCTCTTGTCTCTAATGTTGAACATTTTAATTGCTGATAAAGAGTGATTCTGAAAATGGGGACAGCATTTGCATGCAAGGGTTGTACTTCAAATGTTTTATGTGCCTTTTTTGAATTGCAGGTTGTCAATTATTGGGCAGAGAAGGGAATATCTGGATTTACAGTCTACAAGTTTAGACTTAGGAGGCTTGAAGGGCAGCCTACATTAACCACAAATCAGGTTTATTATAATTCTTTAATTTCATCCAAAAACATTTCTTGTTTTGTTGCCTTTTGTTTTTACATGAAATTGCTATTTTTTATGATGATGGTGAGCCTTGATGTAATGGTAATGTTGTCCTCCTTGTTTACATTTTTAGTGGAATCAAACTTGTAATGTTTTGAACCTTGTGTCTATTTTTATTCTATTTTTAAAATGCACTAAATGTACAACAGAATCCACATGTTCTGTCTTGTTCTATCCCAACTACCAAATGTTTCTTTAGGGTGATTTATTTTGTAATCTAAGCAGTGGGGCTTTAAAATATCTTTGCTTATTTTACATTGTTAACAGGTATATTTTACTTATGGACGTGTACCTCAAACTCTAACAGAAATACGAGGGTAAAAGAAACTTTTATAAATTGAATATTTAATATACTTTATATAAATTATATTGGCTTAATATCTTGGTATACTTTTGCTTAGATTGGTTTGTGAGGATATCACTGGAGGTCAAGAAGATATGCCCATTCCGGCTACAAATTTGGTTGATGACCCCCCTGTTCCACCCACAGGCAAGTTCAATAAGGGGTTTGCAATATATACATATATATATATAGTGATATAATTCATATAATTAGTTTTAATTTTTCATTCAATCATCGATTGTCATGGGTTCGAATTTGGAAAATCTCTTTGTATATGGAAGGGTAAGGCTGCGTACAATGACTTCTCCCATACCTTCACATAGTAAGGAGTCGTTTCTGGCACAGGGGTACGTTATTTTTTTTTTTTTTAATTGAATCATCGATTGAAGGTTGTTGATGTTATTTTTTTATTATTCAATCATCGATTGCCATTAATTGAAAATTGATGACTTTTGTAATGTCTTTTAAATCTTGTATCTAGAGTGATTTCTAGTTTCTTGACAGTGTAAATAACAACATATCATCAGTCAGTGGTCAAGGACTAAATGTCTGACTTTTATAATAAGTGTTTTAAAACTCATCTATAGTGATTCTTAATTGATTGACAGAGTAAATAACCGTACATATTTCATCAGTCAGTGGTCAAGGTCATACTATTGTTCCATCCCTGCTCCCCACGTCAGTGGCCCTCTTAACCTGAAATGGTGGGGGAGGGGGTGATTTGAAAACAAATTCTATAGGGTTTGTCAATGTTATTTAGTGGATGAAATTTATTATTCAGCAACTCTTCCTTCCATGAATCTCTCTTATCATTAGCTCCTTTATTTTTTCCTGTGCCCTGTTTGTGGGATTTATTATTTTCAAAATCTTGAGGAACCAACTATCAACCAAACACACCATTTACCCCCCTCCGGTTCATTTAAATAACTAAAGTTTAAATTGTTATAATTAAATGTGTTATAAATAAATACGTTTTAGTTTTTAACATATAAACTATATTTAGATTTATGATGAATAATTTATAGTGATACATTGTTATTTTTAATTATTGATGATATTTTCTTCAAAAATTATTGAAATTCAATATAAAGTTCCTAAAAATGCTATTGTTGAAGAAAAACTCCTAAAGAAGCTCTTGTTGGAAAATCACCCGTGTTGAGGATTGCTATTCTAATTTATATAGAGAGGGGACATGAACTTAGAAAAAAATAACTAGAGTTGTGAATTAATTTGAATTCTGATTACAAGAATGGAGAGTCAAAATACTCTTATTTATGCATTATAAACTTGTTATACTAGCTTCTAACTGAAGTATAATCATAACAAATACAACTGCCATAACTAAGTAGTTAAACAGGGATATAAACCAGACTACTGACTAACTACATAAACTACCATGAAAAGATTTAAGATTCCCAAAGTAATGTCTAAACCCAATGATTAAAAGAAAAGTTAAAAATCATGAAAAAAAAGCTGTCTTGGGGAAGCCACACTGGCACAATGATTATATTTCTGAAATTAGATGAATTGAGCAGGCTTCAGTAGAAAATCATTTCTGGCTTGAGAAGTAGATTTGCTAATTTTATTGTATTTATTTTTCTCCTGCTAATTTGCTTATATGGTTGATGTTTTTAAACAAATGATGTTGTAATGGTTATCAAATAGTTTGTTTGCTATTTTAGTTTTAAGTATTGGGGAAACTAATTTTTCTCTGCGTACTTTAGTTTGATGTGTAGTTTTTTTATATTATAGGTTTCACATATTGCAAGTCTCTTAAGGTTGCAAAAAATGTGAAGCTTCCCATGAATGCCACTGGATGCGAATGTAAAGGCATTTGTAATGACCCAACAACCTGTGCATGTGCATTGCGTAATGGCTCTGATTTTCCCTATGTATCTCGGGATGGTGGCAGGTTAGAAACTCAACTGGTTAAATGCATATTAAATTTTATTTGCTTTAATATTTGTTGTGGCTTTCATGTATATATTGACAGGTTGGTTGAAGCTAAAGATGTAGTATTTGAATGTGGTCCGGAATGTGGTTGTGGTCCAGGTTGTGTGAACCGAACTTCTCAAAGAGGACTTAGATATCGTCTGGAGGTTGCATATTGGTTTCCACATTTTTGGTTATTTATTAAAATATATTGCGCTTTTAATTGTGTATTTAATTAAATTATTGCATAGGTTTTCCGTACTGCAAAAAAAGGATGGGCTGTTAGATCCTGGGATTTTATACCTTCTGGAGCACTAGTGTGTGAGTACACAGGAATGCTTGCCAGGGCAGAGGATATGGATAGCGTTTTAGAAAACAATTATATTTTTGAGATAGATTGCTTGCAAACTATAAAGGGGCTAGGGGGAAGAGAGGTATTGAATCCTATGAAATCTTGTAACTTTATTTTTTGTCAGTTGCTTCAGTTTAATGCAAAGAACCTTTGTCTTATCTCATGGGTGATGTTAATTTTTGACAGCGGCGGTCACAAGATGGAGACATTCCTGCAAATCTTTTTGACAAATATCATGATCAATGTTCTGAAAGTGCGCCAGAGTTTTGTATTGATGCAGGATCTACTGGAAATATTGCTAGGTTTATAAACCATTGTTGTGAGCCTAATCTGTTTGTTCAATGTGTTTTGAGCACACACAATGATTTGAGATTGGCTCGTGTAATGCTGTTTGCTGCGGACAACATACCCCCTTTGCAGGTAACTCATTTTCTATATTTTTTCCCACTATCTGATGCATTTTTAGCAATGACTTGAATCCCTTTGATTACTTGCAGGAATTAACGTATGACTATGGTTATGTGCTTGATAGCGTTTTGGACTCTGATGGGAAGATCAAGCAAATGCCATGTTATTGTGGAGCCTCCGTCTGCAGGAAGCGATTATTCTAATCCATTGTAGGAAAAGTTGTATGTGGTCTTTTTGCAAAATTAATGCGGTTAAGTATTGGCTGTTTAAAACTTGAGCTGCGAAGTGCTCTATTCATGCGTGGTTGATGTGCGCAGTATATACATTGGGCTGAAATTGCAGCAAAGCAACATTGTAATTTTTTGTGCAGATTCAAGTAAATGATATATATAGGCTTACTTTTTTGCTAGAAATAACCTGCTTTACTGATTACTGCAAGTTTATGGTGTTTTTAATTTTTTTAGGTTAAATTAATTTTTTGTCCTTTAGGTTTGATTTAATTTTTTTATTTTTTATGGGTTCAATTAAATCTTGTAATTTTAAAATAGGTTTAATTTGATTTTACCGTCTAAATTGAATTAACATGTTTGTAAAATTTAGTGAGATGACATTGGCATGACATGCTTTTTCTAATGCCCTTAAAATTTTAATTGGAAGATTTAATTGAACATGAAAAAAATTAGAAGATCAAATCGAAATTAAAAAATAAATTATAGGAAAAAATTAATTTAACCTTTTTTTAAAGATATAAGGAGGTTAAACTTTAAAAGTGTTATAGTTCAATAAGTGTTATGGTTCAATGCCTGCAACAGATTTTACACGAAAACACCAGAA
>CM023959.1:22513385-22605060 GCA_013407115.1 Glycine latifolia | reverse complement strand
TTCATTGACATACATGTCACAAATGACTTCAAAGCAAATCCAACAAACAATAATACTTAATCAATTCATCTCAATGCGTACTTAATCAATACATGTCATGAGTGACTTCAAACCAAACCAAGCTTCAGCCATACTTAACCATTCCAAATCATACTACACAACCAGTCAACCATATACATTCATTTGCTACAATAATCATTTAAAATAATATAACACTAAGCAAAATCTTATTTCAATTTCTCCAAAACCAAACCAAGATTAAGACTCAACGATTTCAAGTCATACTACACAATTTTTTTCACATGCAGTACTTAATTTTATTCTGGTTTGACTCGATATCAGGAGTTTGTACTGAAAAATTTTAAAAAATTGCAAAAACACAGATACGGATTACTGAATCCGCAAGCCGAATACGGATCCGTCAATCTGTAAGATTCATACGGATTACATGATCCGTATGAAGCTTACAGATTACTCAATCCGTAAGTATCGTACGGATCATGTAATCCGTAAGATTCATACCGATTACATGATCCGTACCAGCCTTACGGATTGTTGGATCCGTACGTTGCTCGACCAATCCATATGAAGCTCATCACCGTTGTTCCTACGGATTACCGCTTCCGTTTTCGCCATGGCGGAATTGCGACAGCCACCACACCAGCAATGACAGGTTTAAGTTATGCAAGAACTCACCAGGGACGCAGAAAACGACCACCACCAGCTTCTAGATATCCACGGACAACCTCGACGAAGGTGCGGCAAAGGAATGAAGCGAAGGAATCAACCAATCAATGCAATGCGGATTAACTGAAGGCACAATGGTGTAGGACCTCGGTGCAGCGGAGGGAAGGTGCAGAGGAGGGAAGGTGCAGCGGAGGGAAGAAGAAGAAAGGGTTCAAATCAAATAAAACAAATTATTTTTTAAAGCAAAGGGTATTAACAAAATTGTACTATTTTAAAATGGTATAGGAGAATTTTAAATGGTGGAGAAAGCTGATGCCAATAAATTATAAAAAAACCTAAGAGTCCAATCCAACAATAATGCCACTTAGCCAGGCCCAGACACTCAAATGCACAAATATCTTATATCTTCTCCAAGACTCCAACGCTCACTCGCTCAGTGCCCAGTGCCTAGAAGCTTCTAGGTTTCTAGAGTGAGACAGACCCGTGACGGCGGTGAGACCGTGACCCCAACAGTTCAACACCTGTGACCATGAGTCCGTCTGTTTGTGATCGTGTCACCGTGAGTCCATGACGACTGAGGAGGCTGGAGGCAGACTCGTGACCGTGACTCCATGACCGTGATGCCGTGAGATAAGTTTTTCGCACTTCGCAGAGACGCGGTCAATTGCAGAGAGAGATGCCGCTCCCGCTGTCCTGCACCCACACCGTCGGCGTCTCCGTCCCGCACAGCCAACGTGTCCGTCCGCGGTCTCCATCCTCGCACCGCCGCCGTCTTTGCTTTGGATCTGTGTCGGTGCATCCCAAGAAGAAGACCACCACCAGGTACCTTTCGTTTGGCCGTTGATGGATTTTTTAAACTGAAACAGTGTCTCTGTGTAAGTGTATTAGCCTTAATGGATAATGGGTCTAATGGATTTCTTCTGGTTTTGATTCAGGATAATAAAATTTAAACCTTTCTACTATTTGGGGTGGGTGGGAAGGTGTATAGCAAATTATTGTCTGTGTCTTGAGAGTTTTTAGGAGCAGTGAAGATTGTATCCATATTAATTTCAGCTTGTTGTTGGGTTATATGGTCCTTTGAGTATGGAATTGTTTGCTTTGTGACTTATGAATGAAGATCATGTGGATGGTTCGAGTATCACCTTTGAACATCTTTTTTTTTTTAACTTATTGTTCATCTTTTATTGTTTTGTTAGTGGTAGAGGTTTTGGTAATTATGATGAGGTCCTAGGTTTAAATCTCACCATTGCACATTTCAAAAACTAATAGAAACTGGAAACAGAGTGTAAGACGACACTAGGCAAGGATGAGAACATGAACTTTTGTTCATTAAGCATGTTGTATGGCCTACAAGTTGTTTCCATAAATACTACAAGCTTCTATTAGTAGTATTTGTTGAAATAATAATGCTCTTCAGCTCTTGTTATGCAATGCTTGGCAGCTTGAGTGTTGCTTTGGTTGTTTTCCAAAACTTTTAGGTCTCACACTGTTTCAAACTGTTGTATATTTTGTAATTGTTGGTCGATGAATGTTGCAGCATTGCTCAAATAATATTTACCTTGTATTTTCTATATTTGAGATTTAATTTAATTTGTCATGCATATTGTTAATTTAAGGTTTGATCAGTTGAACTAGCTGGATGTTTTTATGTTGTTCTCAGGTTTCCCCAAAGAAGTTGATGCGTATGTTGTGCTGACACCAGAAGTATTAGTGCACATGAAACCACCTAATCTTGAGATACAAATCTCATATTGAACAATTGTTTAGCAGAATCCTTTGTTAGCAATAATTGATAATTAATTGTAAGCAAATTTTAAAAAGGGTACCAATATACCATCTTCAGCAAGCCAACTAACAAAAGTAGAAGGAAAATAAAACAAAATAGGTATCATATGCATGCCAGTATATATATATATATATATATATATTTCTTGTATTACACTTAAAACAAGATAATAACAAGACAATTAATGAACGAACAAAAGCAAACCATGTTTAACTTTGATAGCCAGTTTTATGAAGTCAATGTGGATCAGAGACTAATTGGTAGTGATATTCAAGTTTATGTAAACTTTTAATGATTCAGATGATTGGTAAGTATGCAGCAAGAAGTGGAAACTAGTGGCAGTCATGAGAAGATGAGCATACCTCAAACAATTGGGTAAATTGTTTCACAAAGAGAGTATAGTGACTGGTAATTTCAACTAGAGTGGTTTAATTGTTGGCTTTGCTAAATTTAATTTAATGTATTAATTTAGTGTAAATTAATTGCATTAGTATTTTTTTTTTTGACTTTTTTTTAGAAAAATATTTTTTATTTTTTTATATTTGTTATGTGGGCTGACCCGCTGATCCACCTTAAAGTGGGACAGATTAGCATTTTCAGTCCACTTTTCAAAAGTGAACAAGCTCGACCTCTCCTAATTTTTTGGTGGGTTGAGTCAGCATGACCCATTTTAGGTGGATTGACCCATTTTGTCATCCCTAATCAAAATGAGCAAAAGAACCAAATAGCAAATATTGGAAGTTGCCTTATGGTTTAATTGTTCCTTACTGCATTTATATTTTTTGTATTGATTCGTTTCAATTTTCCAGGTTCATATATTCGTTGAATTTCTTTTATGGAAAGAAATAAAAACAATAAATAATAGATTATTATGCTTGAAAATATGGTTGTATAACTTTCTAAGTTGTCATGTAATTTAGTGATTATTAATTGAACTGATAACTGAACAAATTGAAAAGATAGAAAACAAAAAGTTTTAAGTTAAAGTAGATTTTGGTTCCTATATCGAAAATTATGTAAGATGAAAATACTCGCAAACATGCTCCTTTAAGCATTATTTTTATCTTTAGTTAAAATTTAATATTAACATACCCTTTTCAATTCAATTCAATGTTCCTTCTTGACCCTTTATTTGTCTAAGCCTTTTTCTAAACACGAAAAAGAGGGTTAAATTATGTTAGGAAATTTTTTTAATAACTATTATTTGAAAACCAAACTTAATGTTATTTTCTTAACAAATTCTTTTTATAGGCTCTACGCAAATCACTGAGATGTACTTGCAAGGTAAACTCATGAGGCAATCGTCCTTGATGACATATGAAATCCTTTTAGCCTATACACTCAGAATGTTCACGAAGTTACAAAGTACAAGAAAGCACATAGAATGGTGTCACTACAATTCAAACAAAAATTATTATTTGCGTTAGTTGGTATAATAAATGTTGCATAATGTCTTTCACCAACTTTTGTAATCTAGGATTTGATGCATAATATTACTTATTTTGTTTGCTGCTAACTTTCAGAAACAAGCATGTATTTTGAATTTAAGGGAACAAAACACTTAAAAAAGTGGTGATGAACTCGTCGGTATAAATTACCATCTAATATGCTGTAGAGGGACATTTTCCTTGCTAAATTCAAATCATTTTCATGGTATCTCCCAACGTCATAGATAACACTGAAAGTACCAATGTTCCACTTGAACCTTCAGAGACTAATCTCGTGCTTCGCACAAAAGTGAATTTAACGGTAGAATTGAGCGAGCATATATGCAAAAGAGGTTGTTAGGAGTTTCTTCACGTTAACAATGAAAGGAGTTTACCTACAACGACTACACCACTTAAAGATAGAAAAGAGAGGGGCCAAGATGTAAATATTTAGAGAAAAAACTTGCTCCCTCCTTTCAATTACTATTGTAATAAAGAAAAATAAATAAATAAAAATAATAATTTTATAATATTAATCTTTTTATTATTAATTCTTTTTTAAATTGTTACTCATAATTAATAAGGAATATAAGTGAAAAAATAATTAATATTAAATTAAAAAATTAAAATTATTATTATTATATAATTTATTTTTCTTCTTACACGACATCTATCATGAGAGAGAATATTTCATAATGTTAAGTTTGTGAAAAAATAATTCTACATTTCACATTTATATTCAAAGAGAATTAAACGTTTTGAAATATAAATCAAGTGAAAACTGCTATTAGGGGTTTTCTTCATACACTATATGTTTTTCTAATACACTATATATTTTATTTTAATGACCAAAATACCCCTGTTGAAACTTTAACTTCGATGGGTTGGTGTGTGTTTTTATTTAGCTGTGCAATGGTGGGGTAAAGTAGGAGGTTGTAGCCGTTCATTGTTGGTAGAGGCTGTGCATTTGTGGGTGTCTTCACTGTTAACCTTCGACGGAGTGTTGCTGGTGGTGCTTGTTGGTGGCTGGTGGTGGTGGCTCTGAAGGGGTACGTTTTTTTACTATATACGGATTGTGTAATCCGTATAGATGATATGGATTACACAATCCGTAACAATGTTTAACGAAAATAACACATACGGATTAGGCAATTCGTATGAATTATACAGATTAGGTAATCCGTATGTGTTATTTTTTAATTTTTGAAAATTAATTTAAAAAAGGATTATTATTAATTGAAAAAAGAAATTTGTGTATCTCTTTTAAAGTTTGGGGATGGATTAGTATGGATAAATTGGATAATTAGGTATGTTATAATTTATTGTGATTGTTTTGGTTATTATATTATTGTTAATTGGATGTTTTAATTGTAAATTTTATTATTTAATTAATGAGATTGATATTGTAATGTATATGTATTTGTAATACTTTATGACTTTATTGTTGTTAAATGTAACTTTGGATTGTCCATGTAAGAAATATTTTTTGATTTGTGAAGATGGACTACGAGGAGTGGATGTATGACAATATTATGTCTGAAGATATTAATATGAATGAAGACATTGAACAAGAAAATGATGCCCCAGAAAATGATAATTGTTCAGTTGATTGTTCTGCAGCGTTCAAGACGTCTGAGGTATTGATATGATTTTGAGATTAGTTAAAGTTGTTAAATGAATGAATTTAGTTGATTAAACATTAATTCTCCATTTTGGTAGGTGTTCGATTCGTGTGAGGACGTTTTAAAATGGGCTCGTACAGTTGCATATGAGAATTGTTTTGTAGCTGTCATAATGAGGAGTGACATGTCAAATGGCAAGCTGGGAACAACATCATATGTTTTAATTGGTTGTGAAAGGAACGAAAAGTATAGATCATGGAGAAAAGGTTTGGTATAGTCGACAACTAGCATGAGAAAATGTGAATGTCATTTTAAGCTACAAGCCAAACCAGTCCCAGGAGGTCAAGGGTGGATTGTGAATGTAATATGTGGCAGTCATAATCATGCTTTGGCTAGGTCATTTTGTGGACACCCTTATGCTGGTCGACTAACTCAGGAGGAGAAGATTATTGTTGCTGATATGACAAGGTCGATGGTGAAACCAAAGAATATTCTGTTAACTTTGAAGGATCACAATGCCAATAATTATACAAGTTTGAAGCAACTATACAATGCAAGATATGCATACCGGACGCGTATTAGAGGCAATAATACTAATATGCAACAATTAATAAAACTTCTTCAACGCGACTTGTATATTCATTGGCATAGATTGAAGGATGAAAATGTTGTACCTGACTTATTTTGGGCACATCCGGATGCAGTCAAATTGAGCAATGCATATTATATGGTGTTCTTGATAGACAGTACATACAAAACAAACAGGTATAGACTTCCTTTACTTGACCTTGTTGGTGTAACACCTACTGGGATGACATTTTCAGCCGCATTTGCCTATTTAGAGGTGGAGTGTATAAACAATCTTGTGTGGGCCCTTGAACGCTTTAGAGGGATATTTCTGAAAAATAAATTTTTCCCAGAGGTCATTGTTACTGATAGAGATTTAACATTGATGAACGCCGTCAAAATAGTATTCCCTGAGGCAACAAATTCATTATGCCGGTTTCACATTGAGAAGAATGTGAAGGCAAAATGTAAAACTTTTATTCGACAAAAGAACGCTTGGGACCACGTCATGGAAGCATGGGGGAGTCTTATTGATTGTGGTACAGAGAAACAATATGGTGATTGTCTTACCAAGTTTGAGATTGCGTGCTCACCATCGCCAACATTTGTTGATTATGTGAAAGACACTTGGTTGCATCCTCACAAAGAAAAATTTGTAACCGCATGGACAAATAAAGTGATACATTTGGGGAACACCACCACTAACAGGTAGCTGAAGTTTTAAATTTGTTTACTTTGTTGTTTGAATAACTTGGATTTTTTAAAATTATTGATATGTTGTCTTTAATTGTAGGGTTAAGTCTGCTCATTGGACTCTGAAGAGGCTACTGTAGAATAGCCTTGGAGATTTATGTAGTGTCTGGGATGCGATGAATAATATGATGACATTGCAACATGCTGACATAAAGGCATCATTGGAAAGAAGCACCCATGTGGTCGGACATGTATTTAAAGTAACATTATACAATAGACTAATCGGCATGGTGTCCAAGTATGCGTTAAACCAGATTGCTACTGAGTTTGAACGAGTTTATTATGCGGGCAAAAACCCCTCTCGTTGTGGATGTGTGATGCGAACTACCCATGGTCTCCCTTGTGCATGTGAGCTAGCTAAGGTTGTTGTTGGTAGCATACCGCTTTCAAGTGTTAATTTATTTTGGCGAAGATTAAATTTCTCAGACCAAGGTTTAGATGGCGGCAAAATTGACATTAACGATGAGATGGAGGCTATCTCCAAACGGTTTGAGAAACTTGACATGGGCGGTAAAGTCACACTTAAGACTAAACTTAAAGAACTTGCATTTCCTTATTCAACTTCGATGCATCCCCCACCTGAAAAGGTCAAAACAAAAGGTCCTCCCAAAAATAAGCACACAAAACACGAAAGATCCACCAAGCGAGATCCGTCTTACTTTGAGTATGTGAAGGAATTACATTCGGTGCAAAATAGTTGTTCCACACAAAGAAGGTTTGGTTCGTCAAATGAGCAGACGCATAACATCGGGAACATTCCGATGATGCATCAATTTCATCCTTTTATGCACAGATTCATCATGGACATCACTGATGTTAAAGCTGATGGTGATTGTGGATATCGTGTAATTGCTGCAGCATTAGGTTATGGTGAGAATTGTTGGGCTTTGGTACTTATTCATTTGCTTAAAGTGCAAAATGGTTGGATCAATATATAGCCTTGTTTGGCTGCTTTCAGAGGTTTGAGCAATTAAAGCGTTCACTTTTTGTTGATGGTTTTTCGAAGGTAAACAAAATCAAATATCTTTGCTGCTAATATAACATTACCTTCGATTGTTTTAATCTTCTAAATACATAACTAATAGAAATTTTTTTGTATAGGTTACTATGAATAAGTGAATGGATATTAGCGATATGGGATATGTCATTGCATCTAGGTATAATATCATTCTTGTTTCCTTTTCTCTCCAGCAAAGTATGACGTTTTTCCTTCTGAGAAGCCAACCACCTAAAGATCCATCTGTTCATCGCGTTATATGTATTAGCCATGTGTTTGGTAACCATTTTGTTAAGGTATAACTTTAAACGGTTTATCAAATTATTTTATTCTAGTACATTAGGTTAATTGCATTTTTCCTAACATTTGTGTTTAAAATAAGTCGGGCTAACAGATGATTGTCCTCTCCCATCTGTCACATTCTTGTGGGGTACGCACTGTTCCAAGGAAGCCAATCACTGGCCGACTCCTTATGTTGATCGAATGAGACTGTACACTAAATCCATGATGTGTAGCACTGACCATGTAGATTTAGGAGAACAATAAAAATTTAAATGTTAGTGTTGGCCTTTTTTTTCTAAACAAGTAAATTCTTGTAACTTACCATTACTTATGTTTACAAGCTACTACATTTCTATTGTTGGAATGAAACTCTTAAACATGGGTAAGATACGCAAACTTTATCAACAACAAACGCAATCATGTGTGTTTTTCACAAGCAATCCAAAAACTTTTTTATATGAATGACATATAGTCAAAGCTACAAAAGTTAAGTTCATGCTGAATTAAACATAAGAAGAAAAAACAACAGGCTTCAATGTGTCCCATCAAGGCGTCTCCTTTGTGTACCCATAGGCCGATTGGATCGCACATATACGTTTCCATGCTGAGTAACACTCTATGCTAATTGCAACAGGCGTTGTACTTCAATGTACGCATCTGTACCCGGAGTTACCATACGCATGTCCAGCATGTGCTGTAACCCATCTCCTATTCTTTCGCATATACCCTGAAACAATCATATAATATGCAGTGTTCATAAATCATACTTGTGAATACCTTAAAATATATGTAAGACCAATGTTATTGGGATTGTTTACCGTCTCATGTTGGGGCATATGAGTCACATCAGAAGCTCCCACAACTGGATCTGCCACGCCTGGTCTGCCATTGTCTTGCACAGAATGGGGGTCCTGCATGGTAGTAGTTACTCTCATCGGATGTCGGCTAGGCTCCCCAACCTCTGGCAGACGGGCAAATGGATGGGATATCCGATAGAACCATTCCATATAGCCACGAGCACACTTAATGGGATAAGTCACCAAATCTCCCGTGTCTACAAGGTACTTTGAGAAGTGGGTCCATCGGTCATCAACCTCTTTTGGCAAAGGAGTGTCAGAGTGGTGCAAGTCAGGGATTTACTGAACAAACCCAAATTGCCTAATGACCCTCTCCAACAAATGTTTGATGATGTATGGTCCCCACCTTAGGTACCCTAAAAATAAAAGAAATCATCTTGAACTCCCTGTGGCAACGGTGGTCCCCGTATGGCATCCAACAAACGTCATCCAATGCCAACCTATCTAACCGTCGTCGATAGGTTGTAACTAGTAAAGCCTTAGAAGCTTTCCACCGACATGCACGTGGCAACCTCTCATCGTAGTCAATAGGTTGTAACTGGTCAAAAAATCTTCATAGATCCAACACTGCAATATCAAATAAGAAATTAATTAATATAAAAATGATGATGTTAAGACTAACACAACCTACTTAAGTAGTCAACAACATTACTTAATTAAATGATGTATTGTAATTACCTATAGCAATGAGATATATCCAGCAAGATGCTTCCCGTGATGCTGAGATGCGTAGTTTAAGTTTTCATACATGTGGACTAGAGCGGCTGCACCCCAACAATACCTCGCCGATTGGTCTAGATCGCAAAAAGCGTTCAAGAACACCACACTGATGTGTGTGGCATTCTTGTTCGCGAATAGTGTGCAACCAACAAGATGGAGCAAATATGCTCTGGCCGCTACAACCCACTGCCAAGCATCAGACTTGGCAGCATACAATTCTCGAAGCCACGACAGTCAAACATTTGCCCCATGGCATTGTTCGGTCTCAGCATGCATGTCCTCAACTGTCACTTCCAACAACTCAACCAATAATGTCATCGCCTCCCCCACGTCAAGTGCATCATACGTCTAGAAGCGACCAGTCCTTCAATCTCAGGTGTCGGGGGTCCAAATTTGGCAACTTTGCATCCGTGAAAAGCCAATTTTAACTCAGGACGTTCCTGCAAATAAGTTATTGTCAGAGGACATCACATTTTCAATTAGAAGTTCTTTTGTCAGGTATAATTTGGCATAAAACTATCTCTCCGGCCCACACTCTAAATGTGACGTGGTTACCATAACCTTTTAAAATCAAACAATCTTCCAAGCCACCTAGAAAACCTTCTGACTCACTACCTATGTCATTTGCCACATAGGTATCTGGCTCAACCTGCTCTTTCTGAGCAACTGGTTCCACAACAACAGAACCAGCCGCTCGTCGTCTTCGAGCGGAAGCGGTAGGCCTACAGCGTTCAACGCCTTCCTCTAAATTATCAGCATCTCGTGTTCCAAATGCTCGATCTACAGCTCTCCCTAGAGCTTTACGCAAATTTAGCGTTTTCACCATATCATGTACCAATAGTAAGATAACAGCTTTTTCAATTCAGGAATTATTCGCACATAGTCATCAAACAAAAATACAAAGAAAGAAAACATCAAACTAACAACAAGAGTCAAAGGACAATGATCCAAAGTCTTGACCCTAATTCAAAGGATAATGATCAAACTATTAGGATAGTTTTTATTGCTTCAAAGGTTGTTATATTTAACACACAAAACCACACCTAAACCACACCTAAAGAGTTCCAAGTGACTAAACTATCAAATTTAATGAAACTAAGGGTTAAACTAATCCTAATAGACTCAAAATGCATGCAATCAAAGGATAATGATCAAACTATTAGGATTAGTTTGTATTGCTTCAAAGGTTGTCATATTTAACACACAAAACCACACTTAAACAATTCCAAATGACTAAACTATCAAATTTAATGAAACTAAGGGTTAAACTAATCCTAATAAACTCAAAATGCATGCAATCAAAGGATAATGATCAAACTATTAGGATTAGTTTTTATTGCTTCAAAGGTTGTCATATTTAACACACAAAACCACACCTAAACAGTTCCAACTGACTAAACTATCAAATTTAATGAAACTAAGGGTTAAACTAATCCTAATAGACTCAAAATGCATGTAAAACTTACATGAATATGAATATGAAAAACATGCCATCAAATGCAACGCATAAACTAACAACACAATAATTTTAAAAATTTTGAACCTAGCCCCAAACAATATTTACAATATCTAAGTAGACAAATTATAGGAGTACAATTCCAAACTAGGTGAAAGCTTGTAAGCCATAAATTGTATCAAGAGTTTGTTCATGAGCAAATCCAATAGTCATAGGTGTTTTGTTTTGGTTTGCAAGAATGCTCATTAAACATAAATAACAATTTTTTTTCCACTAAGGTAAACATAAAGGATCAATTGAAACAACTAAGGTCTTCACTATACAAGAGCTAAAGGGTCTTCACTATACAAGAGAGCTAAAGGAGTATTACAACATAATAGAATTGTCACAATTAAAAAGTCTAAAATCAATATTTCATACCACATTCAGCAATTCATCAATCAGTTCATTGTACTTTCTCTAATTAACAATAATAATATGAAAAAGCTCTTACGATGTTGTTTCAAATTGCAATTTCAAAAAAATTTCAAAAAATGGATCATATGGATTACACAATCCGTATGAAGCATACAGATTACACAATCTATAAGCTTCATACGGATTGCATAATCCGTATGATCCCTAAACCATTCTTACGGATTGGCTAATCCGTGGGCAATCCGTATGATCCCTAAACCATTCTTACGGATTGGCTAATCCGTATCACCCCACGGATTAACCAATCCGTAATGACTCCCATGACAGCAAAAGACGCTCACTGCTCACTGTGACGCAAACACGACCACCAACCACCTGCAAATCCAATGACCACCACACACAGGACCAATGCCACCACCATAAGCGCCAAACGACCAAGAAGAAAAAAGCCACGCACAACTGCTGTTGAGGAATGAGCGAAAAAGACAAAAAGACAAAGTTTAAAAAACTATACCTAATTAAAAATATTACATGGGTATTTTCAGTATTACACTATTATCATATAGTGTATGAAGAAAATGATATAGTGTAGAAAGCAACAGTCCTGCTATTATGGGCAACTGGGCCAACTGTTCACTATTTGATACTTTGAGAAAAATACATTTTTAACGCATCTTATCTTAGCTCTAATCATTATGCTTGAGTTGAAGCTTATACCAGTTCTACTTCTAGAAACTAAAGAACTTGGCCATAGGCAAATCTTGGCACATGATGTCGTCCCACAAATTTATGAAAGGGAGCATTAGTCTGAGGGAAACAAAGGGCGAAAAAGGTACAATTCTGAAAATGTCAAATTATGCAAGTCTAGGAACTAAGTAGACCATTACACAGGCTTCTCCTGAGCTTTCTTCCTGTACTGGCGGTTTAACTTCCGCGAGCTCTTTTTAACGTCTTCAACTTCTGGTTCATCTTCCTCCATCACACAAGCGTCACTGTTTTCAGAGTCACCAGCAGCTATGCCAACAGCGAAGGCTCTTCTATTCATGGCCTCCATTCCAGCATCAAGCTTTGGCTTTGACACCGTTTCACTGTCGCACATATTGGCATCACCAGATTTCTTCTTTGATATAAAGGTTACTGATGGAAGATCTTCCAAAGCTTCATCTGCTTGAGATCCAGTTCCCTTGGCAGCATTTGATCCCTTCAACTGTGAAAGGAAGCTCATGCATGCTTCCTTATTTGATTTGTCATCCATGCCACTTGGAGAATCATCAAAACTGTAACGCGTGTATCTTGAAGGATTACGAATGTAATCTGGAACTGCTGAATCAAATTCTTGCGACTTTGACAACTGATCCGAAGCTGTAGCCTCTTCCATTGAACAGGTCTTCATGCGAACATCCCTGGTTCCTTCATGCCCATCAGCATCATCATCATCATTACCTCTATCGTCACATTCAGAATCAAACCGAACACGTTTCTGCGGCCTGGGCTCCAAAGGATTATCCTTACTTCTCAAGATTGACTTTGGGTTAACAGCATCACCACCAGTACCACTACCAATGTCTGGTGCAGATTTCTCAGAGACATGCAGAGCATCAATTTTTTTAGCCGCTGCTTCGTCATCCTGCTTCAGCCTAATCCTCGCAGCCAAATGATTTGCACGCGGGTCTCTCACAAAATCTCTGAACGAAGTGGGGTAAACATTGCAAGAACTAATCTCAACTCCATCGTCATTTATATTCTTCATATACAAGCGATCACCCGAGTTCTCTTTGCCTATAGCCTGCTTGTCATATTGATCCTCCTCTTCCTGCATAAAGTGAAATTCAGTCAATTTTCTTTACTAATCCCAAACTTTGAGGATGAAAAACTAGTAACAATTAGTCACAACAAAAATCACAAAAATGAAAAAAACATAATACTCTTCGTTAAATTCTTGATTTGAGCTCACATAAATAATAATAATATAAAACAACTTAATAAACTTAAATAACACTGTCCCAATTGAAAATGCCGCTCCAATTAATTCACATTTTTTGTTGTATTTGAAATTTAAATATATAATCTTAGTCCATCACCGTCATAATAGACTTCTTCAATACATTCACATCCTCCTCTCCCTACCCAATTTTTCTATAAAAAAAAAAAAGATGTAAAATTTAAAGTAAAATGATTGATTCCATTGCAGTTCTAAATTATAAATGAAAAAAAAAATCAATTTCGGTCATCTAATTGGTTGAGTGAAATGGGTTTAAAATTATAATTAAACAATGATAGTTCATAATAAATAAATAAAAATATTATTGGGGGGCGGGGGGGAGAGAATAAAAGAGGGGATGATAGTTACATACCTCGTAATCGAGGGTGAAATCTCGGCCAATACCAGCCCTAATCTGCCACTGTTCATCATCGTAATCAGGTGGTTTAGAGGGTCCACGTGGCTCTTCTTCTTCGTCGTCGTCGAAATCATTGAGGTCCTTCTCGAGCTGAACCCGGGAACTGGAAGAAGAATAGGGTTCGGGTTCGGGTTTAGTTTTGGGTTTGGGTTTGGGGGTGCGATTAGAAGGGGTGTTTTGGATTTCGTCTTCGGTGAGAGACCAGAGCGAGTTGAGGGAAGAAGAAGCGGGGATTGGAAGAGAACCAAAGGCTCTCTCTGCTCGCACTCTGAAACTGTCTTCCATGATGCCGTTGGGTGCAGTGGCTGACGGAACCGTACACAGATAATTGTTTTATTTATATAGGCGAAGGGTAAGGGTGAGGGAGGGTATTATAGGCGTTACGAAGAAGCCTGTTATTCCAACGAAGCTTGTGAGGTAAGTCCAATAGTTTATACTGGCAATTTGTGGCGGTGTCCTCTCTAAAAAACATTTTAAATAAGCTGAAATAACCAATTTCATTTTTAGTTTAATCCTTTATCTGTTAAAATTTGTCATTTAGTTTAATTTTTAGTTTAATTTAGACTTTTATTTTGCAAGAATTTTATTTTAGTTTTTTATTTTATTTTTTTCAATTTAATCTTTCAATCCATTTAAGATTAACATCATTAATCATCCAAATTTTTATATTAAAAATAAAGTGGAAGGAAGGACAAGAAAATTAAACAAAAAAATCTACTTCTAAATGATTAACAAAATCAATTTTGAATAGATTAAAGATCCAGACTAAACAAAAAATAAGATAAATGGTCATATAAATCACAAAACTAAGATAAAGGATCAAATAATTTTAAAAAAAATAAAGGACTAAATTGAACAAAAAATAAGATAAAGATCAAATTAATTTTTTTAAAAGGTAAATGACCAAATAAGTAGGTCATTTAACCCCTTTTGTCAGCCTTTAGCCAAATCCACCAACCACCAGATCTAGGACGATGAGGATGGTGTTGGGGTCGTGATAGTGTAGATTTGATGAAGCTGCTACATGAAGACATCAATAAGGATGATGTTGAGGTCGTGGTGGAGGTGGTTTGATAGTTTGGTTGTGGTGGAGGGTCAGATTTGGTTGAGGATGGTGGTGTTGGGTGTACCACCCTGAAATTTCGATAACTGAAAATATATGTTTGATGTATTTCTTGTGTTATTCAATTATTTTATTATTTTAGATTAGTTGAAGTGTTGTGTAAATTATCCTTGTGCAACTGCTTGGTGTGAATATTAGGTTATGTGAAGTTTGTTTGATCTATGTTTGAAATGTGTGATTGATAGTTTGACTCAAAACTTGTTTTAGTAAAACTACAATCTCAGACTCGTTAACCGTTGGATCACCTCCAAATTTGACAATAGGTTCACAACCCATCTTTGCATGTTTTAACCGTTGCGATTTGCAAAATAACAACTTTTGATGTCGCACTAAGCACAACCAGCATGCTAAGCGCAATTCCAGATAGAGAGGAAATTGCGTTGAGCAAGCAGAGCTCGCTAAGCGAGATCTGCAACTTATAAATACGTTCAGCAGCGCCAAAAACACGTTTTAACTTCTGTCTCTCTCTAAACTCTCACCCAAACCCTAGAACCTCCTCCTCCACCACCCACAGCCACTGGTGACCACCACGAGCCATCGTTTCTTATCGTCGAACCACCACACGAAGAGGAATAATTTAATCGGAGCGGAATCTTCAAAACTCAACTCGAGGATTCAGTAGAGAACGGAGCCTCCAATCCTCCTGTCGTGGTTTCTTCGAGGTAACCGTGTTTTCTATGCCTTCTCCTAGCTAGTTTGAAGCCTCTCTTGGTATCTCGTGATTTGGGTACTGTTATTGGGTGTTTTTACACTTCCTTTGAAAAAACCTTTAAAAATGAGACGTTGTAAAAGTTACCTTTTTTAATATTGATGTCATTTTTGTGACCTTCGTTGAGCCCTGATCACATTGATGTGATCAGAATTTCAAAATGATGTCTTTTTTATGTGGACTTCCAAAACACCATTTTAGCCACTTTTAAATTTGAGTAGGTATTTGACCCTGAATATTAATATTAACCTTGTCTTTGAAATCTATATTAAATTATCTTCAATTTTGTATATAGAGCTCTGCGTTTGGGCCAAAGCACGTGAACTTGAGATATCTCAAAACAACGCTACAAGGAGCTAACAGAGGGAGATAGATAGGTGAGGGGAGTTTATTGTTTATTTACAGCTTTTGATACCATAGTTAGGGTCAAGGAACCCAATTATGGGGATGTATGTTTGTCCCTGCTGTGTGCCAGTTTTCAAGGAAAAAAAACCGTGTTTTTAATTAATGGGATGCAATGAATTTGTTATTGATGGATAAAACTGTGAATAATGTTGTTGTTGTAATGATTGGATTTTTGGGGAAAATCTTAATTACAAAGGAGACTCTGCTCAAAGTTTTATAATATGTTCTCTATTTAATTCTTTATTAAATTTTAAATGGGCATAAGAGTTTGTTTTCTATATTGTAGTCCTCTTTAATTTAGAATTTTCCTAAAATACTAGTCTCGTGGTATTATGGATTGTGAATGTATGAGGTTTGTGTTGTTTGAAGACCTAAGAAATGTGAATCTCAGACATATGTTATATGTATAGGTGTGAAATGTGATTGCTTGTGATGTTGATGATAATATTGAAATGAGATAATGTTGATGTTGTTGATGATGATGAATTGAGATAATGTTGATGTGGTTGATGATATTGAAATGAAATGATGTTGATGTTGTTGATGATATTGATGTTGATGATGACATAGATGATGTTGATGTTAATGATGTCATCGTGATGCATGTATGTTGTGTATGTACATGGGGGTGCAGTGACTTGTTGGATATCCCTGGGAGGGAAGATGATGAGTTTAAGAATTTTAACCATCCTTGGAGAGGGAAATGGATTGCTTAGAATTTTTAACTATTCAGGTCAGTGCATTGATGGGCCAATGTTTCATATTTCATAATTGCATGGAGGGATGAGCTTCCTACACCATTATAACTTCTTATACACCATTTTGTAAATAGTAGATTTCCTAAAATGCCCCTGTCCATTTATTCTTTGTTATATTCATTGGCTTTGAAACCGTACTCACTTTTGCATTTCGTTTTCGCGTTTTGGTGTGTTTGAGCTGCATTGGTGGTTTTGCTTTCTTTTGTGGTAGTTGGGTGGTGAATTAACGCAGTGGTTCATCGTGTTTGAGCTGCATTGGTGGCATCGTTGTGGGTGAATGAGGTAAGTCTGGTATTTTTGGGTGTTACGGATTCGGTAATCCGTATGAACCATATGGATTAATGAATCCGTATGCAGTAGGTAATCCGTATGAAGCATATAGATGAAGCAATCCGTATGAAGCATTTTTTATTAAAAATGTTTTATTTTAATATTAAATTTTTTAAAATTTGATTTTAAGATGAAAATTTATATGAAATATGTAACAACCCATATGCATCCGGTTGTTAACATTAAATTATGGTCGTTAAACGCAGTAATTAATTAAAAATAATTAATTTGGAAGCAACTACAAGTACAACGTCATAATACATCCAAAATATCATTTGTACATTATGTATGGTAATCGTTCACGAAGTTATACAATATCCACCGGGCTACGTTCTCCCCACAGGCCGGGGTGCAAAACGCACACACACACACACACACACACACACACACACACACATATATATATATATATATTTGCATAAAAAAGTAGGGAGCCAAAATGCTCACAAAATAAAACTAAGGTTCACACGGAACCCGTCCCGGCTCGACCTTCTGTCCGGAATCCCTCGGACTGCCCCACTACCCAGGCCTCTTGCCTCGGGATCCACCATCCTCTCTTTGCTCATCACCTGTAAAGACATATAATCTACAACCAAGGTGAGATAAAAATCTCAGTAAACTCCGGGTCCTTGGAGGCTTCTCCTTCCCCGGGTTCACTTTCACGATACATAACATCAAAACATGCATTACACAAGCTAGCCATCCCGGCTGTCATAACACGCATCACATGTATATAATCACAGATATAACGAGAGAAGATCATCCAACTTAATGGGCACATTCTCTGTATATCATTGTCTGAGGAAGATCATCCAACCTAATGGGCACATTCTCTTAGGGTTCTGCTCGAACGTATATGGCTCTTCCAAGAGAGGATCATCCAACTTAATGGGGACACTCTCTCAGGGTTTTTCATATATACTAATTGACCACTTAGAGTTGTTCCACATGACTTTGGCTCTAAGGGAAGTCCATATTTGTCTATTCTACTAGCCATAGAATCTCATACATCACAACATATCATAACAGTGCAAATCATATACATGTTCTCAATCAAAAGCAGCAACACACAATTTCAATACATGCACCATGACATACATTAACCATCACTCCCTCGGAGTATGGTGGAACACGGTCAAGGAAAAACTCCCAAGAACGGAGAGCTTGCCTACTCTAAGATTTACGCTGGTTCTTCCCAGCCTCGAGGTCGCGATCTCTGTTGCGACCACGGCAAGTGCACTGATCGTTCCAAGTAATGAAGTGATAAGAAAGTATCGTCTCCACGAGGATTGAGACACTAATATCAATTGTAATTTATAATTCTTAATATTGGAGAAGGAGTGAAATTGTTGAAAAGATTGGATTGTAATTTAACTTTAATGATTGTGAATAACAGAATATTAAAACGATGTAATTTAAATATTAATCAAGACTTAAGAATAATTATGGCAAAGCACAATCACCGCAGTTCACTCTATGTACTTGAATTGATAATTTAACTCTTTTTAATGTAATTATTCAGATTTATGCCTCTCTAATATAGCTAAACCCTGATTCCTCGATCATTTAACCCTTTAACCTAAGTTAAGAATTCTAATTCCTTAGTAATTCCCTTTAGATTAAGCATGAAGATAGCATAACAAGAATCTGCAGTCCTTTATCTCTATCCCTAGGTAATATCGCAACTGTCACTCTACTGCGTTCAGAAACTAAAATCCCAATATTCCTATTGCAAATTATAGCCCTAAGTAATCTAATAGATTGATCAAGTCTAATTAGATATAATAATGGAAGGATAAAGTAGAGTAAAACAATTATAAGAAACTTTATTAAACCCAATTCAAGAAACACAGAGTTCACCTTGGCTTTTGACTAAACCATAATTACAAAGGATTTAGCCAGACATAATGATGTCTGGCCTAATACAATGTGAAGAAAGGAGAAAAGGAAGAAGCTAAGGTATGCAGAGTCACAAACCCCTCAATCTTGCCTCTTTCTTGTTCTTCTTGCTTCTTCTTGGCCTTGAATCTTTTTCCTTTGATCTTGCCTCTTTTTTGCTCTGTTTCTCAGTGTCTCCTCCTTCTTTTAATGTGTCCTACCTAGGTTCTATTTATACCTAGGTTGTAAAACCCTAAAAACCCATCATTCTTATGTTATCTTTAAGCTAATTCTGAAATCCCGTAGCGCTCACGCGGCTGGCGCGAGATCTGGCGCGATTAGCGCGAACTTCCAGTACTTCTGGCACGAATAGCGTGAACCTGGCACGACTAGCGCGAGACTCCAGTGTAGTTGGTGCGAATGGCGTGGATCTGGCGCGGTTAGCGTGAAGTTCCAGCCTCAGTTGACTCTTTCTTTTGCTTCTTTTCTTGCTTTTCTTGACTCTAAACATCAAAATAGCATATAATCAATGATAAACATAAGAGTGATGAATTCTACACTTATTCCCACATTTATTCACTTTATTCTTCCTATTTTCCTAATAAAACTATCCTAAAAACTATATATGCTAACAGCATATCAATCGCCTTCGTCCCTTGTATCTTGCTCTGCAAAAGCATGCAAGAAGGCAAAGAGATCAACACTAGTGGCATGAAACCAGTCCAGGATGGTCACTGACCGTTGCATGCAAGCCGTCCAGCTCAAACCCACACGGTCTCTAACCTCTCAAAACACAAACTCAGACTAACTGGGAAGACGTAAATATCTTACCTCAGGAATGTTTAAGAAGGCTAGGAAACATCTTTTTCCAAGCTTACACGTCCTAAGAAGCCTTGTTTTTCTTCGAAGTCGAAACTCAGAGGTCTTGGGAGAGACGAACTCTCTGTTTACAAGTTTCAACCAGAACAAAGGTTGGAATTAGCTATAGGGTGGTTCCTCTCAATTTTCCAGTTGCATGCAAAGGGTTTAGGTTGGAAGTAAGTGGCTATGAAGTTTCTCTCTCTGGAACTGGAGGAACAAAGAGAGGAACAAGACGATGGTGTTTCATTGGAATGGAGAGAAGTGGTCTATTTAAATTACTCTGGCGCGTGACACACGCGCCAATACTGCCAGATGTCAAAACATAGCTTAGTTAACATACACAATCGTTGTCAGGTTCAGATCACTTACCAAAAGCCTACCTTGGGCAACACTGTACTAGTAACTTGGACAACTTTGTGTAGGTTCGAGGTATCTGCACAAGTGTTAACTATTTTTGGTCAATTGTATAGTGCTGAAGCCGTCCTCGACACTTTATAAAACACAAGGCTCTGCCCTTATCCGACCTCATTCGGGTTCCTACCTTGGCACTTCACAAAGTCCAAGGTTCCACCCTTCTCCGACCTCGTCCGACCTTCTCCGACCTCATTCGGGTTCCTACCTTGGCACTTCACAAAGTCCAAAATTTCACCCTTCTCCGACCTCGTCCGACCTCGTTCGGGTTTCTACCTTGGCACTTCACAAAGTCCAAGGTTCCACCCTTCTCTGACCTCGTTCGACCTTCTCCGACCTCGTCCGACCTTATACGACCTCGTTCGGGTTCCTCACTCCATGTCAGAATTGTCCCATAAAGGTCCTATTTCTTCATCGAAGTGACATCCCAATCACACGAATCCGGATGCCTTATAAGTGCTGACTAGGAAACACGAACTCGGATTTGTTAAAAACACAACTTCCTCTTAATCCTAAGATTAATATATTAGAGTGCCAACGTGGACACCCAAAACCTTACAAAATAAATTTATATGAAATAAATTATTTTTAAATTTAATTTATTAGGATGGACAACAATGAGTGGATGTATGACAGTATTATGTCTGAAGAAATTAATACCAGTGAACACATTGGAGGGGAGCCTGATGCGTTTGAAAACAATAATTGTTTAATTGATTGTTCTACAGCGTTCAAAACGACTGAGGTATTTATGTGTTTTTGAATCCTGGGATGCAGTATTAAAATAGGTTCGTACTGTTGCAAATGAGAATGGTTTTGTAGCTGTCATAATGAGGAGTGACATATCGACTAGAAAAATAGGAAAGACATCATTTGTGTTAATTGGTTGTGAAAGGAGTGGAAAGTGTCCTTTAAGCTGCGGGGCAAACCAGTACCGGGAGGTCAAGGATGGATGGTGAAGCTAATATGTGACAATCATAATCATGCTTTGGCTAAGTCATTCTGTGGACACCCATATGTTGGTCGATTAACTGAGGAGGAGAAGATCTTATTGCTGATATGACAAGGTCAATGGTCAAACCAAAGAATATTCTTCTAACTTTGAAGGAACACAATGACAATAATTATACAACTTTGAAGCAAGTATACAATGCAAGATATGTATACCAAACACGTACAGGAGGCGATAATACCAAAATGCAACAACTAATGAAACTTCTTGAACGTGACATGTATATTGATTGGTGTAGATTGAAGGATGAAAATGTTGTACGTGACTTGTTTTTGGCACATCCAAATGCAGTACAATTGAGCAATGCATATCATATGATGTTCTTGATAGATAATACATACAAAACAAACAGGTATAAACTTCCTTTACTTGACATTGTTGGTGTGACACCTATTAGAATGACATTTTCAGCTGCATTTGCCTATTTAAAGGCCGAACGCATAAACAATGTCATGTGGGTCCTTGAATGGTTTAGAGGGATTTTTCTGAAAAGTGAATTTTTCCCAAATGTCATGGTTACCGATAGAGATTCAACATTGATGAGTGCTGTGAAAACTGTTTTTCCAAAATCAACCAATTTATTATGTCAGTTTCACATTGACAAGAATGTCAAAGCAAAATGTAAAACTTATATTTGCCAGAAGAACGCTTGGAATTATGTCATGGAAGCATGGGGAAGTGTGTTGATTGTACTTCTGAGAAGCAATATGATGATTGTGTTATGCAGTTTGAGGTTGCATGTGCACCGTGGCCAACATTTGTTGATTATGTGAAGGACACTTAGTTGAATCCCAACAAAGAAAAATTTGCTATAGCATAGACAAATAAAGTGATGCATTTTGGAAATACTACAATTAGCAGGTAAGTTTGTCATCTGACATTGCTTAAATTAAGATTTCCTTTAGTTTATTGTCGTTGAAATTAATTGATTATATCATAAATTGTATGGTGGAGTTTGCCCATTGGACCTTAAAGCGGCTACTACAGAATAGTCTTGGGGACTTATGCACTGTTTGGGATGCCATGAACAATATGAGGATGTTGCAACATACTGACATCAAGGCATCTTTGGAGAAAAGCACACATGTGGTTGGACATGTTTTTAAAGTTACATTATATAAGATAATTATTGGTATGGTGTCCAGGTACGTGTTAAACCAAATTGTTGTTGAGTATGAGCGTGTCCATTATGCGGGCAAAAACCCTAGTCGTTGTGGATATGTTATGAGAACAATGCATGGTTTGCCTTGTGCATGTGAGTTAGCTAAGTATGTGGTTGGGACCATTCCAATTAACACCGTTCATATTTTTTGGCGGAGATTAAACTTTTTAGAAGAAGGTATGCATGAAACCGAAGTGACCATAACTAAAGAGATGAAAGCCATATCCAACCGTTTTGAACAGCTTGATTTGTGTGGGAAAATGACACTAAAAAGTAAGCTTAAATAAATTGCGTTCCCTGATGTAAATTCCATGTGGCCTCCCCTAATAAGGTCAAAACTAAAGGTGCTCCAAAGAAAAGCCTAACAAAGCACCAAAGGTCTACGAGAAGGGCCTTGTCATATTTTGAGTATGTGGACGACTTACATTCTGTGCAAAATAACTACTCTACTCCAATGAAGTCCAGTTCGTCATCTAATGTTCTTCCCTCAGGGAACAGGATCGTTCCTATGATTGATCAATTTCATCCATTTATGCAGAAATTCATTGTCAACATCATTGATGTCAAAGCTGACGATAATTGTGGGTATCGTGTAATTGTCGCCTTATTAGGTTATGATGAAGATTCTTGGTCTGTGGTATGCAATCATTTGCTCAAAGAACTTACACAATGGTCTGATGAATATATAGCCTTGTTTGGTGGGATACATAGGTTTGAAACCTTAAAGAGGTCTTTACTAGTTGATGGATTGTCCAAGGTAAAATTTTATTGTGTTCCGTGATCATTTGACTTTACTTGGGTGCCACGTTATTGGGCAAAAATGGCATTAACTATTTATTTTCAGGTAACGATGGATAAGTGGATGGATATTACCGATATGGGTCATGTAATTGCATCGAGGTATAACGTCATTATTGTTTCTTTTTCACTCCAGCAAAGTATGACATTCTTCCCTCTAAGAAGTCAACCGCCTAGAGATCCCCAAGTACATCGCATTTTGTGCATTGGTCATGTATTTGGTAACTACTTTGTTCAGGTATGACATTAATTGTTTGGCTTCATGTGTTATTAGGTTGACTATGTTAAACTTAGTTAATTTGAATGTGTTTGGTTTGCAAACAGGTCATATTGCACGAAAATTGTTCGTTGCCATCGACAACCTTCTTGTGGGTTACTCACTGTACCAATGAAGCTCAACAGTGGCCCGATTATTATATTGCTCGAATGCAAATGTATACAAAATGTATGAAATTACGCACACAACACGTTGACTTACGAAATGGGTAGGCAATTTTTAAATAATCAAAGTATTGTTTAATTTCATAAATGTTTAAATATTTAAATATAAGTAAGCATCATTGAACATGTTGTCCAAAATCAAAGTACATCAATCATGTATACCAAAATCAATGTCGCCTACGCAGTGTATCTCTAGGTCGTCTAGCTCACGTATAGACAATGTCGTAATCCATGACACCTCGAGCTAGATGCAACAGCTGCTCTGTCATAGAGTATGCATCAGATCCCTCTGCGACCATCCTCATATTAATCATATGTTGCAACCCCTCAGCAATCCGTTGGCAAGCAGCCTGAAATAAGCACAAAGAAGCAATATGAAAAATGTTGTATGTGATTAGAGGGATTTCATAATGTAGAAATAATAAAATGTTTAATTTATTACCACTACATGTGCAGGGGTCTGCTCTTGCATAGATGCAGTTGACTCTAAATGTGGTCCAGCATGTGCACGAGGATCATGCATCGGGGGAGCAACTGGTACAGTAGTGGGCTCAGGATGACCATGTGAACGAGCTTCCTCATACTGTGTCGGAGTCATGAATGGATGGAAAACACGGTAGAACCACTCCATATATCCAGCAACATGTTGACCTGGATAATTGACCAAGTCCCCAGTCGCAACAATGTAGTCAGTGAAGTGCATCCACCTGTCGTCAACATCCTCAGCAGAAAGTACCTCAGACTCCCTCAGCTCTGGAATATGTTGAACATATCCAAATTGCCTAAGTATCCGGTCAGGTAAATATCTGACTGTGTATGGACCCCATCTGATGGCCCCAGAATACAATGAAATAATCTCAAAATCTCTGTGACCACGATGCTCCCCATACGGCGTCCAGCTAACGTTAGCAGTAGTCAACCTATCTATACCCGAGCGATAGGTTGTCAGAGGTAACGCCTTTGCAGTCTTCCAATGGCAGGCACATGGTTGAACCTCCTGATACTGATCGTTCGGAACGACATTCCCTATCGTAAGGAAAATGATCATATATCCAGCACTGCATATGTAACCAAATTATTGATTAACAAATTAAGCATAACATACACCAACAGTTGGTTATACAATAAATAAATACAACTTATATAACCGGTAATACCTGTAACAGAGTAATTATCCAGCCAAATGCTTCCCATGGTGTTGTGGAAAGCTTCCAAGAAGACCACACCTCTATGTGTGACACTCTTGTCAGCAAACAGACTGCATCCCACTAGATGAAGCAAATAAGCCCTCATAGCTAATGTCCATTGCCTAGTCTGACACTTCACATTATACAACTCTCGTAGCCACGAAAGCCGAACATATGCCCCATGGCATTGGGTGGTCTCAGCTTCAGCTTCTTCAACGATTACCTCCAACAAATCCACCAACAACGTAATGGCCTCTCCTACCTCAATCGCATCATAGGATTGGAACGCTCCCATAGCAGGGATATGCAATAACGAGGCCACGTCATCCAATGTCACCGTAACTTCTCCCACAAGCAGATGAAAAATACTAGTTTTAGGGTGTCATCTCTCCACAAAAGAAGATAGCAATCCCCTATCCCCAGTCTCCACACAACAGGAAATCAAAGGAGCTAGCCCTGTTGCAGCCACTAAGCCCTGAATCTCAGCCGCTGGCTTCCCAAATTTAACCACTTTACGACCCTCCTGGATATGATTCCGTCTCAGTACCAATATCCTTCATCCTAGGAATATCAGTGTCCATATGAGGTTCCTCAACAGCAGGATCCTTAGCAACCGCATTATGTACCCTTTCTCTACGCGCGAATGCTGTAGGCCTACGCCGCTCAACGGGTTCATCTTCATTAGCTCTACTACTACTTCTAACCAGTGCTCGATGCATTCCTCTAGTCTTAGCCATTATCTGTGGGTATCATTTGTTTTATTGTCACTCATGACTTGAAACCAAACCCAAGCAACACAAGACTCAACCATTCCAAGTCATACACAACTATGATTCACATACATACATACCTTGCAAGAACAATTCTAACCTATCATTTGTTACAACCGGTTTTCAAATTATATAACACAAAGCAAAATCTTAATTCAATATGTCCAAAACCCAAGCAACAACAACACTCAACCATTCCAAGTCATACATAACTATGATTCACATACATACATACATACATACATACCTTGCAAGAATAATTCTAACCTATCATTACTTAATTATTTTTTATTTATTGAAATGCATAAAAAAATTTAAAAAATTACACATACGGATTGCTCAATTAGTAAGCCTCATACGGATTGGGTAATCCGTATGAGGCTTACGGATTGAGCAATCCGTAAGACTCACACATATTGGGTAATCTGTATGATGCTTACGGATTGGGTAATTCGTATGAGTCTTACAGATTATGTAATCTGTATAAGTCTTATAGATTGAGCAATTCGTAAACTTCATCAATCTGTATGAAGCCAATTTGTTTCTTACGGATTACCGCATCCATATCAGCCATGGCTGAACTGCGACAGCCACCACACGACCATGGACATCTCTTCAAAATGCAAACACTCACCAAGGCCACAAGACGCCGAAAACAAACACCACCAAAGCCAATGTATCCATACATAAGCTTGACGTTGCGGTGCAGCGGAGAAACAAACCAAGCAAGTGACGAGCGGAAGAAGCGGAAGTGAAAAGGTGTAGAGGAAGAAGAAGCGTGAAAAATAAAAATAACAATGTTATCATTATTGAAAAGGCATTATCAAAAATGCACTATTTAAAATATGGTGTATGAGAAAAAGTAATGGTGCAGGAAGCTCAATCCTTGCATGGAAATAGAATGAAGGCAGTATGTACCTATGGTTTTTCTGAGGATAAAAATGCGGGTACTAGGGGGCATGTCACTCGGTTTGGAACTCCCTTGTGACTCAGGCTAATCACCATGAGGAGGGAGTGGTCAGTGCACGATAGGGTGACCCCGACGAACTACTGAATCATTTTCCTAAGTGAGAGTATCATGTGGGCACACTTAAGCTATTTCCTAATGAATGGTACCACATTGCATTTTGAGAGTTGAGTCAGGGGCATGCATCATTATGAGCATAATTGATTTGAATTGTGAAAAAAGTTGATGACTAGTTTGTTAAGCATATGTTGAACTGATTGATTATTGAGAGTGGTTGTGGTTATAATTGTTATTGTTTTCTTGTTAATCATTGTCATCTGGAATTTGTCAATCTTGTATAATAAACTCACCCTTGCAATTTTTGTACCATGTGGTTGGTACCTGTGATGATCGCGAACCTTTGTTCGTGGGAGCAGAACAACAACAGTAGGTGACATTGGAGGGAGATCTTTTTTTGTTGGAGCTGCCAAGTCGACGTGATAACGTTGGAGTTCATTTTGGGAAAGAATTGTGTTTTGTTATCAACTCTTTCTTAGTTGGTTCCTTGATTCTTTTTGGTTGGGCATGTAAATTCTATGATTAGATACATGCAAAAACTAAACTATGTTCTAACATTTGAATGACATATAATGGTTCGATTTATATATATGTATATTTATTTATTTAGGCATTTGAGCGTTGTTTGGTGAGTCTAGTATTGCAAAAAAATTACTCTCATTTTCATAATCAAATTAATAGAATTTTCATTAAAAATTGAAATTACACGTTTAGAGTAGTGACATCGTAGCGACGAGACATGTCGTTACATTGGGGTTGGCTTGTGGTGGTTCTTAGTTGAAAGTCATGTGCGTGGGGGAGACGACGAAGTCAACGTTTGTTATTAGTTTTTTAAAAATAATAATAAATAGAGTGACGGTTAAAAACCATCATTATTCGTAAACAAAACCCCTAACTATTCACTATCCTAACAACACTAACTTAATTGGATAGAAAGGACCAAATTGATGCATTTAAAAAAAAACTTGAGAACCAAATTAAACATTTTAAAAACTTAAGGACCAAATTGAACCTTTTAAAATAATTTGGGACCAAATTGATAATTAAGCCTTTTTCTTATGATATTATGTGCATTTTTTAAAAATCTATACCTCAAGTGGACATTGATGTGTTTATTGTGCTATATGAGAAACGACTTGCACACAATGACTTTTTGACCATGTAAAGTTAATTCATTGCTGATAAAAAAAAAAGAGTAAACTCTTTTATTAAAGTTTCATGGGTAGTGAGATTTATGTTATTTTTATTTAACTTAAAAGCCCACACAAAATCCTAAGAACAACTACAACCGAGGGTACATTTTTTTATATAAAATTGGTGTTTCAGCTAACCCTCAAGAGAGTAAGGCAACAAACAAGAAAATGATAGTGGGCATGGGGTTGTGAAGAAAATGCCAAATCAAGAAAGATTTGGAGGGAGGAATAATGGGAGACCAAATAATCTTACCCAATCTAACTGAATTTTGTGGAGGAAGAAAGAATGAGGTAGCAGATTTCATGAACATGATACCATTAGCTCCAAGGCACCAAATCGGGAGACCACACTACAGAAAGACCAAGAAGGAAACTATGGCAATTCTGCCAAGCAAACCCATAATTTTCTGAATGATTATGTCAAGGATAAGCCAACCAGATGTGCTTTTAAAATCCTTAATATAGCAGGATAACTTGCAGAATGTGAGGGGAAAATGAGATAGAGACATCCAGACACCACACATCATTCCAAAAATTAATAAAGGAACCATCCCTTAGGATCCAACGAGTATTAGTGGACAGAGAACTCAATTGGCTCTTCAAAGACGACCATATAAAAGACTTTCTAAAAGTGGACACAAGGATATTGTTCTTAAGAAATCTTTCCCAAAGGAACTTAGCCCAATGATCATCATCATGGATAACTTCCAGCAAAGCTTTAGCATAGTAGCATCATTAATAGTCTTGACTGGCCTCAACCCAAACCCCCCTCACAAGTAGGTTTACACATAATGCTCCACTTGATAATTACAATTTTCCTTTGAGATAGGTCTCCCAACCAAATAAATTTTCTAAGATTACGATCCAATTCTCTAAGCAGGGTTATAGGCCAAGCATAAACATGAAAAAAGTAGAGCAAACATTCCATTAATATAATATTTGACTAATTGAACTCCTCCCATGATGGACAAAAAACTACCCTTCTGGGAGGCCAATTTTGATTTGATATTGTCGGCAATGGTTTGAAGGTGTATTCGACAAGGCTTACCAATAAAAATAGGCACTTTGAGGTAAAAAAAAAAAAGGAATGTTGCCTATGGAGAGGCCAAGCTGTTGTTTAATATCCTCCACTTAGCAGGAAGATAGGGTTCTTGTGTAGAATTTGCACTTATTAGGACTGATAATCTAACCCAAGACCTGACCATAAATATTGAATAGGGCCATCTAATTGGAGAGGTTCCTCTTGGAAGCTTTACAGAAGACCATAATGTCATATGCGTACAAAATGTGTGAAGGAGTAGAGTAGGACTTTGGGCTAGCCATGGGCAAGAAATGGCCAATTTTCACAAGATGAAGAATACCTCTACCAAGGACAGCTTCCACAAGGCATAACAGAAGTGGGGGGAGAGGAACCCCTTGACAAACCCCTATTTTGCAAATGAGGAAAATGCAAAGGGATCCATTAATAGAAAATGAGAGTCTTGTTGATTCGAGGATTGTTTTCACCCATTCATAGGAAGTGCTTTGAACCCAAAGGCAGCCAAAACATCAAGGAGAAATCCCTAATCTAAAGTGTCGAAAGCCTTTTTGACATCAAATTTTAAAGCAATATTGAAAACAAGGATGAACACACACAATTAACCAAGAGGGGGGGTGAATTGGTTAAAACTTAGACTTTAAAAAACTTTGAAAAAAACAACAGCGAAATTTAAATCGTATCACAAATTTTACTTTGTAAAACATCAGTTTTCAATCAATCAAGACTCACCCTTCACTTCAAGCAATTTCAGAAAATATTTCTGTTGATCTTGAAAGAGGTTTACCACAAGACAAGCTAGATTTATATAACAAGATTTAGAAACAAGAATAACACCAAATCTATATTGTTTCACCCCTCAAATGAGAAGCTACATCCAGTGTCTTCTAACCAAAACTGATTAGAGTTCTACTAAATCAAAATATGTTCTTTACAAGCTATTACAAGTGATTACCTTTATCAAACTTAGATAAAGAAACTGAAATCTAACACCCTATTAGACTTCTAATCGCAAAGAACCAGAAAACACTACTTTGTTCTTTCCCTCTAGAGAACACTACTCTAGAACAGCTCTAAAGAAAACTCTTTGATCTTAGTACTAACAAGAATTAAAAGATACAAATCAATTCAGTGTAAGAGTTCAAGAGAGATACAACCTTATGATCCTTAGAAGATGAGTGAATGAATTTTACCAATCAAATTTAGGTTGAATGAATACAAATGTTGAAAACTAGTTCTTTTGAAAATTCTTGTTGAATCTTGTTTAAAGCAACATCATCAATGATGCATGTGTTCTTGTGTTTTGAAACAAGATGTATGACACTCAAAAAACCTTTTTTCTTGAACCTTGAAAGCTTTGGGAGTAATGGGTAATTCATAAACTTAGTTCTCTTGAATTATTACAAAAGCACAGACCTAATAGCTTTATATAGAAAATATATTTAACTGCATGTAATTGATTAATACGTTATGATAATTGATTATTTTAACTAATGTAATCAATTAATATGCCAAATAATTGATTAAAGTGTTCTTGAGATAACCTAGAAAAAATGTTAAGAACAATGTAACCGATTAAAGCAACCTGTAATTGACTAAGACAGTCAGTGTCAGTTTTGAAATAAGCCTGTGTAATCGATTATGATTAAGTGGTAATCAATTAAGGCAGTCCAACATGATTTTGTGTTTTGTGTTGTGTAATCGATTATGATTTGCTTATAATCCATTAAAGTGTTCTTCAAGGCTTTTTAATATATTACACAAGATGACAATCAATTAAAGCAATGCACAAATGTTTTTCCATGAACTTAAGCCATGAGAAATTTCTTTTTAAATGCAAACATGTAACTTTATATGCTTTTCTTAAATCATGTATGCATGTATGTGATTATGCTTATGTAATGCAAGGATCACAAGATAACCCTCTTGAACAACTTAACAAATTACAAATGCCTTTAATTGAGAGACATGTAAAAAGCTAAAATCCTTAAAGCAAAGAGCTTCATCCTTGACTTGATCTTCTTCCTAGCTCCCCCTGTATCCAGCAAATATTAGTACTAAAAGGTTTGCTTTTAAAGAGGTTAATCACTTTAAATGTGAAGCAAATGCAGACCGAGATACCACACCCTTTGATAAATCCCCTTTGCTAATTAGAAACTAATCTGGGAGCAATGTTGGCTAACTTGTTGCAAGAACCTTGAAAATGATTTTAAATTGGAAGTTGGCCATTGCTATCGGCCGAAAGTTCTTAATTCTATTCATTTTAGGGAACTTGGGAATAAGATACATAATATTAGAATTTATTCTCGAAAGGATCCAATTTTGCACAAAGAATTGAAGAACAAACTTGTAGACATCCCTCCTAATGTATTTCCAATAAATGTGATAAAAATTCCCCCTAAACCATCTGATATGACTTCTTCAAGGGAGGGAAGGGAAATTAGTACGTCATTATCCTGATCTGAAACCAAGCTAGGAATGAGAGTGAATATAAGGTCACTGGGAGAACAATCATTCTCAGAAGCAAACAAATTAGAATAATGGGAGCAAATTGAATAAGACAGATACCTATATTAGGAAAATTAGGTTGTCATCGACACTGATTGATCCTCCATATTCTTGACATCAAAATCAATCCATGTCTTTGTCAACGATGAGAAATTGCCTATGCAAAATCAAGAGATGGTTGAAAATATGTCATAACAATTTTGTGGAATCAATAGTAAATTTAAATATAGACAACTAGATTAGAAGATAAATCTGAGTCATTGTTGTAGGTTGCAATGTGTAAAGCGGTGTTCCCAACATTGGCCTTCCAATTGAGGATTGTTGAGTATAAAGTCCTGTGTGTATGAACCATCCAATCAAGACTTTAACAGCCTTTCACATTTGATGTTTAAGAGTAATATGCAACGCAATCTCGTTTGTACTTGTCACATCATTGATGAAGTCAAGGCACACAAGCCTCCAAAAACTTAATCAAAAGTTTTTTTTTACCCTTTTGACTTTCTAAATGCAAGGGAGTGAAGCCACCCCTCCTTTTTGCTCGAGCAAGTTCTTTGTCTATGTCTACAAGTAGAAGACAAATAATTTCTTTACGATTATTTACTAGAGCAACATGGATGGGTGCCAATCCTAGAGAATTTAATTTTCTTCCAAATGAAGGATTTAATATCATGACCTCATTGGCAAATTTTATATGTCATTGACTAGCAGCAACATGCAAGGGGTGTGAACATATGGATTTGAATCCATACACCAAGAAGATGTCACTCAAGTATGGATTTGAATCTATACTTATTGTAGTTAGGTCTTTATTGTAAACAATTAGTTAGTCAGTATGAGTGGACTCAGCTAGTTATAGTATTTTGTGAGATATAAATAGTTGTAATCTCACATTTGTAATTGACTTAGTAATTCAACTTTTAGTTTCTCTCTTTGAGATTATGTTTTAGCTGGGAGTTTTACTTGTTAAGATGTGTGATACACAACCTCTCACATCCGCAGGCACTTTAGTCATTTGGTAGTTAAGTTGATTAGTTAACTATGATTTTAGTTAGTTAGATTTTTGTTAATTTAGTTTTTCTTGATTTCAGTTAGATAAAAATGTAGTGTATATAAGTCAGTAAATGTGGGTTGTAACATCTTGATCGATTCACACCAGAATGAAAGAGATTCAAAGGCTGTGCAGGTATCTGATTGTATAGTTGATGATGACTTAAATCAATTAATTGATACTACCTATACCAACAAGATGCATCTACTTTTTGGTAACCCATCACTTAAGAAGTTCATGGTTAAGCGTGCTTGGCTTGGAGTAGTAATGGAATGGGTGACCTGTTGGGAAGTTTCTTGCAAAGTGTGTAAGTGAAGACAAAACATGCTGAAAAGTTTTGTGTTGGTTTGTGGGGTCAACCATCAATCAATAGAAACAGGCAAAGCTTATTTTTGAGATCTCAGTAAGGAATACCTACGAAGGGTTATGACCAACAAGGATGTTGAGTGAAGTGATACCACTGAAATGTAGTAATATGAGAGCTGTTGAGAAATAAAAAATTAGGAATGTTAAATGGACAATTTGATGTAAACCTCTTTTCTTAGCTTTTCTAACATCAAGTTCCACATTGCATTTATTTATGGAAACAACTTCTCATCACAATTATTTTAGTCCATGAAACTACAATTAAGATATTTCCCTAGTAAAATTTGTTTTAACCCATACTTTTCTAGATAAATTTTTATCATGAACTATTGCTCTAAATAAATGAGTTGCGATGGAGCAAACCAAAAATTATTTGTGAAGATTAAATAACATGAGATTTAATTTTGGAAAAAATTATTCAAAATTCAAATGTATATGGTAAAAGATACATTTTTAAATCTCATTAATTCCAAAATTTACACTATTATATTATAGATTAAAATTTTAAGTTTATAAAAGGATGAATTTAACAATCATAATAATTATAAATGTAACGCCTCGTTTTACTCTCTCGTGTTTGGTTGATTTTAGGTAAAATCTTGTGACTACTTTGGATTAGGATTATCTTAGTTATAAATTTTATGGAAAATTTTTCGCTTTGCTTGCAAGTTCTCCTATTCGTCTTTATCATAAATGAATTCTCTCTCCCCACGGTATTAATTTTAAGATTAAAGCATAGTCTAGTAATACAGTCCAAAGTATAATATACAATCCAAATACATGTCAGCATAGAATACAACCAATTTAAAGCTAGTACAACTCATCAATGCATCTTCATCAGCTTTTCTTCATAGTCAGTCACTGCTTTACTGTTTCTCTGCTCGCCCAAATGAATTGGGGTCATCACAGGTGTCAACCACAGACACAAAATAGGGTAAGTCTATGACAAACAAAATTTAAATAAAATATACATAACAAAATACATACGTAGATATTTATAAAATAACAACACAGAGGATTTGCCCACAAATTAATTAGCACACAAATTAAGTCATACAGTTTACTTATCAACAGATATTCCACATACTTATCCTGTAATGTATAGAATGCATGCTTATCTTTTTATATGATGCATGACTGAGATCTCAGGTTTTTAAATCATCAACAGTGGCCACAGTCAAGATAGCCTCACCCACTCTGGTGGCACAAATAAACTTATCCAACCAGTCGGGGTAGCCCAGGGGCGCGTAGGATAGTCACCTCCACCTATGTGATCATCATGGTGGTGTGGTCCTCCCTGTCTCAACTACCCCCAAGTTCATAACTCCCTTGAACGCGTGGACTCAGTTTAGCTATCTGACAACAACAACAACACGGTCTAGCCCCCGCCAGGCATATGCATATGAAAATGCATGTATGAAATATCTTTCTTTTATCATTTGTTTCAATTTTCTTATCAACTCATTCCACCCACTCCAGTGGAATTCATATCATATAGTTCCACCCTCTCCAGTGGAACACAAAATAACCAGCAACTCACTTTTAAATCATCTTTATTACAGAATCTCAACAATTACTTCTACATCAAGTGAATATCATACCGCTACTTCAACTTATACAATACAGCAACTTATTTAAATACAGCAATCCAATAACATATACAGCAATTAAATACATTACAGCAACTAAGTAAAATACGTTACGGCAATTAAATACAATACAGCAATTTATATAAAGTATGATACAGCTTCATAAATGTAATACAGCAACGTATTTACATACAACAATATATATATATATATACAGCATACTACAATATCAATTAAATACAGCAATCTGAAATGATAACAGCAACAACAATATACAGAATTATTACTTTACAGCAACCTACCACTTAATCATACAACAACAGCAACATACAACTTAATCAACATACAGCACCAACAGCATACAGAATTATTAATTTTCAGCAACAGAAATCCAAACACAACAACATTAAATCAATATACAACAACTAAATAAATTAATCTTCAGCATCATAAAACAACATACAGCAATATTAATTTTACAGCAATATACAACAACCAAATCATACATGTAACATCATTAAACTTTAATTATAATGGTGTAATTCTATGTTTACAAAGTAAGTTTAATTATTTTGGATAACCATTTTTGATTAGATTAATTTAGATAATCCAATTATAGAATATAGACTATCCTAATTTATTGAGGACTTTTAACAAACACTTGGTATGCCTAACTTTTAACCTTATTTAAGCAAGGAAGCACATGGCTAAATCTTAAATAATTGAATACCAAATTAACCTAATCAATTATCTAAGTCATGTTCATTAAAATACTTCCCATACTACCTTTAAATTTCGGTCACTTCTTATTTTCCTAAGATCAAGTTATTTATCCAATAATCATTTGTTAAACTAAAACCAAGTTACTTAATCAAATAACCTTTCAAGCTCTTTGAAACAATTTATCAAACACCTAAAATACAAGGCATGGTTCTTTATGGAAATAACTAAGAAGCTTAATATTCAAACATAGCTTATCATAAACTTCCCCATACCTTGATTATTCCCTTTCAAGCTAGACAATCTTGTCTCCTAAATCCTTGAGCTTCACGTGTTCTTCCAGGGTTGGTGAGCTTTTGTTTTGCTTTGAAAGAAAGATGTAATTGGAAGGAATGGAAATAGGTTGGAGTGGAGGTTGTATATACTTTTCTCTTTTTTTAAAAACTTTGATAGCCTTGCTTCCTATTTTCCTAAATCTTCACGTGAACTACTAAGGTTGTAGGCCTTTGGTTTTGCTTTGGGTGAAAGGTGGATTTAGAAAATAATGGAGTGGATATATTTTGGAGTGGCTTTTGCACGTTGAAACCTCCTTTAGGGCAGTCCAAATTTCGTTTCCTACCCCCTTTTATGTAGTAATGAAGTGCTTAATTAAACTTTGCCATGAAAATATCTTCCTATGCTATGATAACTTAACTTTCCATTTGCTTAAATCTTATTGGCTACTTAATTCCCACCCTACAAGTGTCCTTACTCTTGAAAGTTCTATACCTTTCTCCTCTTTTCTACCTTTGCACGTGGATTTCCAAAGCATGGAGGGCAATCTTCTCTTGCTTCTCACGTTGGAATGCTTGGATTAATGCTTAAAAATCTTCTCCAAAGTCATAATAACCAAGCTTTCCAAATGGACCAATCATATAAGTTTGTAATTTCCATCCAACCAAGTGTCCCTTTCATGATTCTTCTCAAGCCTTTCCTCATCCTTTGGCACGTTGGATTGCAAGTTTGGGGGAAAGAATCTCCAATTGCTTTCTTATGTGAAATGTTAGCTTAGTCACAAAATCTCTTCCAAAACCCGTTTTATGAAAATACCCATTCTGGATTTGTTCACCGTTGGATCTTTTTAAAATTTTAAGTGTGTACTACTATCCCATATATCTAACTTCTGACCGTTGGGATTGTTGACATAATACCTAGAACTGCCTACGTATCCAAAAGAGTCAAAAGGAAGTTTTCTTTTTAAAAAAAATCTTCTTAAGCCATCATTGCTTGGCTTTCCACTAGGTGTTACCTCATTGGCTAGTGTTTTCCTACCTTCCACATGTCTATTCTTGAAGTTTCTTAAAGTTTTCTCCATTGATCTTGCATCATATGGTCAAGGCTTAATCTAGAATTCCAAATTAATCCAATTTCCTTTTATTGTATGTAATAGTAAAATGCTATCTTCTTATTGGTCCATATTGACTCTAATTATTAAAATTACCAAACTAACTTATTTAGGCAACCTATTCCTCCCATAATTAAGAAAAACTTCATAGATTACATCCATCCTTTTCCTATAATTTTCTGATACTCGAGATAGTCTAGATTAAGCTCTTTTCAATCTATCTTCCAAAATTCGTAGAAATTTATGTTTATGATTTCTTGTCACCCACTATGTTAATATTTCATTATCTAAAAGAGTTTCATCCATTCTCCAGGTTCCCACAAAATTTCTAAAGTCATCTGGGCATTTTTGACCTAAAGGGTATTTTGGTCATTTACCACCCTTGGGACGTGATGGTAATTATCCAATTTGTTTAAGGATATTTATGGAATTTCCTCCCTAAAATATCTCACCAAAATATCTAGGGGTATATTGGTCATTTCTAAAAATGTCCTGGGCAAAATTGTCATTTTTACCTTAGGGACATAACCGTCATTTCTGAAATTGTTCAGGGGCATAATCGTCATTTGCCCTATATCTTTTGTACTGCCCCTAATTAATATTTTCACCCCAGCAATTGACTGTTCTTCAAAATTTTGGGGTGTTACAATAAATATTATCTATAATTGAACTAAGTATTTAAGAAACATGTGTTATCCAAGTCATTAGGTGACTTACGAGACCAGCTTCCTACACCATTCACAATTTCTCATACACCATATTGACACAGTGAATTTCCCATTATACCCTTTAATTTAAAATTTAATTATATAATTTTTTTTAAAACTTTTCTTCTTCCCTCTTCTTCTTCCCTGTCAACGATCACGCTCCTTCTCGCTGTATCCCTGAGCGCATTCTTCTCCGGCAAGCACCACATTGACTTGGTTCTTCTTCCCTGTGCAACGACATTGGCAATTGTTGTTCCCATTGCAGGTCGTTCTTTGCTGTTCACTCTGCCGCACCTTGTTGGAGCTTTGTTCGTGGATACTTGATTGGTGGTGGTTGTTTATGCGTCTCGTGACCCTAGTGAGTGGTTTCTTTCGTAATACTTGCTTATGGTGGTGTGTGGAGGCTGTTGCAGGTCATTAATGGCGGAAACGGATCTGTTAATCCGTTGGGCAGTATTGTACGGATTGGGCAATCCGTATGAGTCATACGGATTGCCCAATCCGTATACCAGTTGTATGCTTTTAAAATTCAATTTTTTAAAATTAAATGAATAATAATGAAGTATTATTTAAATCTATGTGCCTCTGAGTGAAAATATATAGTTTCATGTGTTGATTTGATTAGAAATGGACCATGCTTGTGAAACTCGCTTGTTGAAAAGATTTATAGGTTCGTTTTGATTAGAATTGAACTTCATTATATGGTCCATTGTGCAAAGCAATTCCGTAACCCATAAATAGTTTGGTTTTGATTACAATTAGACTTGAGTATTTGGTATGCTTGTGAAGCGTTGTTTTCAAATCATTATTGGTTGGTTTTGATTAGGATTGGACTTGATTATATGGTCCATTGTGCAAGGCAGTTCCGGAACCTATAAATAGTTCGGTTTTTATTACAATTAGACTTGAGTATTTGGTATGCTTGTGAAGCGTTGTTTTCAAATCATTATTGGTTGGTTTTGATTAGGATTGGACTTTATTATATGGTAAGCTTGTGAGTTGCACTTGTTCAACCCATTATAGGTTGGTTTGCATTAGTATTGGACTTCATTATTTGGTATGCTTGTGAAACGTTGTTTTCAAATCATTATTGGTTGGTTTTGATTAAGTTTGGAGTTGAGTATATGGTAAGCTTGTGAATTAGACTTGTTGAACCCATTATAGGTTGGTTTTGATTAGAATTGAACTTGATTATATGGTCCATTGTGCAAGGCAGTTCCGGAACCCATAAATAGTTCGGTTTTGATTACAATTAGACTTGGGTATTTGGTATGCTTGTGAAACGTTGTTTTCAAATCATTATTGGTTGGTTTTGATTAGGATTGGACTTTATTATATGGTAAGCTTGTGAGTTTCACTTGTTCAACCCATTATAGGTTGGTTTGCATTAGAATTGGACTTCATTATTTGGTATGCTTGTGAATGACACTACTATAGATAAGCATATACACAAATATGTATCCAATGATCTTGTTCTTGAAGCTCAAAAGCTGAAAAACACTATGTGGATGCAGATTATGGCTAAGACGAGAGGAGGAGTGCATGGGGCTGTTGGCCGAAGTCCCGACCGTTCTGCGGTTACACATGGTAGAGGTGATCCTGAAGATACCCCTGAGCGGCGTAGGCCTACCGCATCTGTCCGTCGTCATAGGGTAGATGTTGCTATTCATGATGATTGATAAGTGTCATATCTTAGTGAAATTAGGGTTACATTTAAAGCACTTATCTTGTATTTTTCTAAGAATATCTATAAATTTTTTTCCCTAATCTAGTTAATTTGTATTTAGCTCTTAACATTAATGATGTGTTTTAATTCTTGATGATTCATCCAATCTTCTTTTGTATTTTGCAAGATTCCGTAAATTCTGAAGCTTCCGTACACTTAAAACAAGCAAAAAGGGATCAATAAGCAAAATAAGGAGGTGCAACAAGCAAATCAGGCCCATAATACATCAAAAGCCCAAAGACTCTTCTGGAAGTACCTTTAACTCGCTTGGGCGAGTGAATGAAGGGTAATTGGCTCGCTTGGGTGAGCAACAACTTCAGCAAGTGGTCCAAGTGGGCCAAGTGGACGTGCAATTGGGCCTTTAGCTCGCTTGGGCGAGTGAAACATGAAGGAATGGGTCGCTTGGGCGACCAAACACGAGCAGATCAGCCCCTATAAATACCCATGCACCCCCAAAGCATTTCCCACTTCTTGCTACTCCATTTCTCTCTTCTCCTTTGCTCCAAAGCTTGTTCCTAAGCTTTATGCTTCTTCATTTCTTTTAGTAGATAGTTTAGGATAGTGAAAGAGGTGAAAATTAGCGTGGAAACTCTGCCGAAATGAAGCGGTGATGAGTTCTTTCATCTATTCTTCTAAGGAGGTTCTCTCCATGCTTGGCTAGCTTCTCTCAAAGGATTGGATGTAATCTTCTTACCCTTAAGTATCTCTTTTAATATTTATTTGTGCATAAGTCTTTTCTATTTATTATTGGTAAATTTATTCCGTTCTTAATGCTTGATTCTACTTGATCACTAGTTTCATGAAATTAGATTCTAAGTTTAACTAGGAAGTACTCTTAGAATTTGAACTGAATAATTTACTCTTTACGTTACGTTGCTAGGAATAGAGCATAACGTTTAGATTGCAAATAACACGCAAATATAATCGTAACGCTGGGGTATTTATTTCATATGCGAGGGATCGATATTTGATAAATATTCTTAGGATTCTCAAATGCGAGGAATCGATTTGGGGTATTTTATGTGTGCATCAATAATAAAAGAAAATAACTTATGCATGGTAATATTAATTGAATACTAAGGGTACGAACGATGAAATCCAATCCTACGTTCTCGAATTAATCAAACTCGTTTTATTTTCTGTAATATTCCGTAATTTTTCGTAATTACTCGTAATCTTTCGCACTAAATTTATTATTTCCGTTTCTTCTTAATTTTCATAATTTCTGTTAATCCACAACTACATGAAACTCTGTTCACACTCATTGTACATAACTATTAAACTGTTAAGCTTTATTTAAATTAACTGAGTAAAAATAAGTCCCTGTGGAGACAAACTTTTATAAATTTTGTAACTTACAACGACAATTGGTACGCTTGCCAAAAGTCTAACAATGATCCTCCTGTGCAGGAACCACATGTGGAGACTGCTGAACCAATGACCGAGGATATGGACACAGCGTCTGAATCTTTTCCCGGAGGGCCAAAAGATTCTTCAGTGCTTACCGAGTTTGCCGATCATGTGGCTCTACGAGTCTGGGCAGGAGAGGTATTGACATGTTCAACTATATAGTCCAACGTGTAACTCATTTGGTTATCCATTAATGTTTTACCTTAAATGATGTCTTCAATGCAGGAACGTCCAGAGTTGAAGCTTGCTTCCCATGGCCATAAGGTCATTAAATTCGGGAAGCCTGTACCTGAGATTGAAGGTTTTGTCGGTGCTACTGGCCTGACTCCATTGATTGGATGCTCAGTGGAGACTGGGGATAGGGGGTTGCTATCTGCATTTGTTGAGTGATGGCACCCTGAGACATGTTCTTTTCATCTGCCCGTGGGAGAGATGACACTGACGCTGGACGACGTGTCATCACTGCTGCATCTCCCTGTTATGGGCACATTCGACGCGTACGATCAGTTAGACATTGGAGAGGCAATCACGTTGTTGGTGGAGCTACTCGATGTGACTGTAGAGGAGGCATCAGCTGAGACGTCATAGTGTCACGGTGCTTATGTTAGGCTATCATGGCTCCGGGAACTGTATTATGCGAAGGTGGAGTCGAGACAGTGGATACCGGCCGCCAGGGCATATCTACTTCACCTTGTTGGATGCACGTTGTTTGCCAACAAGAGTGCCACACATATAGCTGTGGTATTCTTAGAGGCGTTCAGAGACTTCGACCGGTCTGTGGGTCTTGCATGGGGTGCGGGTGCTCTTATCCACATGTATGAGAACCTGAGCTACGCATGTAAGCACCACGGGAAACATCTTGCAGGCTACATCACTCTGTTACAGGTAATGATATCATATGATGTGTCTAATGATTAAAGTTTATTGTATCAGTGTGTTTTGTTTGCATTCTTTCCTAACTTTTATTGTTTGAAATTTGTAGTGCTGGATATACGAGCATTTTCCATGTATAGGAAATGTGGTTGCAAATGAGCAGTACGACGAGAGGCAACCTCGTGCCTGCAGGTGGAAGAGCGCAAAGGCCTTACCGGTGTCAACCTATCGTAAACGTATAGATAGGTTGACACCGTCTGATGTATGTTGGACACCATATGGGGAGCATCGTGCCCACAGGGAGTTTGAGGTCATCTGCATGTATTCTGGATTCCTCAGATGAGGTCCTCATCTGACTAGGTATTTACCTGAAAGGGTGGTCAGACAGTTTGGGTATGTTCAACAAATTCCACCCTTGCCTGTGTCAGATATTCCTTCAGTTGAAGACCTCGAAGACAGGTGGGTCCACTTCCTAGACTACATGGTGCCAACTGGAGACTTGGTTGATTATCCAGGTCACTGTGGTGCTGCATACATGGGGTGGTTCTTCCACATTTCCCATCCATTCATGACCCCATCTCGGTATGAGGAGGCAGCTTCCCAGATTCCACCAGTGCCTGAGCCTGCACCATCTTAGAGCCATTCCCATGGTGCTGCTACTGATCCACCCACTGATGAAGATGAGCAGAGACCAGTTCATGCCGTGGTATTCATTGTTAAATTCATAACTATTTGACGTTCAATACACGTTTGTTTGTCCATTTGTCAACCATTTGAATTATTTTTTTGTAGCATGTGTGCCAACGTGTTGCTGAGGGCCTCCAGCATATGCTTGACATGAGGATGGTCACAGAAGGCACAGATGCATACTCGATGACTGAGCAGCTCCTGCATCTAGTTTAAGGTGTGATTGACTATGGCATTGTCTACACCCAAGCTAGACGGAGTTTCAGACCGCAAAGGAGGCCTTCTCGTGCCCGTGATTGATATTTATTTTATTGGACATTGATTATTCGAGATCAGAGAAATTTATTTGTAATTATTGTTTACTTACTTAGAACACTGATATGACGTAACATGTTTTTACTCATTTAACATTTTATATCACAAAAGAAATACATTTGCATTGTTAAATAAATGTCTATACATCTCTTAAATCAACATATTGTGTGCGCAACTGCATCGATTTAATATACAATTGCATTTGATCAATGTAATGATAGGGCCACTGCTGAGCTTCGTTGGTAGCGTGACTAGCCCACAAACATGTCGTCCACGGTAAAGGACAATTGTCTGCCAAGGTTACCTATTTTGCACAAATTGCCAGATAAATCACGAATACACGTAAAATAAAATGCATGCATCAAAATGAAACCCCTTTGAAATTACCTAAACAAAATGGTTTCCAAACACATGACCAATGCACAAAATGCGATGAACTTGGGGATCTCTAGGTGGTTGACTTCTTAGAAGGAAGAACGTCATACTTTGCTGGAGTGACAGGGATACTACAATGATGTTATATCTTGATGCAATTACATGACCCATATCTGTGATATCCATCCACTTATCCATCGTAACCTGCAAATTATTAGTTAATCAAATATATTATATGCATGTTTGTTCGTGCTTAGGTTAGGCCAAAGCATCTGAAAGAAAAACGATTTAAACATACCTTCGACAATCCATCAACTAGTAGGGACCACTTTAACATTTCAAACCTATGTATCCCACCAAACAACGATACATATTGATCGGTCCATTGTGCAAGTTCTTTGAGCAGATCATTGTGGACCAAAGACCAAGCCTCTTCACCGTAACCTACCAAGGCAGCAATTACTCGATATCCACAATTACCATCAGCTTTTACATCAGTTATGTCAACAATAAATTTCTGCATGAATGGATGAAATTGATCGAGCATTGGAACCCTCCGGTTTTTCATTAGAACATCGGAAGAGAAACTGGACTGTTTCGGGGTAGAACAACTATTTTGTACAGAATGTAACTTATCCACATACTCGAAGTAAGACGGGTCCCTTCTTGTAGACCGTTCGTACTTTTTGACGTTCTTCTTCTGAGCACCTTTTGTTTTCACCTTATCAGGGGGAGGACACATGGAATTCTTATCAGGGTATGCAATTTCAGACAGCTTTGACTTTAGTGTCATTTTTCCACACAAATCAAGTATTTCAAAACGGTTAGATATGGCTTCTATCTCATCCGTTATGCTTACTTGGTATTCAGCTGCACCATTGTCCCAATAGTTTAATCTCCGCCAAAACATATGAACAGTGGTAATTGGAATGCTCCTAATAATATACTTAGACAACTCACATGCACAAGGCAAACCATACGTTGTTCTCAACACACATCCACAACGAGATGGGTTTTTTCCAGCATAATCCACCCGCTCATACTCTTCCGCAATTTGATTTAACGCATACCTGGACACCATGCCAATAAGTCTCTTGTATAACGTAACTTTAAAAACATGTCCAACCACATGTGTACTTCTTTCCAAAGATGCCTTGATTTCAGTATGTTGCAAGGTGATCATATTGTTCATTGCATCCCAAACCGTGCACAAATCACCAACACTATTTTGTAGTAGCCACTTTAAAGTCCAATGGGCAGACTCAACCCTGCAAGGTATGATATGAAGATAGTTCATTTGACAGACTTGAAACGTATGCAAATGATAATTTAAATGATAAATTAACCAATTTCTTAAGCGAAATTTATCTGTTTGTTGTTGTATTTCCAAAATGCATGACTTTGTTTGTCCATGCTGTCACAAATTTTTCTTTGTGAGGGTTCAACCAAGTGTCCTTCACGTAATCAATAAATGTTGGCCACGGAGCACATGCAACCTCAAACTTCATAACACAATCATCAAATTTCTTCTCATTAGCACAGTTAACAACACTTTCCCATGCATCCATGACATAATCCCACGCATTCTGCTGCCGAATATAAGTTTTACATTTTGCCTTCACATTCTTGTCAATGTGAAACCTACACAATAAATTGGTTGCCTCTGGGAATACGGTTTCGACTACATTCATCAATGCTAAATCTCTATCCATAACAATCACCTTAGGGAAAAATTCACTTTTAAGAAAAATCCCTCTAAACTGTTCAAGGGCCCACACAACATTACTTATACGTTCCGCCTCTAAATAGGCAAATGCAGCTGAGAAGGTCATCCCAGTAGGTGTCACACCAACAATGTCAAGTAAAGGTAGTCTATACCTGTTTGTTTTGTATGTACTGTCAATCAAGAACACCATATGATATGCATTACTCAATTGTACTCCATCTGGATGTGCCCAAAACAAGTCACGTACAATACATTCATCCTTCAATCTACACCAATGAATATACATGTCACGTTCAAGAAGTTTCATTAGCTGTTGCATTTCAGTGTTATCGACTCTTGTACGCGCGCGGTATGCATATCTTGCATTGTATACTTGCTTCATACTTGTGACATTATTGGCATTGTGCTCATTCAAAGTTAGCAGAAAATTATTTGGTTTCACCATTGACCTTGTCATATCTGCAACAATGATCTTCTCCTCTTCAGTTAGTCGACCAGCGTATGGATGTCTACAGAATGACTTAGCCAAAGCATGATTATGATTACTACATATTAGCTTCACCATCCACCCTTGACCTCCCGGAATTGGTTTGCCCCGCAGCTTAAAAGGACACTCGCATTTTCTAGTGCTAGTGGTCGAATGTGTAAAACCTTTTTTCCATTGTCTATATTTTCCACTCCTTTCACAACCAATTAACACAAATGACGTCCTTCCGAGTTTTCCAGTTTTTGTGTCACTCCTCATTATAACGACTACAAAACCATTCTCAAATGCAACCGCACGAGCCCATTTCAATACTGCATCACGGGATTCAAACACCTACACAAATGGATAATTCATCTTTAATCTTCTTAATTTAATCATTTAACAACTTTAACTACATTCAAAATCACATAAATACCTCAGTCGTGTTGAATGCTATAGAACAATCAACTAAACAAACATTGTCTTCAAACGTATCAGGGTCCGCTCCAATATCTTCATCCATATAATTTTCTTCTGACAAAATACTTTCATATATCTACTCATTGGTGTCCATCCTTACAACTACAAATTTTATTTAATCATTACTAAAAACACACACAAATAAATCACCATTTACATAACCAATCCACAAATTTCTAAATTGTATTTACTCACTCAAATAATTTTACAAATTAAACTCAATTCTAATTGAATCCAAAAATTGACTTTCCGTATTTAGTCACTCAAATAATTATTAAAACTAAGGTGAATTTTCCTTAAATATATCTTTTAACCATTTTTTTTTAAATTTTTTTAACAAACTGCTGAGTAAATTCCATACGGATTTTGTAATCCGTAAATCACATATCCGTATGAACCATACGGATTATGTAATCCGTAAATTCCATACGGATTACCCAATCCGTATGTGATTTACGGATTACAAAATCCGTATGGTATTTACAGATTACATAATCCATATGGTTCATACGGATTACGCAATCCGTATAAACCATACGGATTAGGTAATCTGTAAATTCCATACGGATTATCGAATCCGTACGCCCCCCAAAAACCAAATTCATGTACCTCTGCAACCCTGACGCCCCTTCACGACTCCGACGGCCACCACCACACTACAACTCCGACGAACTCAATACAATGCCACCGAAAACCATCAATGCACAACTTTTCCAGCAACGCCAATGGCACAAAATGAACTGAATAAAGTGAACAAAAGGGAAAGCGCAACCAACGTTAACTGTTTTACAAATATAAGAGGAAAGCTGCCAGGGGTATTTTTGGATTTTTAAAAAAATAATGGTGTAGTAGAAGTTCTAAATGGTGTAGGAAGCTATTCACGTGACTTACAAGTGTAGTTCAAAGTCCATATCTTATAAGAGCATCTTTAGTGTTAGATTTTGAGTTCAAGATCTGATCTTCACTAGATCTCCCAATAAAGGAGGTGAAGAGATCTCCAACATGGAGGATAGGTTCTTGTAGAAGAACCCTTAAGATCTGCACATAGTTCAAAAAAGAATAAATTCTTTACCTATTTCTCTCTCCTTAAGATCTCAAAATAAGATCTACCACTAAAGAAAAATTAGAGAGATCTTAACGTGGTTTTATGAAAACTATCAAAAAATGGTCTAAGATCTCAATTTAAGATCTATCACTGAAGATGCTCTAAGTTACTTGCGAATTCAACACGTGTCATCCAAACTTATTATTTTTCCATGATTAAAAAAAAAAAATTCTTTGTACATAGAAATGGATAGACATTGATAGATAGAAATAAATATAAAACATAGATATAATTATAGATATAAATAATGTATAATATATAACAGAGTGGGCCATTTCTTATGTCTAAATAATACAGTATTGCATATATATGATATAAATATAAAACATAAATAGATATAATTATAGGAAATAAATGTTATATAGGATATAAATATAAAAATAGATATAATTATAGGATTTACTTTGTATATAGTATAAATAAATATTATATATTATTTAATTATTTAATTATCATGGAGTGTGCCATTTGTTATGTGTTTCCTTGCACTCCATAGTTGCTAATTCATTCAGTAATAATAGTAATAATATAAAGCAAAATCGGCGAGTTCAGTAACCCAGAGGCAGCAATGATGGTCAACGCGGTCGCAGTGGTATTCGCCGTTTTGGTGGCGGCGATTTGGGTTGCGGAATCAGAGTACATAGAGTACAACACAACGCAGAGGATAGTCCCAGACAAATTAAACGTGCACTTGGTACCTCACTCCCACGACGATGTTGGGTGGCTCAAGACCGTGGATCAGTACTACGTTGGAGCCAACAACTCCATTCGGGTCTCTCTGTCTTTTATTTTTTTTTGTAATTTTTTTGGCTTCAAAGTTAGAAATTGTATGAACACAATTTTGAAGGTGATTTCTGGTTGCAGGGTGCATGTGTGCAGAACGTGCTGGATTCTGTGATATCTGCTCTTTTGGAGGACAAGAATCGCAAGTTCATCTATGTTGAGATGGTAATTAGTCATATCTAAGTATTTTAGTTGCCTTGCACGACATAACTTTTTTTTTTTAATGTATAATTAAAATTCATAGTAAATAAATAATTATATTAAAGTTCATGTCTTGGATATGTAAATTGTATTTTGGATTTATAATGAACTATTTCTTCTAATAATTATTAAAATTTAATTTAAAGATAGGAATGAAAGAGGTTGGATTAAAAGACATAAATGATTAAAAGGACAATTATACTTGTAAAGATAAGTTGGTTTGAGATGATCAATGTTATTAAATAACCATTATAGCACTGCCGTAATGCTATAACGTGGCGTTTTTTGACCCCACCGCCATAGGAAATTTGTGAAAGGAGGCCTGCTATGGCGGTGCCATAAGCTGCAATGGCATGCTCATATGACGGAATTTTGGTCTTCCACCATATTCTGCCTTCCGCAATTGATAACCTGGGAAATGATTGAGAGAAATTGTTTGGTAGTTGCCAGTGTAATGTGTGAAATACACCATCAAAGGAAAGAAGAGAGAAAATATTAAGAATGTCTAATTGAGAGAGTGAGTTTCAGAGTTGTGTATTCTAATTTATGATACATGAGTAGATATTGCTAACTTTCCATGCTTGCATTTTTTGTGTGTGTATGTTTTAATTTCATTAACTTCTTTTAGGGGAGGGATTTTAAAGGGCAAGAAGTAAGTGATAGTGGGTTTAATTGAGTGCTGATTTTTCTTTTTATTTTTTTATGGGTAGGCATTTTTCCAGAGATGGTGGAGACAGCAGAGTAAAGCAATGAAAATTAAAGTCAAGGAGCTTGTCAACTCGGGTCAGCTGGAATTCATGTAATGTAACTATCTTATGTTATTCTTCCTGAAGCTGGTTAATAGTTATTGCTTTTCAAATTCATGTCTATGATACAAAGTTGCAGTAGCTAATGGTTAGCTTGCAGGTGAAGGATATTTTAGGAGGGTCCTTTTGCCTAATTTGTAATTTGCCTATATTATGCTTAAGTCGGTGACTTTTGAATCTGATTAGTAATTTTTTTTTTTTTTGTTTTGATTCCTGATTTTGTTTTTGAAGAAATGGGGGTATGTGTATGCATGATGAGGCCACCCCACATTACATTGATCTAATTGACCAGACCACTCTTGGGCATCAATTTATCAAAGGGGAATTTGGTAAGGTTCCAAGAGTTGGTTGGCAGATTGACCCATTTGGCCATTCTGCAGTTCAGGCTTACTTGCTTGGTGCTGAGGTATGTTAATTATAATTGAACCATGTGGAAACTTATCTGTATTAATTACCAACATAACATGCTTGATTTCACTTCTAGTCAATCAAAGCTTGTACTGTTATGTGTAATTCACACAATCGTATTGAAGTTGTGGCATGTCATTATGAATTTGCCAATCCTATGTGATTGTGTCTTTGCTGCAGCTAGGATTCGATTCACACTTTTTTGCTAGAATCGATTACCAAGATAGAGCTAAGCGATTGAAGGAGAAGACTCTTGAGGTCATTTGGCAGGGTTCCAGGTCTCTTGGCTCTTCTTCACAAGTTAGTTGCCTAATGATTCTGTTGCTACTTGCAAGTAATCCCCCCCTCCCTCTTCTTTTCAGTTCTTACAAGAATTATTCATATGGCTAACTTCATTGCAGATATTTACTGGGATATTTCCCAGGCATTATGATCCTCCTGATGGTTTCACATTTGAGATAAATGATGTTTCCCCTCCTATTCAGGTAGTCTTCTTTTATTTATTTAAAATTTACTGGAAGAATATGTTTAATACTCTATTTTCTCCTCTTCTAAGATTCATGTAAAATTAATTTGAAGGATGACATTTTTTTTTTGATTAAAAAAGGATGACATTCTACTATTTGACTATAATGTTCAAGAAAGGGTCAACGATTTTGTATCTGCTGCCTTAGCTCAGGTGAGGTCTGGCTGACAATTGAACCTCTTCCTTTTGTTATATAAATTCTAATTAAGAATGCTAGTTAAAATGGAGGCTTAAAAATGCAATTTATATTCTAATTAGTAAACTAGGAATGCAGTGGCTTGTTGATTTGTTGCTTTTTACAGAAGAGACCAAGAATATATACTTTTTGGTGGGAAAGATTTTTTGGGAACTTCTTCTTGTGCTTTAAAATTGTCATAGGATCTTTTTGACAGCTAGAAGATGCATCTTAAAGGAGCTATGGCTGATAAAGAATATGAATTACCTAAAAAACTTCAGCTTCTATTAATTGTAACAGTTTTCCTTTCCCTATTTAAACATTTGCCCTTTTAATTTTATATTATCCGTCTTTTAGATGCTCTCAAAAAAAAAGCAAATTTTGTTGCTTTTAGTTAAAATTTTATACATTTTTGCAAGTTATCTTTTTCAGAATCTATAACATAACACCGCAGCCTTTGAAAAGCCTGATAATGCAGTAAATTTATGAGAGTAAATATTTATTTTATACATATATTGTAATTGGGTTAAAAGTGCTGTTGATGTTGATACATATATTTTAATTGGTTTTATGTTGTTTGAATTAGAGTATTTGTATATCATGGTTGTTACAGACTAGATTTTCTACTTGTTTCTAGGCTAATGTGACCAAAACAAATCACATTATGTGGGCAATGGGTACAGACTTCCGTTATCAATATGCTAATTCATGGTTCAGGCAGATGGATAAGTTTATTCACTACGTCAATCAGGTACTCAAGCTTGCAATTGTGTCTGAAATGTTTCCCAGAGTTCTTGTTTTGCATCTTTGATGACACTTCCTGGTTTAGCTCCTTTGAGTTAAAACTTGTACTTGCCTTTTGTGCCATACTCTCTCAGGATGGACGTGTCAATGCATTATATTCAACACCATCTATCTACACTGATGCAAAATATGCAGCTAATGAGTATTGGCCTCTTAAAGTTGATGATTTCTTCCCGTGAGTTTATCTTGGATACTTCCGTTCTCAATTTATGTTTGGAATTAGAGGTAAGGAGGGAGAAGGGAATGGGAGCGAAGTGACAAACTTCTGTTTGGAAGTTTTTTAATGAGGGGAAGGAAAGGGAAATCACTTATTTTAAATTAAATAAGGGATTTAACTGTCATTTCTCATACTTTTAGATTTAACTCCCAAACAAGAGGAAGAAAGTTGAAGGAAAGGGAAATAGCTTATTTTAAATAAATTAGGGACATAACTGTCATTTCTCCTACTTTTAACTTTAACTCCCAAACAAGAGGAAGAGAATAACCTTTCTTCCCTCAAACATCCAACAAGAGTGCTAAATATAATAAAGCTATCCATGAGCTTTCATCTAATAGCGTAAGCTATAGAATTTTTTAAATTGTGTGACCAATCAGTTTAAACATGTATGGTGATAATCCGTACAACATTCAATATAGTGGAGTCTAATAGTAACTCTAAGGGCTACAATGCCCCACTTAATTTTTAGGCAATTCCATGCTTACCTCATGATATCTTAATCAATTGAATACCCTTGTTTATCCTCCAAAACCAGGTACCTCACTCTATTGTTTCCAACACATGCCCTCTACTTTGTTCTGCTCCAAGTCTGTGGTTGCAATGTTTTGTCCATGACCTTAATTCAAGAAAAGATAAGTGTCTTTTCCTTTCTACTCTTGGTAGTAGAGAGGCTACCAATGCTATTCTTCTAATCTTCTGCAATACTTATCTATGCTGAAGTCAGCGTCTTTGTGACCTGTCCCTTCTTCCCTTCTACTTCAGATGTGGCCATATAAAATTTCGTAAATTGTGTGATAATCAGTCCACTTGTGTATATTTATAATTTGTACTGCATTCTACACAACAGAATCTGATGCTAATTCTAAGGGCTAATGTACAGGAATTAATTACCTAATCAACTAAGAATCAGTATTTAATAACAGCTAATCTGTATTATATATGTGATAATATCTATTTTATATGTGCTTAATTCTAACACTAACATAAGCTTTTGAGAACCCCCTTCATTTACTTCCCTTCCCATCTCTTCCTTCCCTTCAAAGCTTCCACATAGTTTAGAGATGTCAATTTTGAATTCGAGGCTTTTTAGGTATGCAGATCACCCAAATGCATATTGGACTGGATATTTTACAAGTAGGCCAGCTTTGAAGGGCTATGTGAGATTCATGAGTGCTTACTATCAGGTAGAATCTTGACCTCTTTTACTTTATGAAGTAATTTGTTAAGTGCTTGTGGGCTCTCATAGCTCTTTTTTCCTTGTTTGGGCTACATTTATTGCATTTCTTATATTGACATTTAGGCAGCACGGCAATTGGAATATTTTAAAGGGAGGAATGAAACAGGACCAAATACTGATGCATTAGCTGATGCTTTAGCAATTGCTCAGCACCATGATGCAGTTAGTGGCACAGAAAGGCAGCATGTTGCTTCTGATTATGCACTGCGACTCTCAATGGGATATGAAGAGGTAAATATTAATAATTTTCTGTTTCAGTATTGATATCATAAACATCAACTTATATGGTTTACAACTTCTTAATTTTCAGGCAGAAAGGTTGGTTGCATCTGCACTTGCTTCCTTGATAAACCAAAGATTAAGTTCGTATAGGGTGAATCCAGTGACAGACTTACAGCAGGCAATGCACTATAGTCATAGCATAAGTTTCTTTAATTTTTTAATGGAAGAATCAATCATAATTAACTACTACTCTGTTATATTTTGACTTGGCAGTCAATTAAAAATCAAAAGTATATGATTTAATTTTATGCAGATGCCAAATTTTTATCAGCAACATAAATTCTTTCTTAAACTCCTCCCCCGTTCCATGCAGGAAAATGTTACACATTTCATTACATTAACCTTTCTTAGCTGATAAGGTCTCCTATTTCTTTTTTTTTTGTCCTTTAATAAAAATGATATAAATAAACGACAAAGGAATTATTTTATCCTACTGAAAATGCTTTTGGTTGAGTGTTCTTTATGTTGCTTTTAACTGTTTTGCTTTCTGATATATGCTATTGACTATTATTATTCTATCACTATTTTTTTTATTGACTTGGGCTTCCTAAATCTTCTTGAGTTTGAGAACATTTATTAGAATATACCTACTCTGATGGGTTATTTTCTTTTCTTAGTGTTATCACTGAACGCTGCCAGTACAGTTGTAGACAGCTGTTGTAACTAACTAAGTACAGTTTGTTAGTTACACTTAGTTCAGTTATGTTAGTTGAGCTCTATGTAATCTGAGCATGTAACCTTTCAATACTTGGGTTGAATAATAATATCTTACTCTCAATCTCTCTCTCTCATATTCTATTATGGTATACAGAGCTTAGTTCTGATCTTTTTTGATCATGGCTTCCGCAATGAATTCACCTCCTCCTTCCCCGCCGCCACAAACCTCACTTGTTCCAGTGGTTTCTTCTTTGTCTTCGTCTTTGAAGACGTTCTTGCACTCAATTTCTCAATGGTTGACGAGCAAGAAGTATCTCCTTTGGTGTCAACAAGTTGAGCCGATCATCAAGTGCCACAAGCTTTTTCACTTTCTCGTTAATCCAATGATTCCGCAAAAGTTCCTTACAATTGCAGATCGTGACAATGGAGTTGTGTCCACTGAGTATCAAGCATGGGAAGAACAAGATCATTTCCTTCTTGCGTGGCTTCAATCGACAATTTCTGGTGAACTGCTTCTGAGAGTTTTTGGATGAAAGTCCGTGTGGCAGATTTGGGATAAAATTCACACTCACTTCCATTCTCTCACTCGTGCCAAAGCTCGACAGATCCGCAATGAGCTTCGCGGTCTCCATCTTGAAAATCACCCTATTTCTGAGTATCTTCTTCCGATACAAACATTGGTGAGTCCTCTCATCACCGTCAGAGAGACTGTAACGTGTACTGAGCATCTCGAACTCGTTCTTTATGGACTTCCCCCAGAGTACAATTCGTCAATTTCACTAATTAGTAGTCGTGTTGCTAATTTTACGATTGACGAAGTTGAGAACATGCTCTTGGAGCATGAATTGCGCATTGATAGAGGCAAAAAGCATTCTCTGGTTTCGGTTAATCTCGTTGTAGGAAATTTAGGGCGAATGAGTCTTCTCAAACTTTGAATTCTGATTTTCAAGGTTAGGTTCATTTGACTACTCAAAACTCTAATGATTACATAGCTGGGAGTGGTGGCCGTGGTTTTGGCAGAAATAATTGTGGTGGTTGGAGCTTTGACTGCGGTGGTGGTGGCCATGGTGGAGGTGGCCGCTTCGCCGAAGTTCAATGTCAGGTATGTCATAAGTGGGGACATGAAGCATTGTTCTGTCATCATAGGTATGATGAGAATTTTGTTGCTACCGTTCCTATGGCTTCCAACACAACACCTTCTACTGCTTCCACTACTACTTCATCTACTACTTTGACTATGACTACTCTTGTTGCCTCTACCACTACTCAAGCATCAGTTCAGTGGTGTCCCCCTTTTTGGAAACCTTCTTACTTTCAGCAACTGCAATACATGTTGCCTCCAGTTTGCCTACCCTCAGCTGTATCCAACTCAGCTACCTTATGCTTTACCCAATCTTGTGCCTTAAAGTGTGCCTTCGAGTTCCACATCTCAGGTTGCTCCTTAGGCTTATCTTACCAGCACTGCTCAGGCTCCTTCACAGATCTGGTACGCTTTACCTACTTGGGAATCCCCATTGGGGCTAACCCAAGGCGAAGCGAGACATGGGAAACCATCATTGCAAAGTGTGAGAAAATACTATCAAAATGGAGACAAAGACACCTATCCTTTGGAGGGAGAGTGACTCTAGTTAAATTTGTGTTAACATCTATTCCTATTTTCTATTTCTCTTTTTCCAGGGTCCCAAAGAAGGTGGTGGGTAGGTTGCAGCGGTGGTTCTTATGGGGAGAGGGAGATGACCAAAAGAAAATATCATGGGTCAGTTGGGAGGATATCTGCACATTTAGGGAGAAAAGAGGATTGGGAATTTGAGATTTGAGGAAGTTTAATAGTGCGCTGTTAGGGAAATAGTGTTGGAACTTATTTCATAACCAAAGGGAGTTATGGGCAAAGATCTTGGAATCAAAGTACGAAAGATGGAGGAATATGGCTGAACAAAGAAGGAATCAAAAGGAATTGATTTGGTGGAAGGATTTATGCGCTGCATGTGGGGCAATAGAGGAAGGCAGGTGGTTTAACAATGCTATAAGGTGGAAATTGAGGAGCGGTAAAAAGATAAAGTTTTGGGAAGATGGTTGGGTCAGAGGAGGTGAGTTGATGTTGGGGAAATACCTGAGACTCTACAGCATTTGAGAACAACAATATCATTGTTGGTACCGAGCAATCACACAACAATCGAGAAAACAGAAAGAGAGAAAAGGAAGAAAAATAACACACAGTGTTTACCCAATGTGGCTACGTCCAACTTTTCTCTATATTCTCCTCATACACTAGTTAAAATGCACTCAGATTATAAGGAAATATATAGGCTTAGAAACCCTAAGCACTGTAGCTATTCATGGGCCCAAGTCCAAGCTACAAATAATAAACCCAAGGCCCATAACAATACCATGCCTCAAAAAGTTCCAGGGGCGCTGCCCCCCTGCACCATTCTCCCATGTCTGCGAGCGGCTTATCTTCTGAAGGCGAAGTATGACCCATATCCAACATTCTCCCACTTGGCGAATGCTTTGCATGCTTCTTCAATCCCAAGGCAGCTGTACACCATTCAAACTTCTCTAAACTCACTGCCTTGGTCAAAAAATCAGCACCATTCTCCTTTGTGTCAACCTTCTTCAGTATGACTACCTTGTCTTCAATCTTTTCTCTGATTTTTTTTTTTTTTGATCAGCAAAGGTATCTATATATATATATATATATATGAAAAGAGGATAGTTACAAGGCAAGAAAAAAACATAACAGTCCAGCCAAAACAAAACACACCTATGCCATCCTAATACATGAGAATGACATGAATTAGAAAGCCATAGGCGGGTTGGACTTCAAACCCCCAAACAAGACAGTAGGGGGTACAAGTTAAACCCTCCTCTGTATACAAAAAATATCCCTGATATTACAAGACCAATAGTGGAAAGGGATGTCAAAGCCCTTCTCCAGGTTTTTGGTCCATAACCAACAGAAAAAAAGGGCATCATCCATAAGCTGTTGGCTGTTAAAACTCCCATTTTGGAAGATGATTCTGTTTCTATGCCTCCAGGTAGTCCATGTCAAGGCTAACCACCATAGCTGCCACCTCAGCGAGCTGATTCCAATATGATAGAAGTATGAGTGTTGTCTGAAGTGTTCTTTTGGATTTAGGGGTGGTGCATAGGCTATAGATAGCCAAGACATAGTTTCCCACCACAAAGGTCTAATCTTGTCACAGCTGAAAAACAGATGTCCCGCATCCTCAACAGAAGACCTGCAGAAAGGGCAGTGCAGGTCATTGAGCTCCACATTCCTTCTGCTTAGATTCAGCTTAGTAGGTAGTCTGTCCCCAAATAATCGCCATGCAAAGCAAGAGACTTTACTAGGGATTTTAATCTTCCAAAGATCCTTAAAAACTTCACAGACGTCCAAAGGTGACCAGGCCCTAAGAAGGAAATTGTAGGCACTCGCCACTGTGTAATTACCATGTAAATCATCCTCCCATTGCCAAGAGTCCTGGTGCTGTGGCTGGATATCAGAAATCTGAATATCTTCTATGAAGTTAATAGCAGATTCAATCTCCCCCTCCATAAGACATCTTCTCCAGCTAAGGTTCCACTCCCAACCCTGAGGCGATAGTGTACCATTTGGCAGATGTACAAGTGTTGTTGGTGTGACAGCTGGTACAGCCTTGGGTATTTATCTTTCAGTCTTATACCTTCATTTTTCCAATCATCCTCCCAAAACAGCGTCTTTGATCCACATCCCAGCTTCCATTTCAAACCTCTAGTAAGCCCAATACCATCCTCATTTAAAGAGCAACTGGATCTGAGGTCTCTCCACCAAATCGACTCAGACCCCGACCTTCTAGACTCCTCCAGATTTCTCCAGCTGCCATATTTGGAGTCCAAGACTTGGGCCCAAAGGTCATTTGACTGATGGAACAGGTTCCACCACCGCTTCCCCAAAAGAGCAGTATTAAACTTGCTGATGTCCTTAATTCCCAATCCCCCGCATTCTTTAGGTTGACAGATTAACTTCCAGCTGACCCAAGAAATTTTCTTATGTTCATCACAGCCACCCCATAAGAAATTTCTTTGAATTCTAACCAATCTATCAATCACCTTCTTCGGGGCCCTGAAAAAAGAAAGAAGGAAAATGGGAATCGAGTTAAGGACAGACTTAATCAAGGTGACCCTCCCCCCGAAGGATAAGTGTTTGTGTTTCCATTTGCTCTGACATCTCTTAACTAAAGGAGCCCAGGTCTCAAAGCGTCTAGGGCTTGCCCCAATGGGAACACCCAAGTAAGAAAAAAGGTAAGTCCAGCTGCCTGCAATTTAAGTACGACGCAGCGTGATTAGCCCACTGATCATCTCTGCCAAACACCCCAAAACTACTTTTAGCAAAATTTATTTTGAGGCCTGATGCTAGTTCAAAACTCCTAAGCATGACCTTGATGGAGATCACATTTTGGACTGATGCTGATCCAAAAAGTATGGTATCATCAGCATATTGTAGAATGCTGATATCAACCAAATTCTTCCCCACCTTATACCCCTCAAACAGATTCTTACGTTGTGCTTCTCGCATCAAGCCAGTGGGACCCTCGGCAACAATATTAAACAAGAGAGGAGCTAAAGGATCGCCTTGTCTGAGGCCGCGCTGTGGAGCAAACTCCTCAGATGGACTCCCATTAATTAGGACAGATATAGAGGCTGATTTAAGACAACCTTCTATCCAAGTAATCCACTTGGGATCAAAACCCAGGCGTCTCAACATGTATAACAAAAACTCCCAGCTAACTGAGTCATATGCCTTTTCGTAGTCCACTTTAAACACAAGACAGCTTCCATTAGACCTTTTAACCTCATCCACCACCTCATTAGCTATGAGTACACTATGTAGTAAGTGCCTCCCTTCAATAAAAGCAGATTGTCGAGGGTCAATGATGGAAGGCATAACCTTTTTCAATCTAATAGATAAGATTTTAGCCACGATCTTGTACACACAACCAATAAGAGAAATAGGCCTATAGTCATTTAGACCCTGTGGAGCATGGCCTTTAGGGATCAAGGCTATAAATGATGCATTTCCACCCTTAGGGAACACTCCATTTACATGAAATTCATCCAGAAAGTGTAGGAATTCAGCTTTTAGTACATCCCAGAATTCTTTAATAAATCTGAAGTTAACACCATCTGGTCCAGGACTTTTGTCACTACCACAGGCCCACACCGCTTCCTTCACCTCCACTGCATCAAAACTAGCTAACAGCAGATTGTTGTGTTGCTGTTCAATAGTTCTAAAGGCAACCCCATCCAGAGTAGGTCTTGTCCAATCTGATTCTTCAAACCTCTTCTTGAAGAAGGATCGAATTTCAGCTTTGACTCTAGATGGTTCCTCTATCCAGCGACCATCCACCAGCACCCCATTGATAAGATTAGCTCTGCGTCTCCAGTTTACTAACATGTGGAAAAACCTGGAATTACAATCCCCTTCCTTAATCCATTTGGTCCTAGCCTTTTGTCTTAACAGTGAGGCATTTGAGTGTGCTGCAGCCCAAAGATCTTCCTGAACTTGTTTTCTCCTGTTCATCTCCTCAGCATTTAGTTGCTATCATCACTAAGGATGTCAAGCTTGTTAAGCTCCTCCTCTAAAAGTTTCATCTTCTGCTGGATATTCCCAAATTGGGATTTATTCCAAGCTTTCAATTTCAACTTCAGACCTTTAATCTTCTCCTTTAATACATACCCCCCCCCCTCCAGCAACCTGATGTGAGGTCCAACTTTCACGAACAACCTCCCTGAGTGATTTATCTTGTAGCCAACAATCCAAGAGCCTGAAAGGCTTTGGGCCCCAATCTACAACAGTAGACCTCAGCAGAATAGGGCAATGGTCAGAGTAGTTTCTGTCCAGAATGAGCTGAGAAGTGCCTGGCCATTTGTCAATCCAATCAGCCGAGACTAAAGCTCTATCCAGCCTGCTCTTGGCAGTGCCATTAGGTCTGTACCATGTGAACTTGCGCCCAGAACAAGGTACATCCTCAATCTCCAAATCGGCAATCCATTCATTAAATTCTCGCACACTGCTACCATCTTGGGGTCTTTGACATACTCCCATACGTTCCAAAGGGCTTCTGACATTATTGAAATCACCAATAACACACCATAATCCCTCCATGTTAGCAACTCTTAGTTGTTTGATTGCCCCCCATAAGTTCCTTTTCAGGGACATATCACATGGTGAATATATATTCACAATTGAGATCTTCGTATCATCAGCAACCCATTTCCCTTCCAAAAACACAAAGCCTTCACCTAACACCTTGCTTGTGAGGCTAAAAGCGTTTTCGGACCAGATACATAATAATCCACCAGCTCTATTAGTTGCTGGTACAAATTCCCATTGGACCATAGGATCACCCCACACATTCTGGCACATCTTTTTGTCAACAACTTCTCGTTTGGTCTCCTGAAGGCATAACATGTCCACCCTCTCAGCAACTATCACTTTTCTGATTGCCGTCCATTTAATCCCCCCTCCCAACCCTCTAATGTTGTAGGACATGATCTTCATGGATCACCTACTCTGCTACCCAGCTTCTGCGCTTCAGCCATATCTCTAACCTCCATAGCTACAATAGAGTTCACCAAATCATTTGGGTTATGGCAACTAAGACCCAACGTTTGTGCTAGTTCCAAATCTCTATCTGCATCTTTCAACCATTCATTCAGAATAGGATTTGAAGTAGACGCATCACTATCTGTACCTTTCCCCCAAGCATTCCTAGAAGGGCTTGCCACTAACATAGGATTGTTAGAATGATAACTCTCTGAAGGATTTGCCTCCTGCTCTACTTCATCTCTTGGACCATTGCCCACGAATAAAGTAGAGGTGTTAACAGGGCTCAAGGATGAATGAGCCCTCTCTTTTCCTTTGTCGATATTCTGCTCATGTTGGTTATCAGTAATTATATTGGGCCCCAAGTCCTTTTTGCACCCCTTTGACCTGGAATATACCTTCCATTGAGGATTTGGGCCGGTGTAAATGTGGCCCAACTTGCAACTATTGACTACAGAAGGGCTGTTATTATCTAAGTCCCCAAACTGCTGCCCCTTATCCTTGCTCACGTGCAAGTAATTTCTGCTATCAGGAGACATGTGTGGGTCCCCCCCCTTATTTCCTTCTACCCAGGTTCCTTCCATCTGCTCAGCGTCCCTGACCATAACCTCCCTTCCCCCTTCTGACGCGACACCTGCGACCTGGTACAGGCAGGGATCTGCCGTGATAGAAGTCTCAGGCGCATGTAGCAGGTGTGGGCCCCCATCTGTTTTCTCAGTACCCAAATCCTGCACGTGATTGTCCTTCTCGCCCAGCCCCTCTGCCATGGCCATCTGAAGCACGCAACCCCCCTGGTTCAAAGCCTGGTCATCTTTGACCTTTACCTTTTCAGTGAGCACAGGCAGACAACTATTGTCTAGATCAAGCCTAGCCTCATGCTCTTGATGTTTAGCTCTGTCACAGTGGTTATTACCCAGCGGTATATGTGATGAGCATTGACCCGCGGATAATATCTTGTCATCCCTACATCTCACCTCTCTGACTTCTACCTGCCCTTCCGTCCTTGCCGCCTAGCTCTCGGCCACCAGGCTAACTCCCGGAGAGTCGCCGATGCCCAAGTAACTTGTATCGGACAGTATCACGTCCGATGAGGATGCATAGTTCCCCCTTAAACACTTACAGGATTGGAAACAAGTTTCCTCAACAAAAGTAATACGGTATTCTACTCCGTTAATGGAAGCCAGAATCCTATGATTAATATTGGGCTGCCAGGATGTTTTGATGAGAATCCGAGCCCTATCCAAACGATGAAGGTCAGCAGTATCATCGTCTAAGTCCACCATCTCCCCCATAGCAGCTACAATCTTTTTAAAGCACTCCCTATCCCACACATGAAGAGGGATGCCCCATCCTAGGACCCAAACCAGTCTGGAGCTGATCCTCATGCCTGGATTCCATTTTTCTAAGGAGTAGAATCTAGACGAGCCATACTCTGCTGCTTCTCGACACATTTCAACCGCTTTGGAATCAGAGAGACCAGAAAGTAGCACCAAATCATCACCCAAGTATTTGGGTTTGATTTCCTCTCCTCCTTCCCACAAAAAATCTTCTTCAGGTTTGTCAAGATCCTTCGCATTCGTGATCCTTCCAACCCAGGCATCGTGACACCATATTCTGTTATCCATAGGAATGGATAGTTGAATAGACGACATTGATGCCTTCTCCGCCGCCTGGCCATAAGTCATGGCCCTCCTCCTATGCCTCGTGTTGTTTCTCGCCGATACCGCTTGAGCGTTTGATAATGGGCAGTGCTTGTAGGATGGCATATGTTTTTGATCAGCCCCCATCTCCTCATGTTCTACACTAATCTTTGCTTTTCCTTTATCCTTGACTGGCCCAGTAACCTCCTTAGTCTCCTTCATGGATGCCTCGTTGATATGTGGTCTCATTACCACCTTCCTCTCCCTGTCGTGTTTAGGAAGGTTTACATGAAGCTTAAGTCCTCCCACGGTCATGTTATCCAACTGTCTCTCTAATCTGGAGACGTCATCAACACCCTTGAAGCGAACGAAGCCATATCTGCGCCCATTCCTGTTTCTATTTCTAGCAATAAAAACCTCCCGGACATCACCCCATTTCTTGAATACAAACCATAAATCCCTTTCGTTCATGTCTTCGGGGAAACGAGTAAAGTAGAAGGACGACACATTAGTAGCATTCCTCCAGTTTTTCAAGTTTCCAGCACGTCGATGTGCCTCCCCAGCCCACAGGTGACGCTGATTGTACCCGTGCCCATCGTAGTTACCATTTAGATTACCCCTGGATCTCCCCCTACCCCTCACATGGAAACGAGGTCTGCTATTCACTCTAACCCACCCACTGTTTCTCTCACTAAGATTTCTCTCTCTAACCATACTCTCACTTTTTGTGGATCAAACTCTACTACCAGGCTCTTCAATCTTTTCTCTGATGAAATGGTACTGGATGCCTATGTGCTTGGTCCTCGCATGGAATCCTGGATTTTTAGCCAAAATATAGCACTCTGACTATCACACCCAATAGTCACATCTCCTTGTGTAAAGCCAAGCTCTCTACACAATCTTCGCAACCAAATAAATTCCTTGACATCATGTGCCAAGGCCATGTACTCAGCCTCAGTAGTTGATAACGCAATGGTGCCCTGCCTCTTGCTCATCCAAATAACAACTCCACCAAATAAAGAAACAGCATACCCACTAGTAGACCTTCTACTGTCAATGTAACCTCCCTTATCAGCATCCACAAAGCACTCTAGCTCTAATGGTGACTGTCCCCTTGAGTCTTTCACGCCTTCATAGCATAACCCAAGGTCAGATGTATCACGAAATAACGGAACACAAGCTTTACTGCCATCCAATGCTCTTTTCCTGTCTTGGACATAAACCTACTCAATACTCCCACTACGTGGGCAATATCAGGACGAGTACAAATCATAGCATACATCAAACTCCTAACTACACTAGCATAAGGAACTGATGCCATCACTTTTCTTTCTTCAATCCTGGGACACTGATCAGTTGATAACTTCAACCCTTTAGACATGGGAGTCAACACCGGTTTACAATTAGTCATATTGAATTTCTTTAGAACATTTTCTATGTACTTCGTCTGACTCAACCACAACCTTTCTCTCCCTTTTGATCTGCATGACCAAGATCATACTTGCGGGGCCTAAATCTTTCATTTCAAATCGCTTTGCCAGTAGACCTTTTAATGCACTGATCATCTTCAAACTGTTGCCAACAAGTAGCATGTCGTCAACATACAAGGTTAGAATAACAAAGCTATCTTCTATCCTTTTCACGTAAGCACAATGATCAGCATCATAACGGTCAAAAACAAGTTTCAACACATAAGTGTCAAACTTCTGATACCACATCCTGGGGGATTGCTTCAGAAATTACCTGATTAGACCTTCCTTAAGGTGTTTGGCTGCTTTTGTTTCCCTCTGCTCCGACCTTACGACAAGCACAAGCTGCAGTATAGGTCACAAGAGTGCATCTTTTTGGGCTACTCTACTTCTCACAAAGGCTATAGATGTCTTGCAGCTGATGGTAGGGTATACATCTCCAAGGATGTTACCGTTAATGAGTTTAATTTTCCCTATAAAACTCTTTTTCCTGGCCCTTCCTTGATTACTCCAGAACCTCCTAACATTACCTCTACCCTTACTGTACTCACACCATCACAACCCACTCCCACAACAGTTATTACACAAGATTCCAGCAACCACCCACCCAGCTACCCTACCTCTCCGTGCTTACCAGTAAATGAACATGCAACTACAGTTCACTCTACTGAACCTGATTCACCAATACCAGCCTCTGAACCTGGGTCACCCACACCACCCAATTCACCTTCAGCACCACCTTTTAATGCTGAACCACAGCCTTCTCTTGTTAGACCTGGCAATGTTCACTCGATGTTATAGGAGTATACTATACTCCTATAGATGTGTACACGTGCCAAGTCTGTGATTGTTAAGCCAAGCGTCAATCCCACATTACTTCTCACTCACCTTGAACCCAAAAACACCAAATCTGCCCTTTCAAACCCAACTTGGCTTGCTGCAATGAAGGCTGAGTATGATGCACTGCTCAGAAATGGCACTTGGATCTTAGTTGACTTGCCTCCTTCCAGAAAAGCCATTGGCTGCAAGTGAGTGTTCAGGGTCAAGGAAAATCCTGATGGGACAGTAAATAAATGCAAAGCTCTGGCTTGTTGCCAAGGGATTTCACCAGCAGCTAGGTTATGACTACAATGAAACATTTTCCCGTCATTAAACCTGTCACACTCAGGTTAATTCTCTCTCTTGCTCTCAAATATAACTGGCCTCTACATCAGCTGGATGTCAACAATGCTTTCCTCAATGGAATTCTTCAAGAGGAAGTCTTCATGACTCAACCTCCAGGCTGAGTCCTCCAACAAAGAGCTTGTGTGCAGACTGCACAAAGCCATTTATGGCTTAAAACAAGCCCCTAGAGCTTGGTTTGACAAGCTTAAAGCTACTCTTCTTTTCAAAATTTTCTCCAGCAAGTGATCCCTCTCTCTTTGTTTATTCTGAGCAGAATACTGTTGTTTATATCCTAGTCTATGTTGATGATATTATCATCATTGGAAATAATTCCAGCCTTATAAAGTCACTTGTTTCAAAGTTGAATGCTGTGTTTTCTCTAAAGGATTTGGGTCTGCTGGATTATTTTTAATAGAGGTCTCATCTCTGCTTAATGGGTCTCTTATCCTCACTCAATCCAAATACATAAGGCCATAAGGTATCTAGTTTCCAAAACCAACATGGAAGAGGCAAATCCCATTTCTTCTCTTATGGTTGGAGGCTGCAAACTCACTAAGACTGGTTCTGAGCATGTTTCTGATCCTACACTCTATAGGTCTGTGGTTGGGCACTTAGATATGTCACAATCACTAGACCAGAAATCTGTTTTTCAGTAAACAAGGTGTGCTAGTACATGTCTAAACCCACTGAAAAGCATTGGGAAGCTGTCAAAAGAATTCTCAGATATCTCAAAGGCACCATATCCCAGGGATTGCAATTTCAGCCTATGTCTACCAAGCATCCCTTTCCCATTCATGCATACTGTGATGCAGATTGGGCCTCTGATCCTGATGACAGGAGGTCCACATCTGGTGCAGCCATCTTTCTTGGTCCAAACTTGATCTCCTGGTGGTCCAAGAAGCTGACTGTCGTTGCAAGGTCCAACACTGAGGCAGAATATAGGAGCTTGGCTTTAGTTGTAGCAGAAGTTAATTGGATTTTGTCTCTTCTTTCTGAACTCAAGGTCTCTCATGCCTCTCCTGTCATTCTTTGTGACAACACTAGCACAGTGGCCTTGGCTTAAGTTCTTCATTCTCGAACCAAACACATGGAGTTGGACCTGTTTTTTGTTCAAGGAAAAGGTGCTCACTGATCTGGTTCAAGTGGTACACATTCCTGCTATTGATCAGTGTGCAGGCATCCTCACCAAAGCTCTCACACCTTCCACCTTTTCTGTCTACAGAGCCAAGCTCAGAGTGCTTGAGAAACTTTCAGCCAACTCCTCATGAGCTTGCGGGGGGTATTAGAGTATACCTACTCTGGTGGTTTATTTTCTTTTCTCAGTGTTATCGCTGATAGTTGCCAGTACAGCTGTAGACAGCTGTTGTAACTAACTACAGTTAGTTATTACACAGTTAGTTCAGTTATGTTAGTTGAGCTCTATATAATCTGAGCATGTAACCTTTCAATACTTGGGTTGAATAATAATATCTTCCTCACTCTCAATCTCTCTCTCTCTCATTCTATTAACATTTGATACTAAATTTTGTGAATCTGTTTGCAGTGTCCTCTTCTTAATATAAGTTACTGTCCTCCAGCAGAAGCTACATTGACTAATGGAAAGAGCTTGGTAAGGATAGCATTGATTTGTTGCATGACCATGATTATATAGAATCTTCTTATTAAAATGTTTCTCTCAATTTGTATTCCTTTTTTAGGTGATTGTTGTTTATAATCCTCTTGCTTGGAAGAGGGAAGATGTAATTCGAATTCCTGTAAGTTCTTTAAATGGTAATTTATTTTTTTATTTTTTTTCTTATTGGATCTTAGAATGTGGGTTTGGGCCTAACTCAACCCTAAAAGCTAGCTCATAGGTTGAGGGTTGCCCTCACTTATATACTCTATCTTGGCATTATCTTTAGCGGATGTGGAACTTGGGTTTTTCCCAATATTGGACTTGGGTATGGGCAGTAAAAAATGAATTCCATCACTTCAAAAGCAGTGGTTGCTGCCATGCTCCAAGTACTTGGTTGGGTCATTTTCTTCTTAGTGATTGTGACATCTTTTAGTCTTGAAAGATATTAATTAACTGATTGTTGAAATTTGGATTCTTTTGAGCTATTTGTTTGCCTCTTGAAGGACCACAATTCCAACTTCCCCAGAGCCTCCGATAGCACAGCCGTTTATTTACTGTGTGCATTAGAAGGCTTAAAGATGATGAAAAAAACATATTTTTATTTTGGTATTTTCTTCTAGTTTGACTGGAATGAGCTAATTGAGGGATCCATAGGCATTCATATGCCTCTGTTTCATTTATATGTTTTTCCATCCCCTCTGATCTTCATTAATTTATGTACTAATGCACACCCATGATCCAATGAGCATGCTAAAAGAAACAGCATGTGCATACACATCAGATATGGTATTTCAACAAATTTCTTTGATTAAATTGCTAATGATTTCCATATTTATAACTATTCAAACACTTTAGACCCTAATTTATGCTTTTGCGTGACTGACTCCAGAACATATTTGCCACAGGTTTCCACTGGACAGGTTTTTGTTCAGGATTTTTCTGGGAATAAAATCGAGTCTCAAATTCTGCCTCTGTCTAATGCTACTTTGACTATGAGAAAACATTATGTCAGAGCATATATAGGAAAAGCTCCTGGGGGCAACAAACTCAAGTCTTGGCTTGCATTTTCTGTGTCTGTTCCTCCCCTTGGTTTCAGCACCTATATAGTGTCAAGCTCCAAACAGTCAAGTAAGTGATATATCATATTTCTTTGTTCTTAACTTTTTTTTACTTATCTCTAGTCTGTAGTATGTACTGGTAAAGTTCAGCTGAAAGTAACACTTAACTAACTCAAGCTTTTATCTTTGAATGACAAAGGTCATAATTCAACTATCTCAAAGATATACAGATCAGAAGGAAGTACTAATAAAAGCATAGAAGTTGGAAAAGGGAATTTAAAGCTACTTTATTCAGAAAATGAAGGAAGACTGACTCACTATGTAAACAGTAGAACTGGCATATGGCCCAACAATTTGGGGTAACCAGCCTTAATAAGGAGGACCTAATTCATAAATTTTTGAATATGATGTCAGCAGAAAAGGGGGGGAGTTCCAGGAGGGGAGGAGATGAGGTGGAATTATGAAGGTACTATCCTACAATACTAGAGGCTTGGGGAGGGGAGTTAAATGGAATGCAATAAGAAAATTGGTGGGTAAGGAACATGTTGATCTGCTATGCTTACAGGAAACTAAGAAAGAAATAATTACAAAGTCAATTAGCCAAGCTTTGTGGGGTGATTCAGATGTCACGTGGGAATTTCAACCAGCAGTTAATAAAGCAGGAGGTTTGCTGTGCATCTGGAATGACGAAATATTTAAGGTTGAAAACAGATTGAAAGGCAATGGCTACATTTATTTGGAGGGGGTTTGGGTGCCTGAAAATAAGAAGGTTGCAATTATCAATGTGTATTCTCCATGTGATGTAACTTTGAAAAAAGTTCTGTGGGAAGAGATTAAAGTACTAAGGAGATCGTATGCTGTGGCGTTATGGTGCATGATTGGTGACTTTAATCATATCAGAAGACCATCAGAAAGGTTGGGTATGGGACAGAACTACCAATATGGAGGAAGTTTGAAGGATTTCAATGAATGGATTGCTGAGTTAGAAGTGGAGGAGGCTCCCAGAATAGGGAGAAAGTTTACATGGTATCGACCGAATGGGTTAGCTAAAAGCAGACTGGACAGGGCATTCATATCAGCAGATTGGATGTCTTTGTGGCAGGGATGCTATCAATCAGCCTTGGAACGCAATTACTCAGACCATTGTCCTATTTTGCTAAAATCCTCTCAGGCTGACTGGGGTCCAAAACCTTTCAGGTTCCTTGATTGCTGGCTACAAGATAAATCCCTCCCAAAGATTATAGCTGAGGTGTGGAATTCTTACAGGGGACCTGGTTGGGGAGGCTTTATCTTAAAGGAGAAGCTCAAATTGCTGAAACAGAAACTGAAGATCTGGAACAAAGAGCAATTTGGTAACATCCAACAAAAGATCAGAACCTTAGAGCTGGAACTGAACAACCTTGAAATCCAAACAGATAACAGACAAATGTCTGAAGATGAATTAAAAAGAAGGAAACAGGTTCAGGAAGAACTTTGGGAGGCAGCAAATGCAAATGCTTCTTTGCTCAGGCAAAAAGCTAGATCAAGATGGATTAGGGAGGGTGATTGTAACTCACGTTTCTTCCATGTGTCTGTAAACTGGAAACGACGGAAAAATACGCTGCAAGGAATATTAATTGATGGGTGTTGGATAGAAGAGCCAGGAAGGGTTAAGGAGGAGATCAGACTATTTTTCAAAGGCAGCTATCAAGAATCAGACTATGACAGACCCAAACTAGAAGGGGTTCAGTTTTCAATGCTGGGCCAACAGCATAATAGCTTTCTGTCAGCTCCTTTTGACTCATCAGAAATAAAAGAAGCAGTATGGAGTTGCAGTGGTGATAAAAGCCCTGGGCCGGATGGTTTTAATTTCAGATTCATTCAGGCTTATTGGGATATTTTAAAATCAGATTTACTCAGATTTGTAGATGAATTTTATGCAAATGGGATATTCCCAAAAGGGACAAATGCATCATTCTTAGTCTTGATCCCAAAGACATCAGATCCTCAAAGTCTCCATGAATACAGACCTATCTCTCTTATAGGTTGTATATACAAAATTGTGGCTAAAGTGCTTGCCAATAGGCTGAAAAAGGTAATGCCTATAATCATTGATGAGAGGCAATCTGGTTTCATTGAGGGAAGACAATTACTGCACAGTGTTATTGCTGCCAATGAGGCTGTTGAGGAGGCTAAAAGGAGCAGGAAAAGTTGTTTGATATTTAAGGCTGATTTTGAGAAGGCTTATGATTCGGTAAGCTGGGATTTTATACTGTATATGATGCAGAGGATGGGCTTTTGCCCTAAATGGATATCCTGGATTGAAGGATGTCTCTCATCAGCCTCCATATCAGTATTGGTGAATGGAAGCCCAACCTCAGAATTCAAACCTCAGAGGGGACTTAGACAAGGGGATCCATTAGCCCCCTTCCTGTTTAACATCGCAGCTGAAGGCCTTACGGGTATGTTAAGAGAGGCTCAATCAAAGGGCCTGTATGAAGGATTTAAGGTGGGAAACAAAAACATTGATGTCAGCATCTTGCAATATGCAGATGATACCATGTTTTTTTGGGAAAGCATCTACTGAAAATGTTAAAACATTGAAGACTCTACTAATCAGTTTTCAGATGGTGTCGGGGTTGAAGTTAAACAGCAACAAAAGCAACATTACTGTATTTGGGAAGGATGATCATTGGGTTTCCGCTGCAGCTAGTTTTCTTCACTGTGGTGTAATGTCTGTACCTTTCCCCTATCTAGGCATTCCTTTAGGGGCAAATCCGAGGCGGGGGTCAACATGGGGATCTATTATCAAAAAGTGTGAGAGAAAATTAGCCACATGGAAACACAAATATCTATCCTTTGGGGGTAGGGTAACCCTTATTAAAGCTGTCCTTAACTCTATTCCTATCTTTTATTTATCTTTTTTCAGGGTTCCGCAACAAATTATTACAAAATTGGAAAGGGTGCAGAGGAGGTTTTTGTGGGGAGGTACCTTTGAACAGAAGAAAATCCCATGGGTGAAATGGGAATCAGTGTGTCTCCCAAAGGAGAAAGGGGGGTTGGGAATTAAGAATATAAAGACTTTCAATCAGGCTTTGTTGGGTAAATGGTGCTGGAATTTATTCCACTACCCGGAAGCATTATGGGCCCAAATTCTGGAATCTAAATATGGAGGTTGGAGGAATTTACAGCTGTCTTCCAGGGTATCATCAGCTTCGATATGGTGGAGAGATCTATCCTTGGTTTATGGGTCTGTACAGATTGATGGGTGGTTCTTTGGTGGGCTTAGCTGGAAAATTGGGTGTGGAAGTAAGGTCCTTTTTTGGGAAGATCCGTGGAAGGCAGACAGGAAATCATTGAAGGATACTTATCATAGAATTTTTCAGATCTCCCAACAACAAAACCAGCTTATTCAGCATATGGGTAATCTGAATCAGCAGGGGTGGGATTGGCAATTTCAGTGGAGAAGACCTTTCAGGGAAAATGAGATTCACATGGTAATCAGTTTTTTGGAAGAGATTCAAGGGCTGATAATTAATCAGCAGGCACCAGACTCATGGAACTGGATAGGAGAAGCTAATGGATTATATTCAGTGAAAAGTGCATATCACTTGCTTAGTGGGGAGGCGGATAGCCAACTCCAGGACGATGTCTTTAATATTCTTTGGAAGCTAAAAATCCCATCCAAAGTAGCATGCTTCGTATGGAGGCTCTTGAAGGACAGACTACCGACAAGACAGAATCTTAGAAGGAGAAACATAGACATAAACGACACTCAGTGCCTTCTCTGCAATAAGGCAGAGGAAACTGCCTCACATCTCTTTTTCTGCTGCCCTAGTATCCTACCTCTGTGGTGGGAGTTATGGGCTTGGGTAAAACTCATTGGGGTATATTCTTGCACTCCTATGGAACATTTCAGACAATCCTCTTTCTGTCATCTAAGTGGGAAAGCCTTATCTAGGTGGTTAACTTGGTGGGCAGCTTTAACTTGGAGCACGTGGAATCATAGAAATCAGATTCTTTTTCACAATGAACCCTTTAATGGTCACAAACTTTTGGAAGATGCCATGTTTTTCTGCTGGTCGTGGTTGAGGAACCTTGAGAAGGGTTTTGACACTCCTTTCCACCATTGGTCTAGTAACTTGACAGAGTGTTTTGCACCTTTGGGGAGGGGTTCCTGACTTGTATTTTGTTTTGTAGTTTTTTGTGCAATCTGTCAGAACTTCGTTGGCTTTGGTAGAAAGACATCAAAGTTCTGAATAGATTCTGATACTTTGTACCCTTATCAGTACTCCTTGTACTGTTTTATATATAATATTTATTATCTTTGCTGATCAAAAAAAAAAAAAAAAAAAAATGTAAACAGTAGAACTCTGGTAAGTTTTCAATATGAATTTATTAGTGTTTCTACTTGAGGTCTTCTCATTATGCTCCAAGATCAGATGTTATTTGATAATTGATGTCAACATTTTTAAAGTTCAATTTGCTTAAGGCATAAAGTGAGTAATGCTGAAGTTTCTTATTTTATTTTGGCTTTGGTTGAAGGTTACAACATCAGTTGAACAATCATACAGTTATTATTCTGGAAACGATGGGACTGACAAAGATCCTCAGGTAGTTAGTTACATATATACTGAAATTTCTATATATATCAACTGCCTTAATTTCAATTACATTGTTAGTAGGAAGATTTTGTTTTTTATAAATATAGTTATCTTTTCTATTTGGTAGTCCTAGCCAGATGATAATTTCTTTGTTACACATATATTTTCTTAATTTTTTTGTAAATGTAGAGTTCACAAAAAATAGAGCCCAAAAACAACATTGTTTCACTAAACAGCACCAGAAAACAGACTGATTTGCTCCAAAAATAGCACCAACACCTAAGAAAAACCCCAAACAGGATAGGCTTTCTTCAGACCAGCAAGATGCTCCTTTATGTTACCAAAACTGGAGCGGTTTTGCTCTAGATCAGCACCTACACCTGATTGTTGCCACACCTGTGGTTTTCAGATCTGGTTGGTTTCTTTATTAAGAGCTAGCTATCATACAAGTTTCTGACCTGCCAGTAGCGCTGGCTGACTGGTAGGGTTCTTTTTGGAAAGCAGATGCCCTACATGATTGGTGGCTTCCCTAGTATACTTGCGATACTATGTAGAGAGAGGAGAGAAGAGAATTATGCTGTAATGGAATGATCTGTATAGAATGGTCTCCCCATGCATATAAAATACTAGGTTGAGAGTTTAGTACATGTGGTACAAAGTACACTAGAGTCAAGCCTATATACTCTCAATAACCTAACAAATAACTCTTTCAACAATAAAAAAAGAATGTTTGCTTCTCATTCTTGATGCAGGATAGATGGTGCATTTTTCAATCAGACAATTGACTTAATGCTCTATATTGTATGTGTTTTTTCATTTTCTTTTGTTCTTTTTCAGTTTTTCCTTTACTGTGTATTCTACTTAGCACTTGCCCCTATGATAAGATCACCTTCTTACTTTAATCTATAATATTCTTAAATGAAACTAATCAAAATATTTTTGATTGCAAACTATGTTTTTCTTAAGGCTTCTGGGGCATATGTCTTCCGTCCAAATGGCTCATTTTCCATTAAATCAGATCATCAGGTTACAAACTTTGCCTTTTGAACATTCAATGGTTGATGATAATTTTATGGCCAATCCAGAGAATAATTTATATTTATTTTGTATTTTTGTGTTCAGGCATCTTTTACTGTCCTGCGTGGTCCAATATTGGATGAAGTACATCAACAGCTCAATTCATGGGTATCCCAGGTAACTTATGGTTAAAAGAACCTTTAAATGAACTATTTTCTTACAGGCTTTCACGCACACATCACTCCCATATCCTGCAGCAACTCCTGCCCCCACAAATTTCAGTAAAATTAGAAGTTGTATATCTTCTGATCTTCTATTTTCTTGCAGCTTAAGCACGGAAGTCTTATTGTTTTCTTTATATACAGATTACGAGGATATTCAAGGCAAAAGAGCATGCTGAAATTGAGTTCTCTGTAGGTTACCTTCCATGTTATCTGATTGGAAGAGCAAATGATTGTTTCATTTCTATTATATTGCTCAGGAACAGTTGAGAAGTTGCATCTTAAATTTATATATACATATGTAGGTTGGGCCTATTCCTGTGGATGATGGCATTGGGAAAGAAATTATTACGCAATTTAAAACTACAATGAAGACCAACAAGACATTCTACACAGATTCTAATGGACGTGACTTCATTAAGAGGGTGTGTTAAATTTGTTTGCTGTCTTTCTACTATAAATTATGTAGATTGTTGATTATATTATCTCTGTTGGCCTTATATTATGGTAACCTATTCTAATTGTGGATTGAAGACTTTGATATATTTGGAAGAGCAACATACAATTTAATTAATAGGAAAACCTTGACCTAGACCCATCTTAATGATGGGGTGATTAATGGAGATGTCACTCATAGGATTTGTTATGGGTGGATGAAATGTGAAGAGACTTTGTTTAGGCTTAACACTTACGTTACAACATCTGACAAAGTGCAGGCCTCTCACTGCTTTGTCTCCTGACATGTGTACATTGTCCTGTTCTTGTTCGGAAACAGGGAATCATCTTTTTTTGCATTGTTCTGCTGCAAATTTTTTTAAATTAAATTATTTGGGATTTTTTGAGAGTTGGGTCTGTCGTAGTTGCATCAGTTTCTCTTTATCAATTTTACAGGTTTTGGCTTTTATTAAGAAGCTAAATTCAATGGCCATGCTCTTTTTTCTCTGTTCTCTGATGACTTTGGCTGGAAAGGAATGCTAGAATTTGCAAGAAAAAATTCTAGACAACATCTGGGATAGGGTTATTTTTTTGACTTTTTTGTGGTGTTTTTCCTAATCATTTTTTTCCATGTATAGATATGCAAAGATATTGGGATGCCCTGTTAGATGATTCAATCTCTAGTTTTAGGTTTTTCTTTTGTATTATTCTTGAGAAGAAAGCTTACCTCTAGCTTTCTTCCTTTTTTCTTAATGACTTTTATTTTTTTAAAAAAATTGTTTTGCAGATTCGGGATTTCAGGACAGACTGGGATCTACAAGTGAACCAACCCATTGCTGGAAACTATTACCCAGTATGTTGCATTTAATTGAAGACTCACTATCCATCTTTCTATTTTCTGTTTATATTAAATTCTGGCACTGTGGTACATTCTTATGTATGGATTATTTTATTATCTGCTACAATTTTCTTTTTCTGAGCAAATGAATTTTCTTCTCATGAATTTTGTTCTTTTCACATTTTTATTTAATTGTCAATCATTGATTTGAGCTCTCAGTGTTTCACTTGTAACACATGATTTTTATTTGTTATGGCCGTTGATTTGTTTATCATAGATATTTCTGCATTTTAGTCCAGCTGCTCTATCTTCAAATGGATATTAATAAATATTATGGCTTTTCACCATTCTTTCAGGTTAATTTAGGAATATATGTACAAGATAGTAGTATGGAATTCTCTGTGTTGGTGGACCGCTCAGTTGGAGGTTCCAGCTTAGAAGATGGCCAAGTAGAGCTGATGCTCCACAGGTTGGTCATAATTGTCATTCATATCTAGTGACTTAAAAGTTCAAGTTGCTTTTGCACTTTACTACATAGGATATAGGTAATGAAATAATAAGTAATGATTGACATTTCCTTGTTCTGTGATTTGGTTTTATATTTTGTTAGGAGGTTGCTTCATGATGATGCAAGAGGTGTAGGTGAGGTACTCAATGAAACAGTTTGCGTTGCTGATAAGTGTGAGGGCCTAACAGTTAAGTATATCTTTCGAACAAATCCATTTACAATTGCTTTCATGATGATTTCTGGTTATGTCTTCCATTTGTGAGGACTTTTTTCTGATGCTCAGAGGTCTAGGATTTTAGTAACTTTTACTGCTAGAGATATTGAGGCTATCTTGCATAGTGCAAGTACACACTTTTGTTTTGTTGATCTCTCCATACATACCATTTTCTTGCCTATGGATCCTGACCTGCTAGCTATGATGCCCAAATATGATACATGTATCAGACATGACACGCATCTGATATGGCGACATGATTATTGTTGGGTATGGCTCATACTTTGTCTTCAAAAGATAAGCCGCTCGCAGACGGGGGTTCCGCTCCCTGGTGAGCGGGCGGGAGTGTAGGGGGCAGCGCCCCCGAAACTTTTTGAGGCCTAGTACTGTTGTGGGCCTGGGGTTTGTTATTTGTAGTTTGGACTTGGGCCCATGAATAGCTATGGAGCTTAGGGTTTCTAAGCCTATACATTTCCTTGTAATCTGAGTGCATTGTAATGAGTGTGTAAGGGGAATATAGAGAAAAGCTGGACGTAGCCCACATTGGGTGAACCAGGGTAAACACTGTGTGTTATTTTTCCTTCCCTTTCTCTCTTTCTATTTTTCTCGATTGTTGTGTAATTGCGTGGTACCAACAATTGGTATCAGAGCTAAGGTTTTGCGATTGGGGTTTCGCTGTTTTAGGATTTTCTTGACATTAAGAAACCTGCGAAATTAATCTGCGAGGGATATCGACCAGTCAATCACGAATCGAGACTGAAAAGTTTGGAGGAAAGGGTTTCGAGTTATGGAAACTGAAGATGGAGGCTCTCCTCGTTGATAGGGACCTGTGGTATGCGATCGAAGATGCAAAGTCACCTGAGTTTGAAAGATCAAATGGGATGCAGACTTGGATAAAAAACGACCGAACGGCGTGAAGCCTGATTTGGCAATGCCTTGCTGACAACATTCTGGTGAATGTGGCCTCCGATAAAACCGTGAAGGATCTCTGGATGAAGTTGGGCAGTCTCTGTCAGAGCAAGTCACTCGTGAATAGGTTGTTCCTGCGAAAGCAACTGGATAATCTACGGATGTCTGAAGGTGATTCTTTTTCTGCACATTTAAATGAATTTACAATGTATGCACACAACTCACATCTGTAGATGTCAACCTGGATGAGGAAGATAAAGCATGCACCTTGTTGTGTTCACTGCCAAACTCTTGGGAGCATATCATTATCTCTATTGGTACTGGTGTTAACAAACTGTCCTTATAGACCGTTATTGCTGCCCTATTATCTGTTGAGATGAGAAGGGTAGGTTCTGAGGGTACTGCTAGAGGGAAAAATACTGATAAATCAAAATCGAGTTTCAAAGGCAAATCTTGGGGAAGGTCAAAATCCCGTGATAAATCCGAAACAAGGTGCATGAAGTGCAATCAGGTTGGAAACATAAATAAGAATTGCAGAAATACGGGATGAGTCATCATCTTCTGGTACAAAGAAGGATGATGATGATAGCATGAGAGATCTGTATGTAGTGTCAAATCATCATAGCAACTGCAACGAGTGCATAATTGATATTGGAGCATCGTTCCATATGACACCTCACAAGGAGTGGTTCTACACTTATCAACCATGTTCTAGTGGTACAGTGAGAATGGGAGATGCCATGACCCTGGAAATTGTGGGACATGGGAAGGTAAGGCTAAAGATGAAGGATGAAACAGTCAAGAATCTAACGGATGTAATGCATATCTTGGGTCTGGCCAGAAATCTTATCTCCGTTGGAAGTATGGCAGTAATAGTGTATTAAGACAGTTAGAGGTAGTTAAATCTGTTGGGTGTTAATTCTGTTAGGACTGTTAGTGATTCAGTTAGGTTTGATAGAGCTGAATCTGTTGTAATTCTGTTATTCTCTTTTCTCCATATATAGAGGAACAAAGTCTGTTGTATTGCAGTAATGAATGCTACACATTCTGCATCAATAATATACAGTCTTTCTTCTTTCTTTCTCAATCTTTAATATGGTATCAGAGCAACAATAGAATCAATACTGGAATTTGAAAGTAAACAGGTGGCTGAAGCAGAAACTTTAGGATTAATAGGAGAAATAAGCTTAGTGAAACCAGAAGATTTAATAGAAAGGCCTTGGCCATTACCAATGTATATTTGATCTGACCCCTCAAATGGACCAAGCTGCTGGATGTTTTGAGACTCTCCAGTTACGTGGAACGATGCACCAGAATCAGGTATCCAAGAAGTAGAGTTAGGATCTTGATTTTTAGAATTAACCAACATTGCACTAGGCTGAGAATCTTTGAGAGAACTGATTCACTGAGTCTGTTCTGAGCCAAAGATGTTCGAAGAATTGCTTAAAAAGACTGGTTCCACCAGAGTGAGAGAAGCATTTGGCTTAAATTCAGAATCATAGCGAAAATGACACTGCTGCTATGTGACCAAATCTGAAGCAAACTTGGCACTGAAAATTTGCATAATGGCCACGTTCTCTACCGCCATTACGACGACCTCCACCATGGGCCAAAGTCACTGCCTCCACGACTGTAGCCATTGCCGCGGTCAGAATCATTGCTTCCACGATTGTAGCCACTGCCACGGTTGAAGCCACCACAATTTCCAAAAGAATTGGATCAATTTTGTGAACTAAAATTATTTGAGGACGAATTATAAAGATCGAAGATGGATGGTAACCTTGAGCAACATTAATCGAAGGTGAATCAAATCGTTTATGAAAATTTTTCATGCGTGCCTTATGTGCAAGAAACAATGCCTCTACTTCTCCAATCAGAAGAGGTTCAAACTTGCTTTCAATCATTGAAATTACTGGACCATACTCCTCTGCTAGGCCTTCAAGAATCGCATCAAGATGTTCACGTGAAAGAACAGGATCTCCACACGATCCAAGCGCATCAACTATGCATTTTATGCACAAAAGAAACTCATGCATTGTCTTCTGCTCAAGCATTGTAGTTCTAAGTTCTGTACGAAGGATCCTAGCTTTTGCACATGTTTGCTTTTGAAAATACTCATGGATCTGCTCCCAAGGCTGATATGAATGGAGACATCTGATTATGCGAGATAGGATTGAGGCTGAAAGTGTCGATTGGAGCCACGACAAGAGGATCTGGTCTTGCTGTTCCCAATCGGAGTATGCTGGATTTTCATTTCCAGCTTCACAATCTGCCTCTGTGAGAAAACGCATTGGAATCTGAGGACTTGCCACAAAACGCTGGAGTTTATGGGCCTTGATGACAGGTTCAACCTGTTGCCTCCATAGCAGAAAATTAGAATCATCTAATTTTTTAGAAATAGGATGAAAAGGAGTAGCAGAAGTGAAATTTGCCATGGATAGACTTCAAGCTCTTGATACCATATTAAAGATTGAGAAAGAAAGAAGAAAGACTGTATATTATTGATGCAGAATGTGTAGCATTCATTACTGCAATACAACAGACTCTGTTCCTCTATATATGGAGAAAAGAGAATAACAGAATTACAACAGATTCAGCTCTAACAAACCTAACTGAATCACTAACAGTCCTAATAGAATTAACACCTAACAGATTTAACTACCTCTAACTGTCTTAATACACTAATAGCTGGCTTGGATTTATTCAGTGATCCATCTCTCTATAGATCTGTTGTTGGTGCTCTTCAATGCACAACCATTACAAGGCCTGAGTTAAGCTATGCTGTGAACAAGGTATGTCATTTCATGGCTAATCCTATGGACTCTCATTGGACAGTTGTCAAACACATTCTAAGGTACCTAAAGGTTGTATTCATCATGGTCTGCATTTCAAGGCTGCTTCTTCCTCTCAATACTATCAAAGCCCTGTGTGATGCTGATTGGGCCTCGAATCTAGATGATCGAAGGTCTACCTCTGGTGCAGTGATCTATTTTGGTCCTAATTTGGTCTTCTGGTGGTCCAAGAAACAGCAAATTGTGGCTAGATCTTCCACTGAAGCTGAAAACAGGAGGCTGGCTCAAGCCACAACAAAAGTCACATGGATTCAAACCCTTTTAACAGAGTTATCTGTTTTTTTTCAGACCCCAGAGATTTACTGTGACAACCAAAGTGCTGTAGCTATTACTCATAATCTAGTTCTTCATTCTCGAACTAAGCACATGGAAATTGACATTTTCTTTGTTAGGGAGAAAGTCTTGGCTAAAGAGCTCAAAGTGTATCATATTCCTGCTATAGATCAATGGGCTGATGCCCTCACTAAACCTCTGTCACCACTCGATTTCTTTTTCTTAGGACCAAACTCAATGTTCTTGAGTCCATTTCTGATTCTCAACCCCATTGAGTTTGAGAGAGGGGGGGGGGGTATTAGTGTATTAAGACAGTTAGAGGTAGTTAAATTTGTTAGGTGTTAGTTCTGTTAAGACTGTTAGTGATTCAGTTAGGTTTGTTAGAGCTGAATCTATTGTAATTCTGTTATTCTCTTTTCTCCATATATAGAGGAACAAAGACTGTTGTATTGCAGTAATAAATGCTACACATTCAGCATCAATAATATACAATCTTTCTTCTTTCTTTCTCAATCTTTAATAGGCAAATGCAGGTATAAGTTTTAGTAGTGATAAATATTCATGCAAACTGACTCGTGGAGCTATCGTAATAGCCAGAGGAGAGCGTCATGGCAAACTATGGAAACTGCTGGGTCACAGAGTGTTTAGTGGTGATTGCTGTATATCTAAGCAGGCGGAGGAGGACACTGCATTGCTATGGCATAGGAGGCTGGGTCACATTGGTGGGAAAGGTCTGGATACTTTAACATTAATGAAGTTGGCAGAAGGGGTTCCGAGCTGTTCTATGGGCTTCGGTTTTTGTGAGCACTGTTTACATGGCAAGCAAAATCGGGTGTCTCTTGAGTCCATTGGAGGAAGAGTTGAAGAGATTCTTGACTTGATACACAACGACATGTTTGAACCTACACCTGTAGCATCACACGAAAAATCTAGGTATTATGCTTCTTTTACTGATGACTATTCTAGATATGTGTGGTTATATTTTTTACATAGCAAGAATGAGGTGTTCGAAAAATTCCACGAGTTCAAAGCATTGGTAGAATTTGACAGAAAAATCAAGGTGCTGAGAACTAACAATGGTGGAGAGTTTTGTTTTGCAAAATTTGACCAGCTTTGTATGGCTAGTGGTATTGCAAGGAAAAAGACAACGTCCTATTCACCTCAACAGAATGGGGTGACGAAGAGGTTGAATTGGTCTCTCATTGAAAAGGCATTGAGCATGCTAAGTGGTGCAAGTTTGGCAGCTGAGTTTGGGGCGGAGGCAGTTGCTCTTGCTTGTTATTTGAAGAACAAGTCTCCCACATCGGCTTTGAAGGAAAAAACTCCTTTTGAAGCACTGCTTAAAAAAAGGCCAAACATCTCTCATGTTAGAGTATTTGTTTGTGAAGCATTTGTACATCTACCTAAGGAGAAAAGAAGCAAGCTTGACAGTAAGTCTCAAAAATGTTATTCTATTGGGTACAAGGATGGCAACAAAGGGTACAAGCTGTGGAACCGAGAAATTAAAAGTGTAACTTACAACAAAGATGTTGTGTTTAAGGGAAAAAAGCTGAATCAGATTTTTCTAGAAGCTCCTGAAAAGTCACAGACAGTAGAGTTGGATGTTGATAGCTCACAAGTTGGAGAGGAAAATTCAAATTCTGAAGTTGTTGAATATGATAGGGTGAAAGATACAGTTTCTGATACCGAGACTGAAGTTGAAGGACAAAGGTTGAGGAGATCCACAAGGGAGAAAAAACCACCTGAGAGGTATACACCTGGCAATTATAATTTTTGTGCCACTGATAATAGTTATGCTTTGTGTAACACCTCAACTTATAGTCTTGTTATTATTGATTTTTAATGAAAATTCTTTTCAACTTACTTAAGAGCACCTAGTTGAATATAACAAAATTTTGCCAATAACTGATACTCCAAGAAAATTTCATCATTGAGTAATATTTATAAACCTGAAGTAACATATAATAAGAGTACAAACTGACACTGGTTCTATTACATAGTACAAATAACTAAAATACTCTGTAACAAAAGAACACATCTTCAAACAAAACATCTTCAAACAAAATCCTCTTCCTGTAAGCAGCTAGGCAGTCTCTCTTTACTGTTCATCTGCTCACCCGAATGGAAATCGAGGTCATAGCAGGTGTCAACCACAGACACAAAACACAGGGTAAGTTCATAATAAACATAGTTTAAGCAACAGGTTATATTCAGTGCGCAGTTATTTATAACAACGTCCTCAAATTTCAGTTTAAATTTTATATGATGCATGATTCTCCCAAACTCTCAACATCATGAACATGTGGTACCAATTGTCAAGATAACCCCATCCCAGTGGCACAAAACTTCTCCGATCAGTCAGGGTCTCCCGGTGTTGCACAGGTTCTCACCCACACTCATGTGATCATCATGGGTGGCGTGATTCCCCACCGCAAGAGTCACCCCCCAGTTCGGACCCCTCTGCCTGAACGCACGGACTCTGTTCCTGTAGCTATCTGACACACCTCCTCTCTGAGGCAACTCTATGAGACACATGAGACTGATGCACCTATGCATATCTCATTCATTTTATAAACTCAGATTTATTTTCAACATCAGACTGCAATCACTGTCTCACATAATTTACTTAGAAATTCAACATAAATCATGTACAGAACTCAGCTTATTACTCATGTACGGAAACTCAACATATCATTCATGTACAGAGATTCATAGAACACTCAGCAAGTATAAAACTTCATTCAGGCACTCAATCATATAACTATAACTTAAATCCAACAATTACTCAGATACAAGTCATACTTCACAGAACTTCAAACACTTATTCAAACACAAGTAACACTTAAACTATCCTTATCATAAAACTTCCCTATACATACCTGATAACTCCTTACAAAGCTTGACAAAATTTTCCTAAAAGTGCTAGCCTTCTAAACGTGACCTTAAGGGAAGTGGTGCCTCTTCTCACTTAACTTATGCCTTGAAAAGGAAAGGGTGAAAATGAAATGAAAGAGATGGGAGGGAGAGAGATTCACGTGGGGTTTGGTGGAGAAAGGGAGTCTTGAAAGTGACTTCCACTTAAGGGCCCTCCTCTCTTTATATAGGGTTTGAAAAGTGATAAAATATTTAAAGACATAATTACCCTTTCTAATTAGTTACTCTTATTTGGTTCCATTAGAACTTAGTTTCATCTCATTCCATTACATCCTAACTAAACTCATAATTACTCTTCTAAATATCTTTCAGCTTTATAACAAAAATCTCCTAAGTCATGAGGACTCTCTTCCAAGTGTCATTCACTTGTCCCAATGTATTTAAGTCATGAAATCTTCGCTCTTCTTACACCCTCACTCACGTGGCCATCAAGGGGAAAGGAGAGAAGATTTTTCTTCCTTTCATGCCATCTTGTACAAATATCTTTTAAGGTTATGATGGCTTCTTATCCCTTCATTAATGGTGGCTTACAAGTGGAAAGATATTTCTTAAGCTTTCATGATTGCACCTTATCACTTTAATTCATGAACCTTAAGATATTATTCTACTCATCATGACTCATCAATTTTGAATAGGACAAAACCACCTTATCCCCCTCCTTTCCTCTCTTCACGTGGGTACCATGGCCAAGGAGAAAGATTTTTATCTTCCCCTCCTTCTACACCACGTTTTGGTTTCCTTTAAAGAGGAAAAAATTGTGTGGTTCTCCTTGTGTTCATATGTCATCTTTCATGGAGAGGAAGAATTCAATTCCAAGTTGTCTTCACACATGGCATTCATAGGAGGAAGTAAAGTTCAATTCAAACTCTTCTGCCTAAAGGATAAGATTAAATAATAGAACTCTAGAGATTTCCAGAAACTGACTTCAGTTACAGTACAAATAGCTCACAAACAGTCTATACAAAGTGCTACACAGGCTTTACGTACAAGACTGCTCTATCTTAATTCTAATTGGTCTGTTCTACTTCTGACCATCAAAATTACTAAACCATTTTATTAAATAAGTCTGTACATCCTACAATTAAGAGAAAATTCCACAGATTTTACTTATCATTTTTCCATATTTTTCTGCTGCCTGAATTCTTCTGAATAAAATTTCAAAGTTATTACCGTATAAAATTCATAGAAATTCTATTCTAAGGTTTTTCTGTCACAGCTGTATAGTTTTTAACTCTACAAATTATTCTCTATCATATGAGTCCTGTCTCACCTTATTCTGCTTCAGTTTGAAATTTCTAACTTATACACCGTGTACCGACGCTGTCCGGGAAACAATCAAATTTCTCCTAAAATTGTATATCCTTAAGATCATAAAATTCTACTGATTAATAATATATATAAAACATGTTCAATAAATGCTCAAATCATCATAAAATTCGGGGTGTTACACTTTGAGTATCACAGATGATGATCTGAGCACTGTAAAGCAAGCTAGGGATTCGGATGATGCCAAACAGTGGGAGGAAGCCATGATAGAAGAGATGAACTCTCTGATTAAAAAAAAACTTGGAGTTTTGTGGAACTACCCACAGATCGAAAGACAATTGATTGTAAGTGGGTGTTCAAGAAGAAGACTGGTGCTAATGGGGAGATAGAACGTTACAAAGCTCGCTTGCTTGCAAAAGGATATTCACAGATAGAAGGGGTTGATTATGGTGAGGTATTTTCAACTGTTGCAAAGTTAAATTCCATAAGACTTGTTTTATCTGTGGCAGCTGCATATGACTTAGAGGTGGAACAGCTGGATGTGAAGACTGCATTCCTTCATGGTGATTTGGAGGAGGTTATTTACATGAAGCAGCTAGAGGGGTTCATAGTAAGAGGTAAAGAGGACTTTGTGTGCAAGGTTAACAAGTCTCTGTATGGCCTGAAGCAATCCCCCAAGATGTGGTATCAGAAGTTTGACACTTATATGTTGAAACCTGTTTTTGATCATTGTCATGCTGATCATTGTGTTTACATGAAAAGGGTAGAAGATAGCGTTGTTATTCTAACCTTGTATGTTGATGACATGCTACTTGGCAATAGTTTGAAGATGATCAGTGCTTTAAAAAGTCTACTGGGAAAGTGATTTGAAATGAATGATTTAGGCCCCGCAAGTATGACCTTGGGCATGCAGATCAAAAGAGAGCGTCATAGAGAAAGGTTATGGTTGAGTCAGAGGAAGTACATAGAAAATGTTCTGAAGAAATTCAATATGGCTGATTGTAAACCGATGCTAACTCCCATGTCTAAAGGGTTGAAGTTATCAATTGATCAGTGTCCCAAGATTGAAGAAAGTGAAGTGATGGCATCAGTTCCTTATGCTAGTGCAGTTGGGAGTTTGATGTATGCTATGATTTGTACTTGTCCTGATATTGCCCAGGCAATGGAAGTATTGAGTAGGTTTATGTCCAAACCAGGAAAAGAGCATTGGATGGCAGTGAAGCGTGTGTGGCATTATCTTCGTGGTACATCTAACCTTGGGTTATGCTATGAAGGCATGAAAGACTCAAGGGGACAGCCACCATTAGAGCTAGAGTTCTTTGTAATTCGTCCTTAAATAATTTCAGTCCACAAAATCGATCCAATTCTTTTGAAAATCGTGGTGACTTCAACCGTGGCAGCGGCTACAGTCGTGGAAGCAATGATTCTAACCACGACAGTGGCTACAGTCGTGGAGGCAGTGACTTTGGCCGTGGTGGAGGTTGTCATAATTGCGGTAGAGGACGTGGCCGTTATGCAAATTTTCAGTGCTAAGTTTGCTTCAAATTTGGTCACAAAACAGTAGTGTGTCATTTTCGCTACGATTCTGAATTTCAGCCAAATGCTTCTCTTACTCTAGTGGAACCAGTCTTTCAAAGCAATTCTTCGAACATCCTTGGCTTAGAACAGAATCAGGGAATCAATTCTCTCAAAGATTCTCAGTCTAGTGCAATGTTGGTTAATTCTGAAAATCAAGATCCTAACTTTACTTCTTGGATACCTGATTGTGGTGCATCGTTCCATGTAAACTGTCTTTATACACTAATACGTATTTAGAAATGTATAAACAATCATAAAAGTAACATTAAATACATAATTGCAATTCTGCAAGTCCAAATTAAAAATGTATTTCTTGAAGATTAGTAAAATAAAATAAAATTATAACTCATTGTCATCATAAATTACTTTCTATTATTTACATATAGGAAAAATACTTTCATTTTCTTTTCTTCTTGAAATATTCATAAAGAGAACAATTTCTATTTTTTGGTTCATAAGGGATAATGATTCTATGTTTATATATTATACATACAAGTGTTTCATGTAGTTGTATTGGATTTTCCTAAAATACTTTAAATCTTGGATACTTCACCGATACATATCGATGAAGTATTTAAAGAGTATTGATATTGGATACGTGAAGCAAATTGAATTATTGTTGCTTCATAGGTTTGGATACTCCACGGACATGTATTGGTGAAGTATCCAGGAGTATCGTATTGGATACATATCCGATACAGATATGTGAGGCAAATTGGAGTATCGGTCTTCATAGCCTGCTAGCAACATACATTAAAGATATTTTAAAATTTGCAGTTATCATGATAGAACACCAATTGATAAACTAATAAAATACAATACTTCTGAACACAAAAATCACACATATATAGCAGTACACTTGATGTCCCAGAGAAGAGTCTCTGACAACACACTTTCCTAATATACACCCTACTATTTAGATGCAATCCTAGCCGCCATCAGTTATTTTCTATGAATATTTGGCATTGTGCAGTTTCTAATGCAGAATAATTGTTAGATTACATAATATTCTCTTATTTATTATTAGATAGCAATTAGGGATTTATTCCTTATTACTCTCATTATTAGATTGATCCTATGTAATCAATACTGATCCTATTTGGAGATATAAGGTTGGTTGGGTGGTTGGGTGAAAAGTTTGAAGAAGGGAAGGAGGGAGAGGTCGTGGGTTCGAATCCCTCAACTAACAAAAACTCTAACATTTAACAACTAACTTTGGCCGATCAAAAAAAAAAAAAAATACTGATCCTATTTTCTCATTATAAATAAAGGCTGTGTGATCATCCAAGACAGTTTCTACACAAATTCTATATGGTATCAGAGCAGATTATTCTTATTCTTTGGTGAGGTATCACAAAAATCGTGTCTCACCAAGGACCCACTGTCCTTGGTGGGCCCTCCGCTTGCCGTTTCTTTTCAATAACTAGTTTAAGCTTTTCTGGCCACTAGCAGTGGCCGCGGCTGGAGCTTTGTGACCTTTCCAGCCAGTAACCCACGGATCTTCCTTCCGCCGATCTACGCTGTGCCATTGACGGCATCTTGAAGACCCACTGATTCGTTCTCATGCACATCCTTTTGCTTGCACAAGCCCTCATAGCGGTGAACAGTACCACACTGTGCCTTTACCCTTGTTTAGCAGCCTTCCCGACGTCCTTTTGTCAGTGCCTACCTGCGACCATCGTCGCCTGTCTTTGATGACCCAAACAACGCAACCGTGCCACCGTCTTCCGCCACACATGTCCCCATGCGCGTGCATCTCACACTTTCAATGTGTGCTCTTTTCACGGGTAAACAGTACTCATCCTAACTGTGGGCCTCCAATGACTGCTGCTGAGCCATCATTTATTTGGTACGACCACACGGCTAGAACTGCCTTTTCTCTTTCTAGTAGGTTTACCACATTTGTAACAAGCTTGGTTCATATCACATATATGCTCCAGCTTGAGGGGGAGTGTTAGATTACATAATATTCTCTTATTTATTTTTAGATAGCAATTAGGGATTTATTCCTTATTAGTCTCATTATTGGATTGATTCTATTTGCTCATTATAAATAAAGGCTTTGTGTGCTAAGACACACTTTCTATACAAATTCTATAAATGTAAAGTATTTTACTGTTTCTGTGTGTTGTACCACACACATAAAATCTTTATTTATAATCTGTAATGATACATAATTAAGGAAACCCAATAATGAATAATAATGAGAGAAATCCCTAATTTTATTTACACAATCAAATCATACCAAAATGTATATTCAACACTCCCCCTCAAGCTGGAGCAAAAATGTCATATGATCCAATCTTGTTACAAATATTGTCAACTTGAGTGCCCTTGAGAGATTTTGTGAGCATGTCTGCCCGTTGGTCTTTGGAGCTGACAAAATTAGTGGTGATTTCTCCTAAAAGTACCTTCTCTCACACTCAAGCTGGAGCATAAATGTCATATGATCCAAGTTTGTTACAAATATTGTCAATTCGAGTGCCCTTGAGAGATTTTGTGAGCATGTCTACCAGTTGGTCTTTCGAGCTGACAAAATTAGTGGTGATTTCTCCTAAAAGTACCTTCTCTCGCACAAAGACAACCAATCTCTATGTTTTACTGTGTAATATTGTCTTATAATAACTATACAAGAGTAGTTATTTGATATCACATATACTCCTAATAGTAACTGCCTTAAATCCATCATTCGATCCTTCCTAAAATCTTGGTTCCCATCAATACCACCTGATTAAAAATTAGCCTTGTCCCCAAGGACTTAAATATCTGTCTTGTCCATATCAATACTGTTTCGTAACCAATTCTTAGACTGCCAAGTGTAATTGCTAATCTCAGGTTGAATTTATCAATATTTCTAGCCAATTGCATGGTTTGAAGGTGGGACTTAGGGTTAAAAGTATGGACCATGCACTTGATATCTGGTTGAAGTCCTCCCGCCAAAATTTGCTCCTCAGGCATCAGGCTATTTACTTATGAAGAGAAGAGTCAAATTTCTAAATATAATCCTCTACAGAACCTAACTACTTTGAGGTTGCTACTTCCTCATGAATTCTCAAATATTCTTCCTCCAAACCTTGGAATCAGAAGCGTTTTTAATTTCACTCAACTGAGATAATTTTCTGTTTCCCTCAAAAATATTGAACCAATGGATGGTTGGTCTATTCATGCTTAATTTAGCCAATGTTATCTTCACTTCTGAAGTATTTTGCTCTTCAAAGTATGCTTCTGCTTTGGTGATCCATTCCACAGGATCTTCTCCATTAAAGGATGACAGGCGAGAGCTCCACTTTCTTAACTGCCAATACAATGCTCATCCAAACCTTGGAAATTCAAATCTGAGCCCTAGCTGGAAGAGTTCCCTTCTTTTTGATTGTAATCATCATTTTCCTCCACTATTCTCTTCCTGAACAGCCTTTGCATCTCAAAGAGAAGCCTCTCTTCCATGCTTCCAATTTCTCATCCATTTGCAACACATTATTCGCAAATCCTGCCACTTGTTTCTCTAATAAGTTTACATGCTCAGAAACTCTAGCCATTTTCAAATGATCAACGTGCTGGCCTGACAAATATCCCTTCCCACTGATCTGGCAAGTCGAACCAAACTGATCGAATACTAATTGATAGACTAATAAAAGTTATGGCATACAATACTGGGCTCATAAATCTTACATAATACAACAATATACATGCTGTCAGAGATAAAAGTCTCCTATAGAGAGTATTCTCTTCCCACAAACTGCAAATGACAACATAGTTTCCTAATTACACATCCTGCAATTAGATATAATCCCTGATATGTAACTGCCATATGTTATTTTCCATGAATAACTGCCATAGTGAACTTCCAAATACAGAACTGATTCTGAATTATTAATACGAGTTAAGTGACTTTATATCCATAATTTCTAATAATAATTGCTTCCAATCCATGAATAGATCCCTCCTAACCCACTTGGATTTTGGCTCCCATCTTCTCACCAACTTACTGTTTATTAATGGTACAAGTTTATATGATATTTCCAGATTCATGGAAAACTGTACCTTAGAATTGACCATAAAGGTGAAGGTGCTAAGTGGCGTCGCACAGTTGGCCAGGAATTATATTCGCCATTGCTGTTGGCCTTCACAGAACAGGTAAAATGAAGTTAGATCCCCCCGGCCCAAAAAAAAAAAAATTACAATAGTTAAATCATTTGTCATTACTGGTTTCCACTTGTGATGCAGGATGGGGATAATTGGTTGCATTTCAGTCCATCCACATTTTCTACTATAGATTCTTCCTATAGTTTACCCGATAACATCGCTCTTTTAACCCTCCAGGTATGAAAGGGAGAACAATAGGGACATTTATAGAGAAAATAGAAGATGTTAAGATGCCTTCCAATATTTTACCTCATCTTTATTTCTGATGTGTATCTATTGTTTTTATGAATGCAGGAATTTAAAAATGGAAAAGTGCTCCTAAGATTGGCTCACCTTTATGAGGTTGTAATTTTCTTACCGACGTATTGATCATAATCTTTGGTTCTCTGAAAGATTTAAACTGCCCTTTCAAAATGATCTTCTAAGGATTGCTTGAGTGCAATTTTATATTTTTAACCATGATTGGAAAGATTTTTTCTGTGACCTGTTTTACTTGCATTTAACCTATGCTATAAAAATGCAAACATGCACGCATTTCTATCAAAATAATGGAAATAATATTTATGTATGTAACTGTTAGATATCAATAACAGTTTACCCATGCAAAGAACTTTGTAATCTAGCTATGAATGATTTATGGTATTTTTCATGCATCAAGATTTACAACAACTTTTTCCATTATCTTTATTCTCTATCAAGTATTTTGTTTTGCATTCAGACACCAAATACCCTATATTCTTGAATTGATGTTTGGTGCCTATTTACATATATAGATCGGAGAGGACAAAAATTACTCAGTAACAGCAAGTGTGGAATTGAAAAAGTTGTTTCCTAATAAGAAGGTAAGAGTGATTGCGAACTACTCCAAGTTAGTTTTTATCACACATCATGTACCATGCATTGTTTCCTTTTGACAACTCAACCTTTTCAGATCAATAAAGTGACAGAGACGAGTTTGTCTGCTAATCAAGAAAGAGCTCAAATGGAAAAGAGGAAGCTAGATTGGAAGGTAGAAGGCTCCACTGAAGAACCAAAGGTGGTGAGAGGAGGACCTGTTGATCCTACGAAGTTGGTAGTTGAACTTACTCCGATGGAGATTCGGACATTCTTTATTGAATTTGATCCCCTCCAAACAGTTCCTGAAGCAGAAAATCATGTGGCAATGTAGCAAAGCACCCAACACAGTAGCATCTATGCATTGTGTCTGGCTGTAATCTGATATTACCATGTAATGTATGTTATATTGTTGTAGTGCCCTCAACATGTTGCTGGACAATATGTATTTCTGTATAAGCTTTTGTAAACAAATAAAAAGTTCTGTAACTTGAGTCTCGGTGACTACTAATATTAGAGTTGCTCACACATAAAGCTTCTAGTACTAAAACTTCCTAGAATTTTAGTTTTGTAAATAGTGAAATATGAGGTTTGCTCATACATGTTGGTCTTTTCTGCTTCTGTTAGCATTAAGCTAATGAATCAGTGACTTGTCACCATCTAAAATATTTGTGCGATACAAAGGTTTACATAATCATTTGATATTTTTCGTTAAGTTAATTCTTAGTTGATATGCATTGTTGTATTAGTATAGTGATATGGCTTAATTCACATGACTTCTGCAGAATAAGAGTGTATTAAGTGACTCTTTGCAATGCTAGAATTTCTGCAGAGCTTTCATCGAGCTATGCACTAAGCAATTCATGGTGGTCGACACGGTAATCGTATATTCGAATATGAAACTTTATATGCACAAAATGAAGATTGTCAGAACACATTTTATAGTTTCCACATGATATAATAAATGTATAATGTTTTTGCTTGAATGTTATGGTAACCAGATTATTTAAATGTACATATTTTTATTCAATGTGATTGAAACATAAGACTTTAGGTGCTTAAAATCATGATTCGTGACTCAGCAAAAGGAAAGAAACCATCCGCTGTTCAGACAGGTCAGAAGCCCCACTTTATTGTTTTTCTTAAAAGGAAGTATCACTTGTCTTTGTCTGGATCTGGCTCTTATCCCGTTATCCGAAAACGTAATTAATTATTAAATTAACAAATGAAAATGGAAAATGTTTTAGTGATGATGTCAGACAAATGGAGACAATGCTAACTACCGAGGAGATTTCGATTGATTTTGATTGATGAAGGATAAAATATACTTTGATACACTTCTTAAACTCATAAATTTATGTGATTCAAGATAATATTCTTTATTTAGTACAATTTATTTTAGAAAATAAATATTTTTATTAAAATTATAAAATAACTTAAAAAAGTAAGTATTTCTTTAAATTTAAACTATATCAAATGTATTATTAACGATCATATTTTTTACTTAGTAGTTTTTTCCCTCAATATTCTTAACCATAATTTTCTTTAAATTTAAAGTAGAGTTATTTAACAAGTTTTATGCAATAAAAAATGTTAAAAGAATTGTATATATCATCTTGTCAGAAATACATCTCTTTTGGGGGAAGGATGACTTTGATTAAGTCAATCCTGAACTCGATTCTTATATTTCTTTTTTCTTTTTTCAGGGTACCGAAGAGGGTGATATCGTGCCTGGAGCGAATTCAGAGGAGGTTTTTGCGGGGAGGAAACGCAAATCAAAAAAAGATTGCTTGGGTAAGATGGGAGTTGATTTGCAAACCAAAGGAACTTGGGGGTCTGGGCATTAAAGATTTATCTAAGTTTAACCTTGCTCTACTTGGAAAATGGTATTGGAACTTGTTCCACCAGCAGGATGATTTGTGGGTAAAATATGGTGGCTGGAGGAGTTTGTGTGAGCCTAGAAGATCTGGCAGTGAATCCATTTGGTGGAGGGATCTCAGTTTACTAGGTAATTCTATTGATAGGGGGCAATGGCTTAGAGATGGGATAAAATGGAATGTGGGTTGTGGGTCTAAGATACTGTTTTGGGAGGAAGGGTGGAAAAGTGATGGGATGTCCTTAATGGAGAGGTATCCAAGACTGTATCAGATCTCTCATCAACAACAGCATTTTATCCATCAAATGGGTAACATGACACTAGGTGGATGGGAATGGAATCTTAGGTGGAGAAGAAATTTTATGGAAGGGGAGGTTGAATCAGCTGTTAATTTCATGAAAGATATTCAAGATTCGGTTATACAATCACAACAACAAGATAACTAGATCGGGCTAGCTGATTTGAGTGGTTTATACACTATGGGGAGTGCTTACAGCTTTATTGACAGTGCAAGGAATGTCACACATCATGATGATATGTTCAAGGAGTTGTGGAAGCTAAACATACCTAATAAAGCTTTATGTTTTGCATGGAGGCTGTGCAGGGATAGATTGCCGTCTAGGATGAATTTGAGTAGACGAAATGTGGAGCTCAATGACACTAGATAAGGATGAGGAGGCATCTCATTTATTCTTCAGTTGTGATAGAATTATGCCACTTTGGTGGGAATCTATGTCGTGGGCAAATATTGTAAGTGTATTTTCAATAACCCCGAAAGAACATTTCACTCAACAACTGTTCTACTGTCATCTTGGTTTCTGCATGAAGAGATGGCAGATTTGGTGGGTAGCATTGACATGGACCATCTGGTGTCATAGGAACAAGATCGTTTTCCAAAACGAAAGCTTCAATAGACAGAAATTGATGGATGACACGCTATTTACATGTTGGTCTTGGTTAAGAAACTTGGAGGCTGGTTTTAATTTTCCTTTCCACTTCTGGTCTACCAATTT
>CM023959.1:22401687-22513285 GCA_013407115.1 Glycine latifolia | reverse complement strand
GGGGGGGGAAGTCTTAAGATGTAATTTCTATGTTTTGTTCTAGTTTTAAGTCAGAACTTAGTTGGCTTTTTTCATGCTTTTTCATGCTTTAAGCCACCTTGGTTCTACTTTTGCTAATGCTAGGATGTATTCACAGTACTTTTTGTACTGTTTTTATATTATATATATATCTTTTGCTGATAAAAAAAAATCTTGTCATTTCTCATTTAAAGAATGCTAGCAATTTTTTTAAATGTATTTATTATTATTTATTAAAATTTATTAAAAATCAGCAAATTATAAATAAAAACTTGTTCAACCAAAAGTAAAACTAATAATTTGATTATTCTTAATAAAAGCTTTATATTAATATAAATAGAGAAAATTTGATTTAGATTCTTCAAAACTGGCTTTAATCTTTATGTTTTAAAAATAATAATTTGGGTTTTCATATTTATAAAATATGGTAAATTTTATCCTTAGTTTATACTTTATTTTGACTTAACTAAGAAGAAAATAAGATAAAAATGTAATAATATATTCTTTAACATATTTTTCTTATTATGTTCTCAATTATTAGTTATAATTTGTTAGATATCACAAAATTGTACTGAGTTTTACTTTTTATTTATTGAATTTTATTATGATTTTGTAGTTTTTAATAAATTTTAATTAATAAAAAAATAATGTAAAAAATGTGTTGGTAACCTTCCTTTCCTTATCAAACCAGAACCAGTGCCATTATTGTTAATGTAGGGATTATAATCAAATTTAAATAAATATCAAGGAATTAATACGCATTTTATCCTAAAAAAAGTTACATTTAAAATAGTGCAAATTACTTCTCTGTCATGCATTTTTGGTTACATTAGAAGCGAAGTCAGATTAAGAGCCGATAAAACTACCTGTCTGTACTTGCAACCTTGGAGCATAACACATGGAAGTGACTCTGATGAGCTTGCAGGATCACCACTGTGCATGATCAGCAAGGGGAAAAAGTCCTATTTTCTTACATTTTGGCAGAGAAATTAAGGAAAAAGAAAATATTTTAAGCTCTTCTTTGGCGTCTCAAACGGTTTTTCCCTTCATGGTTGAAAACGCCATTCATCATTTTCAGCATCTAATGGCGAAAAAATTGTTCTTTTTATTGACCCTTTGGGAAATTCTCCTTTGTGGGCAATCCAAGTTTATGGTGTACAACACTTCCCAGGGCGTAGTCTCTGGGAAGCTCAATGTTCATCTGGTAGCTCACACCCACGATGATGTTGGTTGAAGACCGTTGATCAGTACTATGTTGGTTCCAACAATTCAATTCAGGTGTTTTCTTTTCTCTTTCTTCGATTAAACTTGAGAACAATGTGTTTGAAAATTGCAAGTTGATTGACTTTTTTGTTATGTTGCATTTTGTAGGGAGCTTGTGTGCAAAATGTGTTGGACTCCATGGTGCATGCTCTTTTGGCTGACAAGAATATAATAACCAAGGTTAAATAAATAAAATAAAAAGAAAGAAAAATTTAAATTTAATTATATTCCGTCACAAAAAGTGTTAGCGACGGAATTAGCAACGGATTTTGCGACGGTCAGAAATGGCCAAAAGGCCATTTTTCTCTGGAATTTGGTGCCTAGAGCGTGAAATTGGCGCCTGGGGCGCCATATGCACTGGAATTTGGCGCCTGGAGCGTGAAAATGGCGCCCAGAGCGCCAAATCTCGGGCAGACACCCTATATAAAGGTTGTTTCACGAAATTTGGGGCAAAAATCTGGTTTTCCCCTTCCTTCAGCCTTTTTCCTCCATTGATGAGTTGGAGAGCTTCATACCCGCTTATCCTTTGACCTAAACACTTGATAACCAACTAGGAAAGTGATTAGAACATTGAGATGAGCTAGATCCTAGTTTCAATCTCTTGAAAAGATAGTCAATCGGAGAAATCCCGTTCTCTAGGGAATATCCTCAGAGCTTAGATTTTGAGAAGAAAGGAGTCATTTCAGAGGCGTTCAAGCTTGGAAAAGCTATCCTCTGACCTTCCTCAACAGTCTAGAGGTAAGAAACTCGATCTTTAACCGATTGAATTGTGAAAATGATTCTGGATGAGTTTGATGAACTTTTGGATAAATGAGTGAGTTAGGGTCGAAACTAGGCTTGGATTCTTTAAAGATATATGCTCAGGAGGCTGTTTAGATGAATGTTAAGCTTTGAATCTTGAATATTGATAAAGTTTAGTTTTGACTCTGACATCTGTATGAGTAGGAAGAATGTTGATATAATGATGAGTTTGAGCCTAGGTACCTTTACAAAAGATGTTCAGGAGGCTAAATAAACGGTGAAAATGTGTTAAAATAGCCGTTCTGATAAGCTTGACAAATATGGATATTTGGCCTGGTTAAGGCAAGTGAATCCTTTGAATTGGCTCATACAGAGTCTTGTAGGGACTCTAGTACGTTGAATCGGTCGAGATAGATCCTGTTGAGGGTCTGTGAATCGCCTTTGAGGTGATTAGTCCTGATAACCTTAAGATAGAAACAAAGAGGTTTAATGAAAAGGATTAGCCTTGTTTTATCATTCTGACGGTTGAGGACCGTTATTGATGTTTACATGCTCTTGTGTAGGGCGTGATTCTGACATCATTGGTGGTGGTGACCACGGATCCGGGAGAGCCGGTACAGTGCTGAGAGCAGGTAAGCTCTTTGTTCTTGGGAGTGTTTCCCTTGATTGTGTTCCACCATTCTCCAGAGGGAGTAATGGTTAATGTATAAAATTATGCATGTATATTGAAATTGTGTATTCCCATTTTGATTGAAAACATGTACTTGATGTATATGAATTGAGGTTGTGTGTATTGTGGGTTATTGAGATTCTCTGGCCAGTAGAATGGACTAGATATGGACTTCCCTTAGAGTCAGAGTTACGTGGAACAACTCTAAGTGGTCAATATATGTGTGTATGTGATAAAACCTGAGAGAATGCACCTGTTGCAGATGAGTTTCTCTCGGAAGTTCCATATATGTCCAAGTGCGTCCTGGAATAAGATACCTGTTGCAGATGATCTTTTCCCAAGCAATACAGTATAGATATATTTATATATGTGAGTGAATCCTTGGAGAATATACCTGTTGCAGATGATATTTCTCAAGGAATATAATATATCTATCTTGTGTATGTTGTATATGAGTTGAAATATACATATTATATGTTGTGAATTATTGAGGGCCGTGATGGCTAAATGATACTGATGTGGGTTGTAAAAAGGGTACTGATAAACCCTTGAGACATATGTATATGTGTTGTTATGGCTTGAGAGCTGTGATGGCTAGTTGTAATGCCAATTTTGATATTATATGCATAGAAGTGAACCAGGGGGAGGAAAGACCTCCAAGGACCCTGAGTTTACTGAGATTTTTATCTTACCCCGTGTGTTGGGGATTATATTTGCAGGTGAGACGCAGGGAGAAGCTGAGAGATCCCAGGGCAAGAGGCCTATGCAGGGATAGATTGTACATAAACCCTAGGCATAGTTGATGAGAGCATGTTGGCTCCATTCTTTTGTTGTTTATGCCTATTGTTTTGTGGTTTTGTACCCTGAGGGGATTATATGTACATTTATGTATAGAGGATGTATATTTTGATACTTCACCATGTATAATGTACCACTGATGTTATAATGACGTCATATTTTGTTTTGCTTCCAAATGAAATTGTTTATTTTGAAATTGTTGCGTAAATGGATATAATGGAATGTTAACAAACCGGACGCGTACGGGGCATTACAAAGAATAGAAAATTTATCTATGTTGAGATGGTAAGTTAACTTTTTTTGTTTTTACCCCCTTATGTGTTGCTCTCTTGAGTTTCCTTTATTGGATTGAAGTGCTTCTGCTTGTGCCTAAAGGAGGTAGACAAGTTGGTCTTTTAGGTTCAATGTAGTGATGCTCCAAGATACAATACGAAGTTCATCATTTCCTTCTTTAGCCAATGCCTTCCTTGGCATTTTATCTTCCAAATGTGATGTCTTATATTTAATATCCCTCTTGTGCCAACAGATTAATGTTGCTTCTACAGTAGGTTGATAGACCTAAGACCGTTAATGCTTGTGACATTGACTAATAGGAATATTTAGATAATGAGAAAAATATATATATTTTAAAATATGGACTACTTCTAAAGCTTTTTCCTAGAATGTTAACTATTAATTTCTCTCTCTGTAGATCAACTCGATACTGCTGTGTTATAGGGCTTACTAGCTTATGAAATTGGTGGATAGGAATATCAAGAGAGTTTGAGGGTTTGTCAAACACCAAGTTTTGAACTCATATATATTTGAATCTCTTCTTTGTAATGTAAATTTATATTTATATCGAACATTTCCTGTTTTGCATTCCTACCCTGTCATTGTTTATATGCGTGAACATAGCAGTAACTATATGTTCATTTTACGCGTAGGCTGTTTCTTATTAATTCCTTCACTTTCATCATTGCAGGCCTTTTTCAAGCGATGGTGGAGAGATCAAAGTGAAGCTGTTCAGGATGTAGTTGAGAAACTCGTTAGTTCGGGTTAACTAGAGTTCATGTAAATTACATTTCTGATTAAAAATTTCACAGCGATTAAGATCTAAGTCATCATTCATGTTTGTGAGGGTTCCAAAAACTATGGACGAATGTCTCTCTCCATTTATTATATTCTTCATTTGTCTTGTATTTGGGTATTGATGTTATTTCTTTCCTTTATTTTCTGCTTGTTACAGAAATGGTGCCATGGCTATGCATGATGAGGCAGTAACACATTACATAGACATGATTGATCAGACTGCTCTTGGACATCAATTTCTAAAAGAGGAATTTGGTGTGACTCCCAGAATTGGTTGGCAAATTGATCCTTTTGGACATTCTGCTGTGCAGGCTTACCTGTTGGGAGCTGAAGTATGCCACAGATCTTCAAGCGATGAATCTTGTCATGACTAATGAATATATTTTGGAAAAAAATAGCTGTCAGAAGTACTAATTTCTTTGTGGGCTATCAACTGGTTCTACTGTGTATGCAGGTTGGCTTTGACTCATTTTTCTTTGGTCGGATAGATTACCAAGATAGGGCTAAGCGCAAAAAGGAGAAGAGTCTTGAGGTTATCTGGCAGGGTAGCAAGAGCCTTGGCTCCTCTTCCCAGGTGAATATCAAGAAATGTTTTTTTCTCTTTCAATATTTTGTATGGTTGTCTTTTTTTTTTTAATGATTGATGTCTCTTTAACTAAATATATCTTTTAATTTTGTTGTGTATCCTTGTTGCCTTTGTGTTCTTCCAGATCTTTGCTGGAGCATTTCCAGAAAATTATGAGCCACCTTCAGGATTTTACTTTGAAGTTAATGCTGACTCAGCAATAGTTCAAGTAATATTATATGATGAACTTGTTAATTTTGCTATCACATGTTAACTATTTTTGTTCTCTGCTGTGCTAAATTTTGTATACTTGAATGCTGAAGGATAACATGGAATTGTTTGATTAGAATGTCCAAGATCGAGTGAATGACTTTGTTGCTGCTGCATTATCACAGGTAAGTTGATCAAGTTTGTCTTCAAACTGCTAAAGAAGATATATTACTTTTGTGATACAAGAACATATTTAGAGACTAAAACTGAATTGAGTGATTGTTAGAGAGAGTTATATACAGGCATTTCTATCCTAAATTGGTTCGTATTTACAACAAATACTTTTAGAAATTGTTAGAGTTCAAAGAACGAAAACAAATATTTAGTGATGCAAGAAAAAATGATTACTGTCATTTGTGTTTGATACAATTGTAATCATCATTTATTGTTGACTATTGATTTGTTTATGTATTAATGATCAATTAGCAATGTGAATGTCTCTTTACAAATATTGTGCATTTATGTTACATATATAAAATTTTCTTAACATATCTTGACCTTTTCCTATATTTATGTTTTAAAAATTCTCCATATCTGTATCATATTGTACCAATTTCTATTATGTATCTAGGCTTCTTAGTTGCATCTCTTTTGAGCTTATCATCTTTATATAGTGAGTGATGTTTGCATCAGACTATCTAGTGATTTATATTATACACTACAATGTATTCTGATTATTTGCCTAGTGCAATGTTGGATTATGATATTAGCATGTTATGATCTGTTAGATTTTCTTATGGTTGGTGCTTTCAAAAGATGTTTCCTACCTCCTTTAATGACAATCCATCTCAACCACACTTATGTGTTCATAACTTGAAACTTGAATGAGAACTTTAATTTTGCTAATAAGTTTGAACTAGAGGGAACTTTAATGGCCTTTATGCTGGATCTCACCTGAATCGTTGTCCTACACTGTTTCATTTTCAGGCAAACATAACTAGAACAAATCACATAATGTAGACAATGGGAACTGATTTTGAGTATCAATATGCACATACATGGTTCCGACAGCTGGACAAGCTTATTCATTATGTAAACATGGTAACTTTCTCACATACATGAATCCATTTGATTGTGATTTAACTCATGATTTGACTTTATGTCTTTGTTCTTGGTGTAATTATGAACTGTGTGATTGCTAAAAGTTTGTTTGATGGACAACTTTAGGATGGACGTGTCAATGCTCTGTACTCTACACCATCCATATATACTGATGCAAAATATGCTACAAATGAGTCCTGGCCTATCCAGACTCATGATTTCTTCCCGTGAGTTTAATATTTAGTTGTTGCATAATATGTTTGCTTAATTTTTTTTTCTGTGTATGATGTTTTGCCTCATATATGCATGAAACAAATACCAGTTATGCAGATCATGCAAATGCATACTGGACTGGATACTTTACCAGTAGGCCAGCTATCAAACGCTATGTCAGATTAATGAGTGGCTATTATTTGGTATGATTTGTATATTTGCAGTTTACAAGGTAGTCAATGTCTTCCACTGGTGTTTGGAATTTACTTTCTACTAATAAATTATTAGGCTGCAAGACAACTAGAGTTTTTTAGGGGGAGAATGAATTCAGGGCCAAATACAGACTCATTAGCTGATGCTTTAGCAATTGCGCAACACCATGATGCAGTCACTGGCACAGAAAAGCAGCATGTGGCTAATGATTATTCTAAACGATTGTCAATAGGCTACAAGGAGGTGTGATTTCATCTTATCTGTCTTCAAGTAATTGTTATAACCATTTGTCAGCGTATCATCTGATGACATATATATTGCCTTTGTTAAGGCAGAGGATTTGGTATCATCATCGCTGGCTTGCTTGATTGAGTCGCCATTGCTTACTACATGTCAAAACCCAATTACAAAGTTTCATCAAGTAAAAGAGCTCAAATCCTTTTAAGTTTGTGCACTGTCTTCATTACTTGCTGAAATGACCTGCTTCTTCCTTGTCTTAAAACTGTTTCTCATAACATGTAGTTGATAAATTATTTCTTATCCTTTATTATTCCTTAGCTGATAGGAAATTACCATTTAGTATTGTTTATTTTTCATGGATTATATTACTGTCTTCATCTTCACTACATTGAAATATCTTTATTTCTCAGGTATTCAGCATGCTATAATGTTCTCACATGTTAAAAAATGTTGTCATATTTCATGTATTAAGCATGTTGATTTATAAGGGAGATTTTCTTAGCAATAATATTTATATAAGAAGAAATATATTGAGACAAGGATAAGAATATGACAGAGGGAAAGGAGGTTAAGAAATCCTCCTTAAAAAAGAGAAAAGAAAAGTATACATCAAGGGCCAAAAGACATCAATGTAGTGGAGCTACCCAATTCCTTAATATTTCTGCAAGGATTACCCCTTTGAAATAGGCATGTGCTTTACACTATGTGGAAGCCAAACACCTAATATTATCCCAAAGCAACTAGTTATCTGAATAGGTTGAAGTTGATGGAAGACACTATTTTTTTTTTGGTCCTGGCTCAAAAATTTGGAGCCAGGTTTTGACATTCCTTTTTATCATTGGTCTAGCAATATGAGGGATAGTTTTGGTCTTCAGGGGAGGGTTTAATTTGTATAAGTCTAAATTCTAATATTTTGGGGAGGTTTTGGCCCTAGCAGATAGTCAGAATGCTGGTGTCTTTGTTTCTATGCTTTAAGCCACCTTTGTTCTGTGTTGTTCTTGTTAGGTTGTATTCACAGCAGTACTTCTTGTACTGCTAGTACTATATTTCTAATAATATTATTATCTTTGCCGATCAAAAAAAAAATCTGAATAGGTATCCTAAAAAATGCGAGAGCTTAGCTCCACCCAAATGCACCCAAATGTAGCAAATATAATACTGTGTCACAAACCTTGGGTTCTTTACTTCTTCCAAAACTAGTAAAACTGGTCAGTAATGGTCCATGAATTCTGAGCTTGCATGAAGCAGTAGCAGCTGAACAATGAAAGAAGTGAAGAACAAATTCTGAGCTTGCACCATAACATACTTACAAGGGAAATTGCCTTATGTGGCCTATGCTTCTATAGCTTGTCATTGTGTTAGAAACTGGATCAGAACACTCTGAACTAGCATAAATTTACTGGTTAATTCTTCAATTTATCCTGGTTCCAATAGATGGCAGTACCAGAACAGCAGAATTACAGAAATGAAAGCAAAACAGGATGTTTGAGAGACCCTGCACTCTCCCTTACTGACTTCTATTTTTTATTTTTCATCTCCCTAACTCCTTTCTTATAGCTATATGGGTCAACTTCCTTTTTGATTTCCTTATATAAATCACTCAATTCCCCTTGATTGTGCAATCTGATATATGAATCATTCAATTCCATGTAATTCCCCCCCTCTGCCATTTTCTAATATAGACTCTATTAATAGGTGGCTTCCTAACACATTTGTATTTATTCTTTAAAGCACAGCTGTCCAAATAAAATAATTAGGTCTAGTTTAGATAAAATTCTTAACAAAAACTTATTGGAAGAGAAAATAACGAGGTAAAATTAATCAAACTCCTCTCATAGGTTAAAAATCAAGTTAAGCATCTCAATCCTAGAAGAAGTTGGATAAGCGAGTTTCTAAAAAAACTGAAGAGCATAAGTTGATTTTAACATATGAAAAAAGTTGGACTCATTTTACCTCCTTATTTTCTTCTCTTGTAGAAACTGGGCCTTAACCTTAAAAGGAGTTAAGAATTGAAAATAGATTTGCCAGAAAACACCCTGAAGGATCAAGAGACCAAATTCTTTTAATTTGATTGAAGGACCAATGAACCTAATCCAGGGGACTTGGAAGAACCTCCAATTTGGAGAATTCTTCCAAATCTTGAATACTAAAAATCCCCAGAAACAACAGAATCTCAAATACTAAAAATCTTAGATTAAAGTGTTGTTTAAGGTAGATAGATAAAAAAATAAAAGTGTTGTTCAAGGTAGATAGATGAAAAGGTCAAGGGGCAGCTAAATTAAAAGTTGATTCCCCTACTGAACAGTGACATGAGAGACATTATCTTCTTGCAAGGAAATAAAAACGTTAAAAGGTGGCATAACTAAGCACAACAAAAGTAATTTCTTTTCCAGCAATTTTCTTGTATGTGTTATTATATACAGTTTGTCCATCCAATCTCTTCTGTTGTATTTTGATATAGTCCAATTAGTCTTGTTAAAAGAGAATAAACAGATACATATTTTACTGAGAAACTGATAGGGAGGAGATTGGACCAGCTTACACAGAGCCCAAATTCAAGCAATAGACTGGCCCAATATTAGTCTATTAGAGGAGGGCCAAGACCAAAGGAGTAGAGAAGGCCAGTGGCTGACGTGGAGGAGTCTGTTTTGCGTAGTACGCAGTGTGTGTAGTGCGTAGGGTGAAGGATGAGAGAGGTTTGGGAATCAGTTAGTTAGTTTGTTGCTTTATAGTGTGGGATGGTCATCATTAGGAGGCATCCTAAATCAAGAACTTTTCTACAGGTGTAGAGGGCTATTGGAGTGTTTCCATAGCTGGGGGCCTTGGTGCTCATATTTTGATTTGCTACATTTTTACTGTATTGAACATTTCTGCAGAATTATATCATTTCTCTCCCTCTATTTGGATAGAAGGAAGTTTATTCTATCAGAAACCGTGTGCCTGAATACACCACAGAAGACAGTTTATATAGGCTTTATTGAATTAATTACATATGATTAGAGAATATTCAGTTTTCCCTAAATCAGATTTTTTTTTTTTTTATCAGCAAAGATAATAAAATATATATGATAAAGGAGTACAAGAAGTACTAAAAAGAGAAAAAGGCCAGCAGTAAGCCTAACAGAGCTTTGGCAACCTAAAACATGGTAACACCCCAAATTAAGGTGCCAAAGGTCAACCTAAGATTAAGCTCACCAAGTTGGCCAAAAGAAAACTATAGGAGACCAAAAAAAAATAGAACCTCCCCTATTGACAGAAACCATCTCTAATATGACTAGACCAATGGTAGAAAGGAATATTAAATCCTTTCTCCAAATTTGCTAACCAGGACCAACAAAAGAATAAAGCATCCTCCATCAGCTTAGACCCATTAAAGCTTTCATTATGGAAAACAATCCTATAATAAATTCAGAATATCTCACTGTGATTCTCAACAGGTCTTATTATATAATAACATTAGAGCTTTATGTGTTCCTTCTCTCTCTCTCTAGAAGATTATAATGATTAGAGCTTAGATATGATTGTTAGCATACCCTTATGTACCGAAGGAATATAAAGAATGTTGTAAAATTAGCATTTAATTTGGGTATTGAAAAAAACAGCAGTTCCTTTTTCATGTATCTGTGTATCAGTGTATGTTTCCATTATGTCTACGTCTATGCAGCCTGAACATATGAGAGAGAGAGAGAGAGGTTCTTTAGAGAGAGAGAGAGTGGGAGAGTTCGAGACATAAACAGAGAGTGGGACAAAGTAAATCTGGTCGAGAGGGGTGGGGTTAGATTTAGGGGCGGTTCTCGTGATGGCTATAGCGTCTACGGGAACAAACAACATAACTCGACGGCTGGTGAGGCACTACGAAGAACAGGATACACGGGAAATTGGAGGGATGCCGTAGACATATCGTCCTTCTACTTCACTCGGTTCCCTGAAGAGATGAATGAAAGGGACCTTTGGTTCGTTTTCAAGAAATGGGGGGATGTCAGGGAGGTGTTCATTGCAAGAAACCGGAATAGGCAAGGGCAAAGATATGGCTTTGTACGCTTCAAGGGGGTGGGTGATGCTGTCTGGCTAGAGCGCCGGCTTGATAACCTCTTTGTGGGGGGGGAGTAAGATTCATGTGAATCTCCCTAAACACGATAGGGGACGGAGGGTGGGAGCGTATACAAAGTAGCAGGTGGTGGCCAAGAAGGGGGCGATGGAGTTTAAAGAGCGAGTTAAGGACAAAGGCAAAGCTAAGGTTGATGGCGTGATGGAAGAAATGGGGGTGGCCAAGCCGAAACATACGCTACACTACCTGCACCGTTCATATGCGCAAGTGGTAGCGGCAAGAAACCATACAAGACCTAGGAGGGGTGCGGCGAGATATGGAAGGGAGGTGGGGAAGCCATCTACGTCGACCATTCAACTATCTATTCCTCTGGAAGGTCGGAAGTGGTGTTGCAAAGCTTGGGTCGGGAGGCTCTCGAATGTAAAGGCTTTTGACAGACTAGAAGAAGATTTTATGTGGGAGGGTGGTGAGGAAGTCAGACCCAAATATATGGGTGGTGACATGGTGTTATTGTCTGGTCTTACCGACTCCAAAGTAGCCGCTATGTGCAGAGAAGCTGAAGAACATGGTTCTTCCATGTTCTACTCGTTGGAAAAATGGCATCCTAGTATGAGACCAGGCTCCAGGCTGGTATGGATCTTATGCTGGGGTATCCCACTTCATGCGTGGGATACCGAATGGTTCAAACAAATTGTTAGTGGAATGGGGGACTTGGTGGATGTCGATGACGACACGGCTGACCTCCATCGGCTGGACAGAGCACAGATATTATTATCTACTTCATGGCTGCCCAATATCAATCATACAATAGTGGCAACTATTAATGGTGAGGAATTTTGTATCAGTGCAGTGGAGGAAACTTGCTTTCAATCTTGCAAGTGTTTAAGACGAAACTATGATTCATCGTCGGATGTGATTCTATCTGAAGAATGTGAGTCGGGGAGGGATGAGTCGCCGGGGGTTAGCTTGGTGGTGGAGAGCCCGAAGATTTGGGCGGTTGGTGACGGAGTGGATAGCCGGGCTAGGTGGGACGAAAGGGTATTACCTGTGGGACAGTGCTCACCACAGAAACCGCTGGATAATAACCAATTTAACAGAGGCACCCATTCCGAGGCTGAAGAGACCCAGAATTTTGGGTTTGGGTGCTGGCACACTTTCACAGAAATGGCTATGGTCAATAAGGGTCAGGATGCGTGCCAGGAGGGAGAAGGGGGTCAGCTAGCCTTGGCAGAAGAAGCAGGTGGCGCGATGACGGAACGTACGACTTTCGTGGATAAAGGTGATGTGCATGTAGAAGGAGATGACCAGGAGACAAAAAAGTGGGATGTAGGAGTTACAGAGGTGGACCCACATATGTCACCTAGTGGCAGTAGACATAGGCACGTGACTGGGGAAATAAAGAAAACCCAATCGGTCTACAGTCCCATCATAATCCGTAATGGCAAAATGGGCCATAATTGCTCAGGCCCACAGTCCCAATGGAAGGTTTACTCTAGACTAAAGGGGGGTAAAAAGGATTTGGGGCCCAAAACACAATTCCAGCAGCCCGATAGCAAAGGAAAAGACTATGCTGTATCATCTCCGTGCTCTGGTGACCCTCAGGCAATGGCATCGAGTAGTGACCTAAAAGAAGCTGCAAAAAAATATTGATAACTGTTTGACTAAGATAGGCTCTTCTGGGAGTGAAAGTGGTCCTGATAGGGAGAGAGGCATAACAGCTCCAAGTCCTAATTTGAGCGAATGGAGGAAAGATGTGGTTAGAGAATGGGTGCTAGCAGAAACACTGGTCACTGGGTATCAGCTGCTGTAACCCAGATGTTATGAAAAAAAAAATGTCATCCATGGAAGATAGGGATGTGGAGGAGGCTAAGAAGTTGGGAAATAGAGTAGGTGACCCATGAAGATCATGTCTTATAATATTCGAGGGCTGGGAGGGGGGGATTAAATGGTCTGCAATTAGAAAGCTGGTCACAGTGGAGAGGGTGGATTTCTTATGTTTACAAGAAACTAAAAGAGAGGACGTTGACAAAAAGCTATGCCAGGCTTTGTGGGGGGGATCCGGAGGTCCAATGGGAATTTATACCTGCCATTAACAGAGCTGGTGGGCTGTTATGTCTATGGTCTGAAAAGGTGTTTATCCTCACATCCAAGGTGATAGGTGGGGGTTTTGTTTACCTGGAGGGCAATTGGGTAGCGGATGATACTAAAATTGTCATTGTGAATGTATATTCACCATGTGAGGCATCCCAGAAGAGGTGTTTGTGTGAGGCTATCAAGCTGTTGAGAGATGCTAACATGGAGGGGCTGTGGTGTGTTATTGGTGATTTTAATAATGTTAGGAGACCATCTGAACGTATGGGTGTATGTCACAAACCTTATGATGAAGGTATAATGAGAGACTTCAATGTTTGGATTGCTGATCTGGAGGTTGAGGAGGTACCCTGTTCTGGCAGAAAATTTACATGGTATAGGCCTAATGGCACTACCAAGAGCAGACTGGATAGGGCTTTTGTGTCTGCTGAATGGCTTGAGAAATGACCCAGTTCTTCCTTGGCCATACTGGACAGAAACTATTCTGACCATTGCCATATTCTGCTGTCATCTTCTTCTGTTGATTGGGGTCCGAAGCCTTTTAGGTTTCTGGATTGTTGGCTATAGGACAAGTCTTTTCAGAAGCTTGTGATTGAATGCTGGAATTCAAATCAGGTAGCTGGATGGGGGGGGTTATGCACTTAAAGAAAAGATTAAAGGCTTGAAAACAAAGCTGAAAGCATGGAACAAATCACAATTTGGGAATATCCAACAGAAGATAAAATCCTTAGAGGTGGAGCTTAATAGGCTTGACAAATTAAGCGAAGATAGGCAGCTGGATGATGATGAGTTAAAGATGAAAAAACAAACTCAGGAGGAGCTATGGGCTGCTGCTCACTCATATGCTTCACTCCTTAGACAAAAAGCGAGGACCAGATGGATTAAGGAAGGCGACTGTAATTCCAGGTTCTTCCACCTGATTGTGAATTGGAGGCGCAGAAATAATTTGCTTAATGGGGTGCTTGTTGAGGGATGCTGGATTGAGGAACCTTCAAGAGTTAAGGCCGAAATTCGATCTTTCTTTAAAAAGAGATTTGAAGAACCAGATTGGGCAAGACCTAAGTTGGATGGGGTTGCTTTTAACTCCATTGGACAGCAGCACAATGATCTTCTCTTAGCTGGATTTGGTGAGTTGGAGGTGAGGGAGGCTGTGTGGGCTTGTGGGTCTGAGAAGAGTCCTGGGCCTGATGGGGTTAATTTCAAATTTATCAAAGCTTTCTGGGATGTGCTCAAACCGGACTTCATGAGGTTCTTGGATGAGTTCCATGCAAATGGCAACTTTCCCAGGGGAGGAAACGCATCATTTATAGCCTTGATCCCTAAAGCTTCGGCACCACAGGGGTTAAATGATTACAGGCCTATTTCCTTACTGGGTTGTATGTATAAGATTGTGGCCAAAATCTTATCAACTAGGCTTAAAAAGGTGCTACCTGCCATCATTGATCAGCGTCAATTTGCTTTCTTGGAAGGGAGGCACCTTTTACACAGTGTGCTGATAGCAAACGAAGTGGTGGACGAGGCTAAAAGGAATAAGGGAAGCTGTCTGGTGTTTAAGGTTGATTATGAAAAGGCATACGATTCAGTTAGCTGGGAATTCCTGTTTTATATGCTGACCCGCATGGGATTTGATTCCAAGTGGATTTCGTGGATAAGAGGATGCCTGAGCTCAGCTTCTATCTCTGTTTTAGTTAATGGGAGCCCTTCTGAGGAATTTATCCCACCGCGGGGCCTCAGACAAGGAGACCCTTTAGCCCCTCTCTTGTTTAATGTCGTAGCTGAGGGCCTCATTGGTTTAATGCGAGAAGTGCAACGTAAGGAGCGATATGAGGGCTATAAGGTGGGGAGGAATCTGGTTGACATCAGCATCCTGCAATATGCTGATGATACTATATTTTTTGGAGCTGCATCAGCGGAAAATGTATTATCTATCAAGGTCATGCTAAGGACCTTCGAGCTAGTATCGGGTCTAAAAATTAACTTTGCTAAGAGTAGCTTTGGGGTATTTGGCAGGAATGAACAGTGGGGTAACGCTGCTGCTGCATATTTAAATTGTAGGAAGATGGATTTTCCTTTCTCATATTTGGGTGTTCCTATTGGGGCAAACCCTAGGCGTGCTACAACATGGGCCCCTTTGATCAAGAAGTGTGAGGGCAGATTGGCTAGCTAGAAGCACAAGCACCTGTCCTTTGGGGGGTGGGTTACTTTGATCAAATCGGTCCTTAACTCGTTACCCATTTTCCTTCTATCCTTTTTCAAGGCTCCAAGGAAGGTTATCGATAGCTTGATAAGAGTCCAAAGGAAGTTTTTATGGGGAGGTAATGAAGATCAAAAGAAAATTGCTTGGGTCAGCTGGGAGGTAATATGCCAATCTACTGAGTGTGGAGGGCTGGGAATTAAAGATTTAAGCAGGTTCAACAGTGTCTTAATTGGGAAATGGGCTTGGAACTTATTCCACCAGCAGGATGAGCTTTGGGCACAAGTCCTGATTTCGAAATATAGAGGGTGGAGGAATTTGGAGGTGTCTAGAAGGTCGGTTTCTGAATCTATCTGGTGGAGGGATCTCAGCTCCATTTGCTGCACATCCGCGGTTAATTGTGGGTTGTTTAGTGGAAAGAAATGGCTGATCGGGTGTGGCTCAAGGTCTTTATTCTGGGAGGATGGGTGGATGAATGAAGGGTTATGCTTGAGAGATAAATACCCTAGGTTGTACCAGTTATCCCTCCAACAACAACATTACATCAATTGCATGGGTACACTATCCCAGCAGGGGTGGGAATGGCAGTTGAGGTGGAGAAGATTCTTCATGGAAGGTGAAGTGGAATCTGCTGTCAAATTTATGGAGGATATCCAGCAATTTGTGCCCAGATCACAGCAACAAGACTCCTGGGTGTGGGAGGATGGTATACCTGGAAAATACACTGTCAGAACAGCATATAATTTTCTTTGCAGGGAACAGCTAACAGCATGCCAAGCCTTTAAGGAATTATGGAAACTTAAAGTCCCTAGTAAAGTGTCCTGCTTTGCTTGGAGACTGTTTGGCGACAGACTTCCTACGAAGAGGAATCTTATTAGAAGAAACGTGGATATTGCTGATCCATCATGTCCTTTCTGCAGGGCTTCTAATGAGGATGCAGCTCATTTGTTCTTCAGCTGTGATAAAATTAGGCCGCTTTGGTGGGAAACATTGTCCTGGTTATCTATTCGATGCGCCCTACCCCTACACCCAGTTGAACATTTCAGCCAACACTCTTTATACTCCCTCATTGGGCTATGCTCGCAGAGATGGTTGACCTGGTGGCTAGCTTTGACATGGGCTATTTGGGGACACAGAAACAATATCATTTTCCAAAATGGGAGTTTCAACAGCCAAAAGCTGATAGATGATGCTCTCTTTTTCTGTTGGTGGTGGACTAAAAACATGGAGAAAGGCTTTCACATGTCGTTTCATGTCTGGTCTTGCAACCTTAGGGATATCTTTTGTACTCAGGGGAGGTTTTAAGATCACCTGTTTTGGGGGTTTATGTCCATCCTTGCTATGGCTCTTTAATTCATGTCTTCTATGTATTAGGTTGCCATAGTTTGGTTTTTCATATCATGGACTACTTTTGTTTTTCATACTTGTAGCTATCTTTTACTCATATATATAATATATTTTTGCCGATCAAAAAAAAAAAATTGGGTATTGATAATTTTTTATTATCATATCCAAGTTCAAGCTGTAGTGTATTTTGATATTTGTTTTTCCTTTTCATATTTTACAGTGTCCACTTTTGAACATAAGTTACTGTCCTGCATCAGAAGTTGATCTGGTTCAAGGAAAGAATTTGGTAAAATATTTATTTCATCACATATTTTGTCCTTCTTTCCTCAGTGTTATTGTTTAATATTTAATTTTTAAATTATATCTTCTCACAAGCTTTTTCTATACTTAGGTTATTGTAGTTTACAACTCTCTAGGTTGGAGGAGGAATGAAGTGATTCGGATTCCAGTGAGTGATGTCATTCTAGTATTTCTTGATTGTTGTAAATTCATTATATGGTGGCTCTGAGAGCATTTGAAACTAATATAATGAAAATTATCATAATCTTACTCAACTTTGATTCTTTCAGTGATCTTTATTCATCAACTATTAGTGTCTTCAATTTGATGTTAAAGATTATTTGGCATTAGTATTATTTACTTATAATCTACTGAAATATATGTAGTATTTGCAAAGACAGACTTGTGATTTATGATCTATTTAACTATGATAGTGCTTACTGTGTGTGTATAGATAGATGCCAGTAATGTATATTTTGGTGTTGCAAACATCTTCAGGTTGTTGAGGCCAATGTTAGAGTTCAAGACTCTAATGGTATAGAAATAGAATCTCAACTTCTTCCTCAGGCTGAGAAATATGTAGACTTAAGAAATTACTACGTGAAGGCATATCTAGGACAAACTCCACCCAAGGCACCTAAGTACTGGCTTGCATTTACAGTTTCTGTACCACCACTTGGTTTTAACACATACACTGTCTCAACTGCCAAAAGTACAGGTTCAATTATAGATTGCTTTAGTATTTAATTTAAAGAGTTTATTTATTCCATGCTCATAACAAATAAAATGATTTCTGTTTGTTTTCAGGGTCCACAAGATCATCACTAGAGATATATAAAAGTATTGAAAAGTCTAAATTTGAAGTTGGTGAAGGCAATTTGAAGCTTACATTTTCTGCGGATTAAGAGAAGTGTACCAATTATGTTAATATGAGAAACCTGGTTTGTGAGACTTCACTTTGCATGACATGATTCCCTTTTAATTAGAAACTTTTTATGTGTGTAATCATGCCTATGTATTTGTGCTGTTCTCTTTCCTCTTTTCATGATTTAATATATTCTTTAGCTTTGATATTTAAATGGTTGGATAGAAAAATGAAAAGCAAAGAAGTAAAACTTGATTAATACTGTTACTTTTGACATGGAAGGTTGAGGAACAGGTTGAACTAAGTTACCTATACTATTCTGGATACAATGGAACTAATCAAAAAGATCCACAGGTGAATGGATATTTTTTACTGTAGATACAAATATGTTGGTTAAATATGCTTTTAGTCCCTGTAAATATAAAAATGTTTATTTTTAGTCCCTAAAAAAAATTGTCTTCTTTTGGTCCCTTGTTTATGGAAATAGGGACCCATACATGATACATTTCCATAAATGAGGGACCAAAAAATGACTTTTTTTTTAGGAACTATGAGTGAACCTGATCCTATTTGCAAAGACTAAAGTAAGGACATATTTATCCCCCAATATGTTATTCACTTTTTAAGTCTCCTGGCATCCTACTTTTGATATAACTGCATTTTAAATACCCTCACAGAATTCTGGGGCCTATATCTTCCGTCCAAATGGCACACATCCCATAAACCATGAAAAGAAGGTTTGAAATTCTTTCTGTTATAAAATATTCCTACAAACAAATTCCCATAACAACTTTCACTTTAATTTTCAGGTTCCATTGACTGTTTTGCATGGACCATTGCTAGATGAAGTGCACCAACAAATCAATCCATGGATATATCAGGTGTTTTGCTTGTTACATCTTTAACAGCATCTTCATATTACTTTTTTATTAATAAACTTCTTTCCTATTTAGCAATATGAAATTGTCATTTCATAATGAATTGAATAAAATGTATAGTGTAAAAGGGAAGACATGAATTGCATGTTACCTTCTTGACAATCTTAATATGTTAAATTTTCATTGGCTTATATATCATTTTTAGTCAAATAGATTAACAATATAATTGATTTTAGTATAGTTTTCCCTCTAAATGATAATTATGGCTTTACCTTATAGTTTAAATTTTAGATGGAACAGTTCTTGACACTCAATATTATGCAAATTATTTCAATGTTCTGATACTAGAAGTAAACGAAACAGTAAACAAAGCTTTAGGGAGGTGCACTTAGTGCCATCCTGATAATTATTTCACACTATCCAATTTTGCAAAATAATAATTGAATGTTGCCATGCATAGCCTGGAGGCAGTTTTGCCTGTCATCCCAGACGCTTAGAAAAATAATTTGTCCCACTTCATGAATGAGGTCTAGCAAAGTGGAACCAACCCCATTATCAGTATATGTTCAACTCCAGTTTGTAGTTGTCTCAGCTCCAACTTTTTATTCCATAATGATTATAATTATAGTAATAAATAATTAGGAATAAGACTTTTTTATCTACTTCTTATCTAACATTAGAAATTAATGTGCTTCAAATATGCTTGCAGATTACCAGACTATACAAAGGAAGGAGCATGTAGAAGTGGAGTTTATTGTAAGCTTTTAAATAATTGTTTTTAAATTTACATTTGTGTCATTCTCCTAACCATGGTATAAGCTGTCTATGACTGTTTGATTTTCCTTTGTTGGTGTTGTTTGTATACATTGTGGTAAATATTGAGATATATTTCATATAAGGATTTCATGTAGAGAATGTTGGAAACTTATTTGAACTTATGGTATTTGGAATATCAGGTTGGCCCTATACCGATTGAAAATGGAATTGGTAAAGAAGTTGCCACTCGGATTTCAACTACTATGGAAACCAACAAAACATTTTACACGGATTCCAATGGGCATGATTTTATCAAAAGGGTATTCAGCTCAGATTAAGTTCCATAAAATACTGCATCTTAATAGTTTAGATCATCCATAAGTGTTGGCACTAGATGCTACCTTGCAAAACTTTCATTATTGTCTTTTGTTGAAATTATTGGGTTTAAGGTGTAGAGAGAGGGAAAGGAGAAAACAAAGATTGAATGCAATAGAATTGATATTGACCTGATACAATATGCTTTAATATAGTGATAAAATGCCTATAGCATTCACCCCTATTGATACTAATAATCCTAATTAAATAAGGAAACAAATCATAAAATATTACAAAACATGGAAACTAAAACTAATCCTTAGAGATAATTTCTAAAGACAGTCTAAAAAATTCTATAAGATAAAATATTGATATTAAGATACTCTGCTAGATGACCCTTAATTACAAGGGTCTATGAGAGGAGATATCGGGGGGGGCAGCAGGGAGTAAAATAACTAACTGTTATTGCTAGAATTGAGATTGACTTGATGTGATATGTGCTTTGATGTATTATTGATATTATAAGATATTCCAACATCTTTCTATTTCCAGATGCTAGGTTTTGTTGCCAAAACTTACTTCTCTGTTATCTCTCATGGAAGTCAAGAAATGGAAACAACTTATCTTTTGATGTGATCATAAATTTGTTGATGGTGTATACATGTATCTGCAATCATTATCCATTTTCTTTTTCTTCGGGTGTAACTTAAATTTGTGGAATTTATCCCACTGCAGATACGAGACTACAGAACAGACTGGGACCTGGAAGTGAACCAACCTGCTGCTGGAAATTATTACCCTGTATGTGAACTTTTATACAAAATGTTTGTCATATTCATCTTCGGTGTTCAAGACCGACCTAATTTCCCCCTCTTGCTTTCCTGGGGGGCTGTTATTGCTAAAACTGTTATGCTTGCAAACTGTTGGTTGTTCTTATATGATAAAATATGCTACTTCTAATAATAAACTACATTTTTCAAATTGAAATCATTCATTTTCATGAGCTTATTAAGCTAGACATATGCAAATCTTCTTCTTTTACATGTTTTTTTTATATCGGCAAAAATATATGTATTATATATATGATATTAAGTTCAGTACAAGTGGTACTGTTGTATATATATCCCAGTCTTAGATTCTTTAGAATAAAAGGGGATGTCAAATCCTTTTTCCAAATTTTTAAGCCAGGTCCAGCAGAAAAATAATGCATCCTCCATCAATTTTTGACCATTGAAACTTCCGTTTTGGAAGACAATCTTCTTCCCATGATGCCAAATACACCATGTTAGAGCAATCCACCAGGTCTGTCACCGCTGTATCCTAAGTCCATTAATAGAGCAGTAGGAGTGTTGACAAAAATGGTCTTTCGGAATTTCCGAAGATACCCCTACTATGTTTATCCAAGACTTCGATTCTTACCATAACGGCATGATTTTAACACAGCTGAAAAATAGGTGAGATGCATCCTCATCATGACTTTTACAAAATGGGCAGTTGACATCGTTGAGTTCCATATTCCTTCCTCTTAGATTATTCTTTGTAGGCAATCGATCCCTGATCAGTCTCCAAGCAAAACATGAGGCTTTACTTGGGATTTTTGGACTCCATAGTGCCTTGAACACATCATCCTAATTCTGAATAAAAATAGGTGAGATGCATCCTCATCATGACTTTTACAAAATGGGCGGTTGACATCGTTGAGTTCCATATTCCTTCCTCTTAGATTATTCTTTGTAGGCAATCGATCCCTAATCAGTCTCCAAGCAAAACATGAGGCTTTACTTGGGATTTTTAGACTCCATAGTGCCTTGAACACATCATCCTAATTCTGAATTGACAGATCCCTGTTAAGTAACCTGTAAGCGCTCCCCACTGTATATCTCTCACTCGAATCACTCTCCCATCCCCGTCCTATCCACTTGTACTAATAGACCTTGTATATCCTTCATAAATTTTATAGTTGTTTCTATTTCACCCTCCAAAAAAAAACCTTCTCCACTGGAGTTGCCATTCCCAACCTGCCTGTGATGTTGTTCCCATTTTTTGGATATGTTGATGCTGTTGTTGAGAAATCTGTTACAAACTTGGAGATTTCTGATATCACATGTCCTTTCTGCCGCAGCCTTGTGGAAGACGCTTCACATCTTTTCTTCAGCTGCCCTAAAATTATACCTTTGTGGTGGGAGTCATGGGCTTGGGTAAACATCGTCGGGGTCTACTCGGTGACTCCAAAAGAACATTTCAGACAGTCTTCTTTCTGTCATTTACGTGGGATCAGCCTACTTAGGTGGCTAACTTGGTGGACTGCTTTGACTTGGCGTATCTGGTATCATAGAAACCAGATTCTCTTCCACAACGAATCCTTTAATGGCCTGAAATTGCTAGAAGATGCTATATTTTTTTGTTGGTCTTGGCTTAAGAATCTTGAGCCAGGTTTTGATACCCCTTTTCATCAGTGGTCTAGTAATATGAGGGCTGGTTTTGTATCTAGGGGGAGGGCTTAGGCTGTTCTATTTTTTTGCATGCTATCTGGCAGACCTATGATGGCTTTTTGTGTAAAGCCCTTCTAGTTCTGTTTGGATTTCTCTTGTATATTCCTATAAGCAGCACATATTGTACTGTTCCTTTCTTGTTTATATATAATATATTAATTTTGCTGATCAAAAAAAAAAATCTTGGATACTTCTCCTTCAATGACACCTCATCCTCCTTCCATTTGTCTTCCCAGAACAACACCTTTGAACCACAACCTATTTTCCATCTTATCCTGCTTTGAAACAAACCCTCCTCCTCCTTCAAATTGCATATGAGGCTTAGTTCCTGCCACCAAAGAGATTCTTTGACAAACCTTCTTGTCTCATCCAAATTCCTCCAACCTCCATACATTGAATTCCTTGTGCCTACAATTCACCTTGATGATGAAACAGATTCCAACACCATTTCCCGAGTAAAACATGGTTGAACTTAACTAAATCCCTGATACCCAAGCTTCCTTTCTCCTTCGGTAGACAAACTATTTCCCAGCTCACCCAGGCAATCCTTCTTCTAATCTGCATTTCCTCCCCACAAGAACCTCCTCTATAGCCTCACCAGCCTATTCACCACCTTCTTCGGCACCCTGAAAAAAGAAAAGAAAAAAATAGGGATCGAGTTCAAGACAGACTTTATCGAAGTAACCCTTCCCTCGAAAGAAAGATATTTTTGTCTCCACGTTGACAGTTTTCTCTCACATTTTTTTACTACTGGATCCCATGTCTCACAACGCCTTGGGTTTGTCCCAATAGGGATACCCAAATAAGAAAAGGGTACCGACAACATTCTGCAATTTAAGTAGCTGGCAGCATTATTTATCCATTGTTCATTTTCCCCAAACGCCCCAAATCTACTCTTGGCAAAATTTATCTTCAATCCTCTAACCAGCATCCATCAGCAAACACACCTCTAACCGTATTGTTTCTACGTTTCCAATTTACGGTCAAGTGGAAAAACCGGGAATTGCAATCCCTTTCTCTAATCCATCCGGTCCTTGCCTTTTGCCTCAAAATTGATGCATTTGACTGTTCTGCAGCCCACAATTCCTTTCTCAATTTTATCTCTTCATTGTTCAATTGTATATCTTCATCTTCTATTTCTAACTTGTTAAGCTCCAGCTTTAATCTTCTTAGATTCTGCTGAATATCACCGAACTGGGAGTTATTCCATGCTTTTAACCTTTGCTTTAAACTCTTAACCTTTTCTTTTAATACATACCCCCCAACCATTAACCGAATTCTTTGTCCAGCTATCGTGGACTATCTTCATGAAAGACTTATCCTCAAACCAACAGTCCAGAACCCAAAACGGCTTCAGACCCCAATCAGCAAAAGTAGATCGTAACAAAATTGGACAATGGTCTGAAAAATTGCGATCCATGATAATCTGAGTGCTTCCTTGCCATTTGGCAAGCCATTCTGTGGATATGAGAGCTCTGTCCAATCTGCTTTTAGCTGTCCTATTTGGTCTGTACCAGGTGAATTTTTGCCCGACACAAGGCACGTCCTCAACCTCTAAATCTACAATCCATTCATTAAATTCCTTCAAAATACCCTCTTCTTGCATCCTTTGACATATACCTATTCATTTTTATGGTCTTCTAATATTATTAAAATCTCCTATTATACACCATAGACCCCCATATTTGCATGTCTCAATTGTCTGATTTCTTCCCATAAATTTCTTTTCAAAGCTGCCTCACAAGGCGAGTAGAAATTCACTATTATGACTTTTTTCCAGGTAAATGAACCCACTACCTGTCATCTTTTTCTCTAATTTAAATGATTCCTCATTCCAAATGCACAATAGTCCTCCAGCTTTATTACATGCTGACTGAAATTCCCAAATGACACCAGAATCACCCCACAAAGCTTGGCATACCTTCTTATCTTTGACTTACTTTTTAGTCTCTTGTAAGCATAACATATCTACTCTTTCTTTTTTCACCAGTTTTCTGATTGAAGCCCACTTTACACCCCTCCCCAACCCCCTTATGTTGTATGATATGATCTTCACCAATAACCTTCACTGTTTCTCATCCTCTGAACCTCTCCCTTATCCCTTTCTTCCATGGATATCATTTTGCACACCATTTCTTCCTGATTGCTGCAGTTTGCTCCCAAATGTTTTGCCATATCCCAGTTGCTTGCTGCTTCTTTTACCAGCTCATGGTTTGTAGGACTCGAGGCTGACATTAATGCCACTGTAACATAATTTTCACTGTGCCTTTCCTCCCAATCTACAATTTCCTTCAGCCCACTGCCCCTAGCATTTTTGGAGAAGTCTCGTAATTGGTTTGGCAAGTAACAGCCTCCTTTGTACCATTTTCTTACTTAGGTATTCCTATTGGGGTGAATCCGAGACGCTGCTCGACATGGGAACCCATTCTTAAAAAGTGCGAGAGAAAATTGTCCCTATGGAAACAAAAATACCTATCCTTTGGGGGAAGGGTAACTCTGATTAAAGCTGTTCTTAACTCGATTCCTATCTTCTTTTTCTCTTTTTTCAGGGTTCCGAAGCAAGTTATTGTTAGTTTGGAGAGGCTGCAACGAAGGTTTTTGTGGGGGGGGCAGTTCTGAACAGAAGAAAATCCCATGGGTGAGCTGGGATTCCGTGTGTCTACCTAAGGATAAAGGAGGGCTGGGTGTTAAGAAACTAGAAAGCTTCAATTTGGCTTTGCTGGGAAGATGGAAATGGGACTTATTCCATCAACCGGAGGCTTTGTGGGTACAGATTTTGGAGTCAAAATATGGAGATTGGAGAAATCTTGAGATGACAAGGAGGCTGGCCACAGAATCCCTATGGTGGCGAGATCTAAGTCTGTCTTTTTCTGCAGAGACAGATGGATGGTTTTCCAGAGGATTTAAGTGGAAGGTGGGCAGTGGAGCCAAAGTTCTTTTTTGGGAAGATAGTTGGATGGAGGACAGCTTACCTTTGAAGGCTAAATATCCTAGGCTATACCAGATTTCTTTACAGCAACGACATTCCATTCAGCTTATGGGCTCATCGAATCAGCAGGGGTGGGAGTGGCTTTTTCAGTGGAGAAGATCATTCATGGAAGGTGAAATTGAAACGGCGATAAAATTCTTGGAGGAATTATAGGAGCTGCCAGCTTTTGAGCAACAACCTGACTCATGGGTTTGGGTAGGAGAGCCTAGTGGAATGTACTCAGTGAAGAGTGCTTACAGTTTGCTTAATAGGATGGAGATGGAGGATAGTCAACAGAGGGATGAGGTCTTCAAGTTTCTGTGGAAGTTAAAAATTCCTAGCAAAGTCTCATGTTTTGCTTGGAGACTAATAAAGGACAGATTGCCTACAATACAAAATCTCAGGAGAAGAAACTTGGAGATTTCTGATATTACATGTCCTTTCTGCCACAGCCTTGTGGAAGATGCTGCACATCTTTTCTTCAGCTGCCCTAAAATTATACCTTTGTGGTGGGAGTCTTGGGCTTGGGTAAACATCGTCGGGGTCTACTCGGTGACTCCAAAAGAACATTTCAGACAGTCTTCTTTTTGTCATTTACGTGGGACCAGCCTCCTTAGGTGGCTAACTTGGTGGACCGCTTTGACTTGGCGTATCTGGTATCATAGAAACCAGATCCTCTTTCACAACGAATCCTTTAATGGACTGAAATTGATGGAAGATGCTATATTTTTTTGTTGGTCTTGGCTTAAGAATCTAGAGCCAGGTTTTGATACCCCTTTCCATCAGTGGTCTAGTAATATGAGGGCTGGTTTTGTATCTAGGGGGAGGGATTAGGCTGTTCTATTTTCGGCATGATATCTGGCAGACCTATGATGGCTTTTTGTGTAAAGCCCTTTTAGTTCTGCTTGGATTTCTCTTGTATATTTCTTTAAGCAGCACATCTTGTACTGTTCCTTTCTTTCTATATATAAATATATTATTTTTGCTGATCAAAAAAAAAAAAAAAAAAAAGTAACAGCCTCCTTTCCTTTATTGATGTTCTGCTGTTTTTTTTTTCCATGTTGGGATCCATTTGTTTCTTTGAGTCCTATTTCCTTTTTGCACCACTTGTTTCTTGAGTATACCTTCTATTGAGGGTCAGGCCCATTTATGTTAGAGCCCAACAGCCTATATTTGTCTCCTTGTCTTTCATCATTGCTTTTTTGTGGGTCCCGTAAGTGACCAGGCTGCTTCCTTTTCCTCTGAACCATCACGTGTCTCCACCTCCTTTAATTCAAAAATATGAGTCAGATGTGGGACCGTTTCCTCCCTATTTTTCCCTTCTTATTTCTGTCTCCGGTCTTCTCTTGAATATCCACAACACTGGCCACCATTTCCATGTCAACTTCTGCTACCCCTACCTCTTGACATGTGCTCCCTTTGTCGTTGCTGTTGTTATCAGCAAGTTGTCTCACTTGGGTGGGTGACTGTCTTCCGCCGAAAGCATACACTACTTCATTCCCATTGCTAATACTTCTATCAGAATCCTGTTGAATACCCAAAGGTACTTGCATGGTACATTGACCAATGGACACTTGATTCTCATCCCCCCCCTCCCCCGCTTCTGATCTGTTCACCCCCATCTACATCCGCAACCATCGCTATCGCTGGAGGCTCGGTGACGGACAGTGTATCCTATGACGACTCTCTCATCCCCACAACACTCTCGTCTGACAATATTTCCTCTTTTGACCCTGCGAATCTCCCCCCTGTTGCATTTACAACTGCAGGGGTTGTAACATGTCTCCTCAACAATATTGATAACATATTCGACCTCATTAATGGACGCCACTACATTGTGGTTAATTGTAGGATGCCATGGTGTTTTAATGAGCACTCGTGCCCTGTCCAGGCATTGTAGGTTGTCAGTATCGTCATCCATATCCACCACTTCACCCACCCCCGAGCAATCTTTTTAATATTTTCCAGGTCCCATGCATGTAATGCGATTCCCCAGCATAGCACCCAAACCAGCCTGAATCCAGACCTCAATGTTGGGCTCCATTTTTCCAATGTGTGAAACATGGACAATACGCTTTCATCTTCTTCCCTACACAATTCCTCTGCTTTGGAATCACTAAGACCCATGAGTAGCACTATGTCGTCACCAAGGTACTTTGGCTTAATGTCCTCACCTCCATCCCACAAGAGTTCTTCTTCTAGTCTATCGAACACCATCAAATACCTTAATCTGCCTACCTATGCATCGCTGAACCATTTCCTATTTTCCATGGATATAGTTAACTGAATTGACTAATGGGATGGCTTAATCATTGCCTGTTGTGTCGGGAACCACCTCTTCGTCTCCGTTTGCTGCACGTCACAGCCTCTTTTGCGTACTAAACCGGTAAAGCCTGTCGTTGAGGAAAATGCTTCCGAGCTCCTCCATTCAATAATGTTTGTACTGTTATCGCCCTGCCTTTGTCCTTTTCTTTCTCTACTAGCTTATCCCCTTCTTGTATTGATCGTCCTTGTTGGTTTTGTCTAATATTTTCCATTCCCTTCCATGTTTCGGGAGATTTGCATGCAATTTAAGTCCATCGATATTCAAATTATCTAGCTGTCTCTCAAGTTTTCTGACATCTTCAACCCCTTTGAATCGCACAAAACCATATCTCCTTCCACTCTTGTTTCTGTTTTTTGCGATGAATATCTCCCTGACATCGCCCCTTTCTTGAACTCAAACCACAAGTCCTTTTCCCCCATCTCATCTGGGAAGCGTGTGAAGTAGAAAGAAGACACATCTAATGCGTCCCTCCAGTTTTTCCTCCTCCCTTCCTCTCGTCGTGCCGCCATTGACTCCGCATTTTGTTGATCATAACCTTTCCCGGCGTAGTTGAGACAGGATCTCTCCCTTACCCTCTCTCTGTTTCGCTCTCTTACCCACTCACTGTTTCTCTCTCTAGCTCTCTCCCTCTCTAGACATATTGTCTCTGTCAAGTAAGCTTCTTCTTTTACAAGTGTTCTTTTCTTTTTAATGAGAAAAAAGAAGGATTTTTTTTTTGTCTGTGGAGGTCTGGATTTCAGCAAATGTATGCCCCCCGCCCCCACTTTAGAATTGAGACTGCTTGCTTTGTGGAACAAATAGTTAGAATCATATCCATCCTTTAGGTTCACAATATTATTTATTTTATCCTCTAGATTAATCTTGGGATATACACAGAGGATAATAAAACAGAATTCTCAGTTTTGGTGGATAGAGCTATTGGAGGATCCAGCTTACAAGATGGACAAATAGAGCTGATGGTTCACAGGTATGTGTAATTCTTCAGATGGTGCTTTAAATAGATTGCTATCGTACTGGAGTTAGTTGAAATTATAACTGAACTACTCATATTTTAGAAGTTAGCATTGCATTGTTGGTTGGTAATGTGGTCTTTTTGCATCTATGGTGAAGTGCGTTAGCTTACAGAAGGGAACGAAAGCTTTTAATCATTAAAAAGTTTTGGAAGAAAGGAGGGGAAGAATTCTGAGATGTACAATTTAGGCTTTGGTATTTTAGTGCATCATAATGCAAAGTTTTTTAGGGAACTTTTCTGCTTCAGCATTTACAGTAAGCATGTTGGCAGTGTCTTCATCATCAATCATCATTTTAGTGGCGAGGGATGATTTGCTCAATTCATGCATCATGCTCTCCATTTTTGCACACTAGAGTTTGGATTGCTGCTTTCAGAGTGCACAGGATTAACCTGCAAATTAAAATTTTGCACTTAACAGTTTTAATAGTTTGCTTACTTCAAGGCTTACAAATGGACAGCTGTTACAAAAAAGCTCCACTTGCTCATCAGGCCATCACAGATCTGACATGACTTTTCTGCTCCGAAGTTTTCACCAGAACTGTGAATAGCATTTCCTTGGTGTTAAAATCAATATTTTTCTGTCATTTAGCTCATTTTTTATTCTGATGAATAAATGATGTTATTCTTACTAGTTTTATCTTCTTGCCATCATTAGTTTGTTTACTTATTTTTTTAATTGGTGGATACACAAATTCTGTCTTGGTAGGGCATGAATTTTTATTACTATTAAATTGAAAAAATTGGTTGAACATTTCTTATTAACGTACTATATAGTTTTTTAGGTTTTCTTTAATTCTTCTTTTTGAAAAAATAATTCTATTAGATTATTGGTATTTATAAAGGAAATATGCAAGTAATTTAAAGTATTTTGCGTTTAGATGAACAAAAAATGTTTCCATCATGGTATGCTCTTTTTACAAGAGAAATGTCAGCAAGACACACTGAAACACTCTTTTGAGCACACTATCTCTCATCAGTTGAAATTTATTGAAAATTACAAAATTTGGCGGGTCTCCCACTTTATTTAACGAACCTCTCCTAATTTTGTACTTTTCAATAAATTTTAACCAATAAGAAAGAGTGTTAGACATAGTGTATTAGAGAGTGTGTTCTCAACACATCTTTTTACAATTTGAAGTTTTCATGAATTTGCACCTGCAAGTGTCTTATATATTAGTTACTTAGAGTGGGGGATGGGGGTCTTTTTATTAGGGATGTGCAATGGTAAAGAGACTCCTCGTTGCTTTGATTGCTTCGGCCACCTCCAGGTCTTGTTTTGTGGGTGTCTATTTTCACTCTTCATTTCTGTTAATGTATTTTTCTTTCATTTTAAAAGGGTTAACCAAATTTCTTTGTTCTCTATCACCAACAGGAGATTACTACTTGATGATTCAAGAGGTGTTGCAGAGGCTCTAAATGAAACAGATTGTGTTGGTGATGATTGCAGGGGTCTAACCGTAAGACTTTCTTACATAATTTTAGAGTCATTTAGTTGTTAGCTTTGTTTCTTTAGTTGATGTTGGATGTTTATTTTCGTTATATATTCTCACTTGATCAACTGACAAGTGCTCTCAAATGGATCTTAATGCTGATGGCTGAAAAAGATTTGACGAACCAATTTCAATCCATTTTAGCCGAAGTTGATGAAAGTGTCAATGTCATAATTTGGCATTTAAAAATGTTTTATTGATATATAACTGAGAAACAAAGTAGCCAATTTTCAATTACAGTGAGGTTTTGTAAAGAATGATTTATTCCAATGTTGTCAAGAAATTATGCCTACCAAAATTTCAGGGCAGTGTTAGTCTTTGCTGTAGTTTATTTGGTTGGAGCAATATGCCTGCATTTTTGCCTAGATTTATGCGTGGAAAATGTAACTGCTGTGTGATTTATATTTTTATGTAACTCAACCTATTTTTTAGGTCCAAGGTAAATTTTACTACAGAATAGATCCCTTGGGCGAGGGTGCTAAGTGGCGTCGTACTTTTGGCCAGGAAATATATTCTCCACTTCTGTTAGCCTTTGGTGAAAAGGTGAAGTTCAATACTGGAAAAGAAAAAGTAGTTCTTGGACATATATCTACCTTTTATTTGATAAATTTTGATATAATATGTATAATTATATCATGTTTCAGTCACTAAAGGTCTATTTGACTCTGCAGGATGATAAAGATGACTCGATGAATTCCTGTGTATTAACATTTTCAGGAATTGATTCTTCTTATGAATTACCTGATAATATTGCTATTATAACATTACAGGTATGTGTCTTTAGCTTAAAGGGGTTCCCTTATTCCGAATTGTATTAGTTCAGTATTAACAAGAGACAATTGCTTTTGACCAACACTAACAAGTGACAATTATATGGGGAATGCAATGATGGTATAAAAACCTTGTTTTGTTTGTGTGCTAATGTGTGAGAAAGTGGGCATATGTTAAGCCATCAAGATCAAAAAAGGGTTGAGAGTGAGAAAAAAAGAGAGATAGAGAGAAAAGATTAAAGAAAACCCAAAGGTTTTCTCTTTCAAGGGAGGGATTATTCCCCTTGTTAGCTGTGAAACAGTTTTATTCCAGTCACCAAAAAGAATCTCTATTCATGGATACAATTGTGAATTGTATTTATATGCCTTTCAGTTTCACCCTATGGGTACTTCTAACCAACAACTGTTATAACTAATCTAATACACATTACTGATATAACCAATAACTACTAATTGTTATAGCCAATCATCTACCCACTGCTGTATTACCCGTATACTTTACCCCATTTATTCAATGATTTCTCTTCCTCCTAGAATAGCCTTCAATTTTTGGAAACGCTTGGTTCCTAACAAAATATGTACTCTGTTATGTAGAAATTCTTTATCTAGTAATTATATCTATTTTCTTGGACTTTCAGGAACTTGATGATGGGTCAGTTCTCCTTCGGTTAGCACATCTATATGAGGTCTCCACTTCATTCTTCTTTAGTATTTCCCACACGTGCTTTACTTTGACTTCAAAAGATTTGAAATGAGAAGTTTTAATGGTTTCTACTTTCTAGTACCATTTCTCTTGTTTGCATGTTTGTTTGACGATTTTGCTAGAATGAAGTATAAGCCTTGGCCCTGAAAATGAAATGCATCAATTAATAAGTAATGAAGGGAATGCATTTTTAGCTAAAAAATAATTGCACTTTTGTTGGAATAAATCACTGAACCTATTAGGGTTGGGGAAAACCATTCTCAAACTTGCACAAGTTTCTTATAGAGATGGATTCCTGCCATTGTGATTGTTTACCAAATAAATACATCATGGTTGTTACTTGTGCATTTGGAGTCCTTCAAAACTAACCAAAACCATTCCATTTAAGATTTGGTTATGATGACAAAAGACACTTGTCTCTTTGCCCATGCTATTATTATTCATTGTCTTTTTCTTTCTTCTGTAATTAGTGCATTATGTATTTGCTGCTAGGTTTACTCCCTCATTATCTTAGCCTATCAATTTTATGCACAGATTGAAGAAGACAAAGATCTCTCTGTAACGACAAGTGTGGAGCTGAAAAGGCTCTTCCCTGGGAGGAAGGTAAAAAGTGATAGGTTTCAGGAGAGGATAGAAATTTTTTAAAACATTTTCAGCTTGTTTTCTGACTTAAGTGCTTTCCTTGAAATTAGATCAAGGAGGTGAAGGAGATGAACTTATCTGCCAATCAAGAAAGGAAAGAGATGGAGAAAAAAAGACTTGCTTGGAAAGTAGAAGGCTCTTCCGGAAATAAACATGTTTCAAGGGGAGGGTCAGTTGATCCAAAAGAGCTTAACGTGGAGCTTGGTCCAATGGAAATCCGCACTTTTATTATTTACTTTGATGATGTGTCTAACCAACTTTTTGATGCATTGTAGAGCAAACTCACATTTTCAAGTCCTTGCTTCGAACAAGCATACTGGTATATGACAAGTTCAGCTATATGATAACCTCTCAATTACTTTCAATTACTAGTATGTTTTGCATAATAATATCATATCTTACCTTCCTCCAAATCAGCTTGAAGACTAGTCATAGTTATTCTATTTCTTCTGTATTTTTAATTGTAGTTTTCGTATAATATGCTTATCGTCCACTAATCATTAAATCACGCTAGGGCTGGTCGTGAGATTTTGTGTCCTAGGCGGTGTGAGAAAATTATGTCTTCATAATCATTTGAATATTTTTCTTTTTGTGTTTTTTTTTTGCAAAATTTAATTATTTATTCATAATCATGATTCTTCAAAAATCATTTTCGATAGAAATTAAAGACTATTTAAGCAACCTTGTGACATAATAAATCACAAATACAATTTTAACGATTTTAATTTAGATAAACTTTACTCTGCAAATGCAACAATAACAAATAATAAAATTATTATATAACTTGTTCATAGAAAAAAAAATTGTATTTAAAGAATTCAATATCATATGGAACGACCTCCTTCGTTATATAACTAACAAAACTAGAGATTTGATTTGATTTGATTTCTTTTCTTTTAAAAACTCTTCTCTTTAAATTTATTTAAGAAAATACTAGCTAGATTTTTTCACAATTCCCAAGCCTTCATGTGACACACACAAGTATAAACCGATCAAACACAAAACATATCTAAATCAAACTCTTGGTATCTCATGCCACTTCAACATTTTTAAAAAGATATAACTCTAATTACATAAAACTCTTGAAAATTATATTAGTGTAATTTTCTACACTTGAAAGCTTCCAGAAGAACTCCAATTAAAGGGGCTCAATTAGTCAGGAGTATTTTTTCATTTTTTTAGAACAACTACAGCTTTTTCACTGAACAAACTGCAAACTGAAGTACCTCCTCCTTCCTCTAACATACTTTTTCCTTCACTTCACCACCAACTTCATTTTGTAGTTCTTGTTTCTCCACTGCTCTGACATTGTACGTTAGTGTGTTCTAACCACCACCCCTTACTTAAGGCTTTTGGAAAAAGGCCAAAACACTGAAAGATGTCTTAAAAAAGAACAATGTGTGTTGGAAATCTTTAAGCTAATTAGCTTTTCCGAGAATTCCCAGCCCTCTGTTACTTTCACCGCATTGAAATGATTGGTTGAGAGTTTGGTACACGCTCGGGCTCTCCCTGCTCATGTTATTCACGAAGAAAAGACAACTAATAGCATATTGGTGCAATATACAGTGATATTTTGCTTAACTTGCACAGTGCTTGTAGTGTTCTAAAAATATCTCTCTTCATCACATCATTAATCGGATCTAATATTTTTCGCTTCCTTTTTCTTTGTTATAAAATTTGTTCTATAAATAACATTTTTCTAAAACCTATATATGTTTGTTTTTCTTCAATCAGTTAAATAAATTTGAAATGAATATATGCATGTACGTTAAATACACCCAAAATCAGGCTTTGTTATCCATGATGATCTCTTGCATATTCGACCCGAACAAATTTGTCTCTTGTAAAAGATTCTGTAATTCATACCAAAAAGAAACTAAAATATAAAATTAATACATCAATCACTTGTTACCAATCTCTAAGAAGAAAACAACTGGTGCTGATATGGAAGCTATACGCGTTACGATGACGGGAAGAACATGCGCATAATGAACATGGAAATCAAAAGATATTTTTGCTTTTTGACGTGGTTATGGTGATGCAGGTTCTCACGCTAGATAAGGTTACCTCCATGCAAGATCCGCAAAAGGATCAGTCTTGACTTTTATCACTGTGGATGTCAACTGCAAACTACCCGAAATCTCGAGCTTATCCAACGTATGTGTTGATGTTCAAGTCATAACAGTGTCCCTGTCGATTTATAAATTGTAAGCCTTCAATTTTTGTGCTGTCTGAAGTGTTTGCGTTCTTTCTCAACCAAACACTGAAATAAAAAAACCATTTGCTGTGAGTTCATTTTTTGTTTTTTTTTTTTTTGCAATGAGGTACCAAATGGTATTTCATAGTCTCTTCTTGTCTTCCATTTTTATCAGCTTTGGGACCCGTACTACTCAATACTCATGAGTCCCAAAATCTTACAAGCAACGGCCCCAATGATTTGAAAGCCTTGACTGGTTTCTCCAGGTGCTTAGAATCAGCTATTCCGGACTGGAACAGTTCCACCTCCCCTGATTACTGCACTTGGTCTGGTGTCACATGTGAAACCTCGTCAGGTGTAGGCGCAAGGGTGGTTCGCTTGGAACTTTGGAAACACTAGACTTATTGGAAAAATCTGTGAATACTTAGCAGGTTTGGATCAACTTAGAGTCTTGAACCTTTCCCATAATTTCTTCTCTGGCTCTATACCAGACAACTTGTTTCATCTTCAAAACTTGGAGGTCATGGATTTAAGCAATAACTATTTTCAAGGCTTAATAAATACAGTTGTTTGTTCCTCTTTTAGTCTATTAAGAGCATGTAGAAAATCAAAGAATATTGGTGGCTAATTATTAGAAATATCATCAGTTTCTTTGTTTCCATTGTTTCCTTTTTATTAGGATTGATTTTGTAATTAGTTAATTTCCTTTTGTACTCTTTGAGTACTTTCCTTTTTTTTCTCTTTGATCAATCATTCCCTTTATTCAAAACAGATGAAAATCACACATTTACACATGGTATCAGAGCAGGTTTTCGTTCCTAACCTTCAATCAAGGCTAAAACCTGTTTCTCATTGTCTATGTTCTTTCGCCATTTTTAAAAAAAACAAACCACCCTACTGTTTTAGTCGAAACCATAAGCTGCAAGGCTCTGATCATTAAACTGAGGGCACCAGTCAAATCAGCACAAAAATCCAAGTAGAATCAAGTCAATCCCATCTTCGTAATCAGCTCCATGCACCGCCACACATAGTCACATATGCAGTAATCCTTTAGTGCGTATAGCCTATGCGTCGCCTTCCCGACCTCTGTTTGTCGTGCGATTCTCCATAACACACAATCGTCGCCTCCTCCATTTGTCTTAGGGATCAAAATCGTTGTTCTAGGTACTTTCATTTGTGGATTTTTTTTTCTTCATCCTTGTGTTAATGGCTTCATCACTTTCTTCTACTAGCAACTCTAGACAGGATGATCATCCTTGGTGCAATCACTACAAGGTTGGTCACACGTGAAAAATGTTGGGACATTCATGGCAAACCAGCTAACTGGAAGTCGAAGGGGTCTAATAAAGGTCGAGCTTATCAGGTTTTCGTTGAAGACAAACTTAAAGAATGTAACACCATAGGGGACTCTGGTGGCATCACCATTCCTCTATTCCAATATGATCAATTCCAGTAGTTCTTACATCAATCCTCTAGCTCTCAACCTAGCACCACCACTAGCCTTGTAGCCCAACAAGATACAGGTCTTCATGTCCGATAGCCCTTGTTGGATACTTGATTCTGGTGCGTCTGATCACATGACAGGTAATCCAATATTGTTTTGTTCTTATACCCCATGCTATGAGACCTAATGGGTAAAACTAGCATATGGTAGTTTCACACAGATTGCTGGAAAAGGATCGGATAAAATCTCTGAGAATATTATGTTGACTTTTGTTATACATGTGCCCACTTTAGCTTGCAATCTTATTTCTATCAGTAAATTGACTTCTGATCTCAATTGTCATGTGACGTTCTCTATTCACAATATTGTTTTTCAGGAATAAGGTTCGGGGAGGACTATTGGAAGTGCTAGAGAAGAAGGAGAAATTTACTACTTTGAGGATGTGAAGTCTCAAGGATCCTTTGTGGAAAATGTTTCTGATTCTAGCATTGATGTAATGTTGTGGTATCATAGGCTTGGCCACCCTAGTTTACCTTATCTTCAAAAATTGTTACCCAGTCTTTTCATTAATAAAAATATCAATTCTTTATCTTGTGTCATTTGTCCTCTTACAAAGCAATCTCGAGTCACCTATCCACCCCGAGTCTACACAAAATCTTCCCCTTTCTCCCTAATTTAGTGGCATATGGGGTCCTGCCGATGAGAAAAATATCTTTGATACTCGATGGTTTATCACCTTTATTGATAACTATACCAGGGTTTGTTGAGTCTATCTCTTGAAGGAAAAATCAAACACTGAACATGTGTTTCGTCAATTCCATGCAATGGTTCAAACTTAGTTCTCCAACTCTATCAAAATCCTGGTCCCTTATTTTCACTATGAATGTTCCTAAATACTTATAGGGGAATTTGTCCTCACTGCATCCAATCTTATTAACTGGATGCCTTCCTGTGTCCTAGGATTCAAGTCACCATTATCATGTCTTCTAACCTCTTTTCTGTCTACTCAATCAATCTCATCCCTTTCACCTCGAGGGTTTGGTTGTGTCATTTTTGTTCACACACCTCTTCATCACAAGTTTATACTTGTCCCAAAATCCCATAAATGTGTCTTTATTGGATATTCTCCTACCCCACGGACTATAAGTTTTATTCCCCAACTTTGCGTCAAGTCTTTGTGTCTATGGATGTTCAGTTCTTTGAAACTCAATCCTACTTTCCCCAACCTTCTCTTTAGGGGGAGATTTTGATGGAAGAAGAAGATAAGTATGTTGAACCTACGAAACTCACAATGTTACATCATTGTCCTGAATCAACAGTGTTGCCTTTTGATTATTCCCTCCATCTAGAAACAGGGGAGATATAGAGCCACAACCGCAATGACAGTTACTGGTTTATAGTAGGAGACATCATCCTCAAAGTGTAACTAATCTAGAACCTCTACACTACCAAGAATCCACTCCCGAGTCCAAATCCATTGGACCAGAAGTTATGCACTCTGATGACTTGCATCTTCCGATTGCAGTAAAGAAAGGTACTAGATCATGCACTGCTCATCCTATTTCTCATCATATCTCCTATGATAAATTGTCTTTAGGTCTTCGTGCATTCAACACAACGTTGGATCGCATAAGGTTACCATGAAATATTCCGGAGGCACTTGATGATCCTAAATGGAGACATGTTGTGTTTTGAAGAGATGGATGCCTTGGAAAAGAATGGAACATGGGAAACTATGACACTTCCCATAGACAAATAAACAGTGGGTTGTAAGTGGGTATTCACTGTTAAATTTAATGTAGTTGACAATATTAATAGGTACAAGGAAAAATTGGTTGCGAATGGATTCACCCAGGTGTATATGATAGATTATTAGGAGACCTTTGCACAGTAGCTAAACTCAAGACCATTCGAGTTCTTTTTTCTTGGCAGTTAGGCAGTTAATCTTGATTGGCCTCTGCAACAGTTAGATGTATAAAACACATTCTTAAATTGTGAGTTTCATGAAGAAGTATACATGGATCCTCCACCTAGTTTTGGGAAAGGAGTTGGCAAAGTGTGTAAGTTGCAAAAGTCTCTTTATGGACTTAAGTAGTCCCCAAGAGAATGGTTTGGAAAATTCACTCAAGCAGTTAAAGGGAAAGGATTTTTACATGCTCAAACCGATCATACCCTTTTTCATAAACATTCTAAGGATGGTAAGATTGTTGTTCTTATTGTTTATGTGGACGACATAATTATTACAGGTGATGACTATGAAGAGTTACAATCCTTAAAAAATTATCTTGCGAATCAGTTTGAATTGAAGGATCTTGGAGCTCTCCGGTACTTTCTTGGTATGGAGGTTGCACGAAGTAAAACTAGAATCGCTATCTCCCAAAAGAAATATGTTCTTAACTTACTTTAAGAAATAGGTATGTTGGGATACAAGCCAACAGACACACCTATAGAACCCAATATCAAGTTGGGGATTGAAGACGGGAAAAATGTAAACAAGGAGTAGATCAGAGGTTAGTGGGTAAATTGATCTACTTGTCTCATACTCAGCCTGATATTGCCTTTCCAGTAAGTATGATCAGTTAGTTCATGCACTCACCTAAGGAGAGACATCTTGAGGCTGTCTATAGAGTCTTGAGATGCCTCAAAAGAACTCCTGGTAAAAAACTCTTCTTTAAAAAGAGGCAAAACACGATGGTTGAATCTACATTGATGCTGATTAGACAGGTTCTATTGTGTACAAAAAACCCACTTCGGGTTATTGTACATATGAATGGGGTAACTTGGTAACCTGGAGAAGTAAGAAGAAAAATGTGGTTGTAAGGAGTAGTGTAGAAGCAGAATTTATAGCATTTGCTCATGGTGTCTGTGAAGGAATTTGGGTGAGAAGACTTCTTGAAGAACTAAAGATTTCTTATTCTCTACCCATAAGATTGTATTGTGATAATAAGGCAGTTGTCAGCATTGCCCAAAATCCAGTCCATCATGACAAAACAAAGCACATTGAGGTTGATCACCAAGGAACAACCTGCGGACATCCTTACCAAAAGTCTACCTAAGCCAGCATTTAAAGATCTGATAGATAAGTTGGAAATGATCAATATTTACCTCTCAACTTAAGGGAGAGACAGAAATTAAACTATCTTATAACTTCCTTTCTGGTAAGATTCCAGGAAATTTGGGTAATTGTTCCTGTCTGCAACATTTGTCACTTAATGGGAATGATTTGTCAGGAAGCCTTCTTGAGAGCCTCTTTCAGCTGAAAAGTTTGAATGAACTATACCTACAAGATAACGAGCTATCTGGGCCACTGAGTGAGGGAGTTGGTAAACTTTCAAAGCTAGTGGAATTTGACATCTCCAACAATGAATTTTCTGGAACTCTTACTAATATCTTTGAAGGCCTCACAAGGCTTAAGGTTATCTATGCTGGGAGAAATAGATTCACAGGTTTGTTGCCTGCATCGCTGGTGAATTCCTGATCTCTTCAAATGCTTAATTTGAGAATCTTTGACTGGTTCAGTTAATTTCAAATGTTCTGCACTGAAAAATATTGTTCACATTCATAACGAATTTAATTATTCAGTCCTTATTAGTCTAATGAATCGCTTGAGATTGGAAGGAATATATCTTGGTTCTTTTGACCATTTCAACTGTGGGGAGATTCCTGTTAATTTAGAATCTTTGGTCCTAACCCAACTCACACTTCCAAAGGTTGGCCTACATAATTTGTCAGCAACACTAGAGGTTTTAAGTCACTACAGAAACTTAAGTACACTAGTCCTTACAAACAACTTCCATAATGAAGAAATGCCACAACCACAGGGTCAAAATCTAGAATTCAATAATCTCAAGGTTTTGTTCCTAACCAGTGGTCGGATCAAAGGTTCATTTTCATAATGGTTAAGTGGATGCAAGATGCTGCAGATGTTGGATCTGTCACAGAATCATCTCACTGGAAGCATTCCCTTATGGATTGGAAAATTGAAAAACCTCTATTACTTGGAATTGTCGAATAACTCTTTCACTGGCAACATACCACAAGGCTTGACCGTGGTCTTAACCCTCCAGTTCAGGTATTTATCACTAGAAGGAATCATTTTTTTCGTTTCCCTTTTATGTCAATGGGGATGTAAGAAATTCTTACAAAAAGGTTTCAAGTTTTTGACCATCTTTATTGCTCAGTTACAACAAACTTGAAGGACCAATTAGGCTAGGTTTTGGCAATCTGAAAGGGCTACAAGTAATGGACCTAAAACACAATAGCCTCTCAAGACCAATTCCTTGGCAGTTATCAGGCATGACAATGTTGGAGATTTTGGATTTCTCACAACAGACTCTCGGGAGAAATACCGCAATCATTAATTAAATTGAGTTTGTTATCCTCATTTGATGTGTCATATAATGAGTTGCATGGGGAAATCCCAGAAAAGGGACTGTTTGATACCTTTCCACCTACAAACTTTCAAGGAAAATGGGGTCTCTACCGTCACAGCACTTCAAGCTTTATGCCTTCTCCACCAGATGAGTCTCGTGCTCAGCCTCATCACCAGAAGCTGGAGATCATTGGTTTTTCATTCTTGTTTGGTGCTCTTGCTGGTTTTTTGATAACCATTGCCATGAGTTTTGCTTCTGGACGGGTATTTTCATAGAATGAATGGATGAATGACCCTGCAAAGTGCCACCGAGCAAACTAGAGTCATTTAAGCATTGTGAATATGGCTTTCATGTATCTCGTACGAACTACTTGTAGTTGCGTGCATTAGCGATGTATTATGAATAATATTTTGGATAATTTGTATACATATAATCTACTGTGGATTAGTTTATTAATATGGGTATAACAAGTTTGAAGGGATTTTTTTTCTTACATGTCATTCATTTTTTTTAGAATGTAGATGTTAACACTTGCTGAATGAAAATGAAAGCTTAATTAAGAGCCCCATTCTCGCAGGTAGCAAAATACGGACCATCACATCCTAATTAATAAAAGATCCCTTAACCAAATACAGAAGAGGAGGAAATGGATTACTTGTTGTGTTACTTGATAATATTGCTATTATGACATAAAAGGTATATGTATCTTTAGCTTAAAGGGATTCCCTTATCCCCAATTTTGTATTAGTTTAGTATAAACAAGAGACAATTGCTTTTGGCCAACACTAACTAGTAACAATTACATGGCCAATACAATAACGGTAATGGTATCAAACCCTATTTTATTTGTGTTATGTGTGAGAAAATGCACATATGTTAATCCATCAAGATCAGAAGAAGGGTTGAAAGAGATGGAGAAAAAAAAAAAACCAAAGAACACGCAATAATTCTCTGCCAAGAAAGGAATTCCCTTTTTCAAGTGTAATAAGTTCTATTACAATCACGAAAAAGAATCTCTATTCATGGATACAACTGTATATGTGCCTTTCACCCTTAAGGTACATCTTTCTAACCACCGTTATAACTAAAATAATACACATAACTAATATAGCCAATAACTACTAGGGTTTAACTTCCTACACCCAGCAACATTCTAATACACCCAGCAACTATTTATAATTCTAGTAGTGCCTTATGCTTTTCTCTTTCTTCAAATCATACACCAGCTTCATCTTTTCCCTTGGGTGGTGCTGCTTGCGCTTGTTCCGGCGGTGGGTCTCGTTTGAAGCGGATTTGGCAGTGTTGTTTTGGTGGTGGAGGTGGTGGTTTTGGCAGAAGTATGACCCATACGGATTGCCAATCCGTATGTCAGTTTTAGGATTTTTTTTTTTTAATATATTGTGAATTTAATTTTTTTATAATATATTTTGAATTTATGTATTTAGGGATTAGGGTGACACATGTATTTGTTGTTATTGAATTAGTATTTGTCCTTTTTAAGTGAAGTATTGAATCTAAGTTAAAATAACAGTGTCATTTTTGTGAATATGATTATTATGCATATAGTTTGTTAATGATGATTTTTTTTTTAAAATTTTGTTAAGATGGACAACGATAATTGGATGTATGATAATATAATGTCTGAAGAAATTAATATGACTGAAGACAACGGAGGTGAACCATTTGCGTTTGAAAATAACAAGTCTTCAATTGATTATTCTGATGCCTTCAATACTTCAAAGGTATTTATATGATGTGGTATTTCATAAAAGCTAGTAAATGAAATATTTTACCACTGTTAAATATGTATTATCAATTTTTGTAAGTGTTTAAGTCTCGTGAGGAGGTATTGGAATGGGCTCGTAGTGTTGCATATGAGATTGGATTTGTAGCTTTGATAATGAAGTCTGACACAGCAACTGGAAAGCAGGGAAGAACCTCATTTCTTTTGATAGGTTGTGAAAGGAGTGGAAAGTATAGAGCATTCAACAAGGATTTAGTATGGACGACCACTAGCACCAGAAAGTGTGGTTGTCATTTTAAGTTATGAGGGAAACCCGTCATAGAAGGTGAGGGCTGGATGGTGAAGTTAATATGCGGGTTACATAACCATCGTTTAGCTAAGTCAATGACTGGACATCCGTATGTTGGTCGTTTAACTGAGGAAGAGAAGGTAATTGTTGGTGAAATGACAAAGTCAAGGGTTAAACCAAAGAATATTCTGCTGACTTTAAAAGATCGCAATCCCGAAAGTTATACAACAATGAAGCATGTCTACAATGCAAGATATGCGTACTGTACTTCTATAAGAGGCTACAATACTGAAATGCAACAATTAATGAAGCTTCTTGAACGCGATACATATATCCATTGGCATAGACTGAAGGATGAAGATGTTGTACGAGACATCTTCTAGGCACATCCTGATTTAGTGAAATTGATAAATTCATGTAATTTGGTATTCCTTATTGATAGCACATACAAAACGAACAAGTATAGACTCACTTTGCTTGACATAGTTGGTGTGACACCTACTGGGATGACATTTTTAGCTGCTTTTATGTATTTGGAGGGCTTTTTCTATTCCCTAAAGTCATTGTCACAGATAGAGACACAACACTGATGAATGTCATCAAAGATTTTTTCCCTAACACAACCAACTTGTTGTGTTGGTTCCACATTTACAAGAATGTGAAGGCAAAATGTAAAACGCTTATGGGACAAAACAATGCATGGGACCATGTGATAGAAGCATGGGGAAGTCTTGTAGATTGTGCTTCTGAAAAAGTATATGAAGAATATCTTATGAAGTTTGAGTGTGCTTGCGCACCATGGCCAATATTTGTTTGATATGTGAAAGACACGTGGTTGATTCCCCACAAAGAAAGATTTGTGATGACATGGACTAATAAAGTCATACATTTTGGAAACACTACTACAAATAGGTAAATTCTTTGCAAGATAGTGATCACATTATGATTTCAAAAATGTTGACGTTTTTAAACCAAATTCATTTAACATTTAACTGTAGGGTTGAGTCTGTTCATTGGACATTAAAGCGGCTACTGCAGGACAGCCTTGGAGATCTATGTAATGTTTGGGATGCCATGAACAACATGATCACCTTGCAACACAATGAAATAAAGGCTTCTTTTGAGACAAGCACGCATGTCGTTGGACATGTGTTTAAAGTGACATTGTACAAAAGACTCATCGACATGGTTTCAAGGTATGCGTTAAATGAAATTGTTGCGGAGTTTGAGCGAGTTCATTATGCAAGCGTTGATAGTTCTCGTTGTGGATGTGTGTTAAGGAGCACGCATGGTTTGCCTTGTGCATGTGAGCTAGCTAAATATAATCTTGGCAGCATACCACTGGGTGTCGTACACATGTTTTGGCAGAGGTTACATTTCTTAGACCAAGGTGTTGATCAGTGTGAAGTCACCATAACCGAAGAGATGGAAGCAATTTCGAAGCGATTCAAAAGTCTTGACATGTGTGGCAAAGTTACTTTAAAGACTAAACTCAAAGAAATAGTATATCCTAATAAAACTTTCATGTGTCCTCCTCCTGAAAAGGTGAAGACTAAAGGGGCTCAAAAGAAAAATGTTACCAAACACCAAAGATCAACCAAGCGGGATCCATCGTACTTTGAGTATGTGGATGCATTATATTCTCAGCGTGACAGTTGCTCATCCAAACAAAAGTTTACATCAACATCTTTAGGACCTCTATCGATGGGTAATATCCCAATGCTGGATCAATTTCTGCCATGCATGAGGAATTACATTATTGGTGTATATGATGTTAAAGTCGATGGTAACTATGGCTATCGTGTCATTGCGGGTTTACTTGGTTATGGTGAAGATGCCTTGGCTATGGTACACAACCATTTGTTAAAGGAACTTGTAGAATGGTCTGAAGAGTATATTGTCTTGTTTGGTGGGTCACAAAGATATGAGGAGTTAAAGAGGTCACTCCTTGTTGACGCATTGTCAAATGTAAAGGTTTTATTAGTTGTTTTGATATGTATACAATAATTTTGTGTATAATGATACTTATACATTGTTAAATTGTAGGTAACTCAGGATAAATGGATGGATATTACTGACATGGGTTATGTAATTGCTTCACGTTATAACCTTGTGATTGTTTGTCTTTCTAAGAAATAAAGTATGACGTTTTTCCCGCTTAGAAGCCAACCACCTAGAGATTCTGTTGTACATCGCGTCATTTGTATTGGTCATGTGTATGGAAGTCATTTTGTTCAGGTATTACGAATATGCTTTCATTTGTTTAAATGATTATAACATATGTAATTAACAATAAAAGTACTTGTAATGAATTTGTTCAAGTTTTATTGCAAGACGGATGTCCTATGCCACCAATTGTTTTGTTACGGTCAAGACATTGTCATTCTCAAGCAAAAGAGTGGTCAACTAGTTATATTAATCGAATGCAGAAGTATACCAATTTGATAACATTACTAGATGGTTATGTTGATTTGGGATGTGACAAGTCACAAAACTGACATACTTTGTGACTTTATTTTCTACTTTGATAACAAGTAATAGTGGAATGATTTTAAGTAATACTGATGAATTTTTTTAAACATGTAAATTAGTCAGGTAGATGTATAATGTTTAAACACATGTTAATATGTTGGCATACGCCGTACAAACAAGGTCAAAAGTCAAATACAAACACTGTCAAAACTCAAATACAAATAATGTCAAAACTCAAACTCTCTCATCATCATCTCCTCGCGGTCTAATCCTTTGACGTCTAGACCGAACATAAACAAGTATATCCTCATATACACCTCGCGCTAATCTCATACACTGATCTGTAATATCATACACTTCAGTGCCAGCAGTCACCATTCGAAGATCGAACATGTGTTGCAACCTCTCTGCAATCCTTTGACAAACACCTTGAAGAGTAAATCAAAAACATTTTGTCACATTATGCCAGACAATGAACAGGGAATTACATTAAATGTATATAGATTTATTTTACCACTGCATGTCGAGGCATGTCATCAGGCACATCAACAGCTACTGCATCTTGTGCTGGAGCAAGCACATCATGATGCATGACAGGAGGATGCCTACCAGGCTCCCCAGGCTGTGGAGGGGTCATGAATGGGTGTGAAATCTTGTAGAACCACTCCATGTAATCTGGATGACATTGACCTAGTAAACTAACAATGTCTCCAGTCATTGCAAGATGGTCTAAAAAGCCTAGTATCAACGTCATTTATCGATTGGGGGGGGCAGCTGACAAAGCAAGGTATAGACTGTATGAAGCCGAACTATCTAAGTACCTTCTCTGGTTGGTATCTAACAATGTATGGGCCCATCTGATATGACCTGAGAAAAGGGAAATGCCTTCAAAGGCCCGGAATGGACGGTGATTAGTGTACGATGTCCAACAAACACCGTCGGTAGTCAACCTATCTAATCGCCTACGATATGTCACGACGAGTAATGCCTTCCTTGGCCTCCACCGACATGCCCGTGGTTGCCTCTCTTTGTAATCCTTATCTTCCATCATGTTGACAACTGCAGGAAAATACGAGTATATCCAAGACTATATTCACCAAAAGAGTTAACACAAATAAGTCGGTTATGTCAAAACCAAACCCTAATGAATAAGCACAAATAAAGTAGTTCATGTAATCAAAAGCACCTGAAGGAGACTAATGTACCCAGCAAGATGTTTATCATGGTGTTGACAGGCATAGTTCATGTTATCGTACATGTGTTGGAGGGCAGCCGCTCCTCAACAAAATCCACCGGACTCATGAAGATCCCGGAAAGCCTCCAAGAATACCACACCGATATGTGTGGCACTCTTGTTAGCGAAGATCGTGCAACCAACCAAATGGAGCAAATATGCTCTGGTTGCTACTGTCCACTCCATCTGCTGGCACTTCAAACCATACAACTCTCGCAGCCAAGACAGATGAACATATGCTGCATGGCATTATTTCATCTCTGCTTCGGCCTCCTCGACAGTCACCTCAAGCAGGTCCACCAGTAATTCCACAGCCTCATGTACATCCAAGACATCATACGTCATGAAGGCATCCATGACTGGTAGATGCAACAATGATGTGACGTCATCCAACGTGATCGTCATCTCTCCGATTGGCAAATGGAAACTACTAGTTTCCTTACGCCATCTCTCTACAAAGGCTGAGATTAAACCCCTGTCACCTGTCTCCAACGAACAGGTAATAAGTGGGCTTAACCCCGTGTCGGCCACCAACCCTTCAACCTCTGGTGCGGGCCTACCAAATTTTTGCACCTTTCTCCGATGAGATGCCAACTTCAGCTTATGACATTCCTGTAATATTTGTTAGTTAGCTTCCTACAAATAAATGCCAATAATAATGGTCAAATGGAATTATATTTATGCAGCAATCGTACCTCTCCCATCCAAATCTTAGCTGCTACATGATCATCATAAAGAGACAACACTGAAGTGTCATGGGGCCCACCAGGAAATCCCTCGACCTCAACACCAATGCTTCCCTCATTAGGTGCAACAATGTCGCCAATGTCGACGACTTGCTCAGCAGGCACATCCTCAACAACACCAGTCCTTCTGCATTGTCTTCATGCCGATGCTATCGGCCTTTGGCGTGTAGGGGGTTCTTCTTGATTGGCTTCTATGCCTTCTCTGGCCAAAGCCCGCCGTAATCCTCTTATTTTAACCATAATCTGACATTCAAACCAAATTGTTACATTACAATTTCAAATCAATTCATACTAATGAAAATATTACATAACAAGTTGAAAGCGTAGCCATCTGGATCAATATCAATAAGGGTTCCATAACATTTGACAGTATGTTTTGAAATTACTCTTAACTATAACCTGACATTTTTAGAAAATGTTACATAACAAGTTCAAAGCAAAGCTATCCTGATCAAAATCAATAAGGGTTCCATAACATATGACATTATGGTTTTCAAATTACAATTTCATTGAACTTCATTTCATTCATTAACTTTGAAATTACTCTTAACCATAAGCTGAGATTTTGAGAAAATGTTACATAACAAGTTCAAAGCATTGCCATCTGGAACAAAATCAATAAGGGTACCATAACATTTAACAATATGCTTTCAAATTACAATTGAATTGAACTTCACTTTATTGATAAACTTTGCAATTACTCTTTTAGTTCATAAACCAATCACTTCATTCATAAACTTTAAAATTACTATTTAACTTCATCAATTGCTTACTTATTGGCATCCTAAATACTTAACAATTCATGAAACAAATCAAATATACCTCACTGGCAAACGAATCACACTTCACTTTATTCATCCAATTTTAAAAATTAAAACAAATTCTTTAAAAAAATTTAAAAACTAAAAAAACCATACGGATTGGCAATCTGTAAGGATCATACGGATTACCATTCCTTATTACGGATTGACAATCCGTATAGTATAACACTTACGGATTACCCATCCGCACTCGTGCACAAAATGAGACCCACAGAAGAGGAAACAATGCGTCACTTACCTCGTCGTGGAGAAAAACCACCACAGCTACGACGGCGACCAACACAGTTAATGACGATAGCCCGACTGAGAAGCAAACCAGACGACAGAGCACCAACCCTTAAACCCATGGAAGAAGAAGAAAAATCGATTGTAGAGCAGAGAAGAATGAATGAATGGTGTATTGGAAATTTTTAAATCTGTATGTTAAATGTTTTTTTAACAAGGCTATTTGTGAAATTTCACAATTATTTGCTGGGTGTATAAGAAAAAGCGCTGGTGTAGGAAGCAGGACCCTAATTACTATTACTAATTGTTGTCACCAATTTTCTACTCTTTGTTGTATTCCCCGTACTGTTAACCCAATTACTCAATGATGTCTCTTCCTTCTAGAAATACGCCCCCTTAGTTTTGGAACCTCTTGGTTGTTAACAAAATATGTACTCTGTTATGTAGAAATTCTTTATCTTGCAATTATATCTATTTTCTTGGACTTTTCAGGAACTTGATGATGGGACAGTCTCTTTCGGCTAGCACATCTGTATGAGGTCTCCACTTCATTATTATGTAGTATTTATCACATGTGCTTTTCTTTGATTTAAAAGATTTAGAATGAGAAGTTATAATGGTTTCTAGTACCATTTGTTTGTATGTTTGTTTGACGATTTTACTAGAATGAAGTATAAGCCTTGGCCCTGAAAATCAAATGCACCAATTAATAAGTAATGAAGGGAATGCATTTTTTGCTAAAAAATAATTACACTTTTGTAGGAATAAATCAGTGAACCTGTTAAGGTTAGGGAAAACCTTTCTCAAACTTGCACAAGTTTCTTATAGAGATGGATTCCTTCCATTTTGATTATTTACCAACTAAATAAATACATTATGGTTGTTACTTGTGCATTTGGAGGTCCTTAAGATTAAACCATGTCCATGCCACTAAGATTTAGGTATGATGAGAAAAGGTACTTTACGAGTAGAACTTCATACACCATTTAGTTTTCTTATACACCATTTGGTTATTTGAAAACCCAAAAATACCCCTGAAAGTTTCCTTTGTTATAACTGATGGTTGCAGCTCACGTGTACGGTTATGCTTGTTATTTTCTTCATTTTGGTTGAGTTACAATTGTTGGGAACACTATGCATTAGTGGTAGTTGGTGCCATTGTTTTGATTTTGTCGAAATGGTGGCGTCGTAGTGGCCGTCGGAGTCACCGAGTGGCATCATGGTGGATGCAAAGGTTAGTGGTGTTTTCTATTTCATACGGATTTGGTAATCCGTATGGTTGTTACGGATTATGCAATTCGTATAGTTCTTACGATTGGCTAATTCGTATGGCTTCAAGTCACAAATTTTTTATTAAAAAATTAAATAATTTGTTGAAAATATGTATTTAATTAAAATTGAGTTTAATTTTATAAATTATTTGATTGAGTAAATACAAAAAGTAAATTTTTGGATTGTTTATGTAAATAGTGATGCTGAGACTTTCATCATTTGTTAAATCACAAATTTTTTATTAAAAAATTTGTTAAAAAATATGTATTTAATTAAAATTGAGTTTAATTTTAGAAATTATTTGATTGAGTAAATACAAAAAAGTAAATTTTTGGATTGTTTATGTAAATGGTGATCTTTAGACTTTCATCATTTGCTAAATCACAAATTTTTTATTAAAAAATTTGTTAAAAATATGTATTTAATTAAAATTGAGTTTAATTTTAGAAATTATTTGATTGAGTAAATACAAAAAGTAAATTTTTGGATTGTTTATGTTGATTGATTAATTGTTTTATTTATAACTTGTTGTTTGAGTGCTTTTGTCTTGGTATGCGAGCTTGATAGGTTTTGGACGTAAGTCAACTCTGCTGTGTTGTGGTTGCTGGCTTTGCACGTTAAGTGGACGTACTGTGTCAGCCGTGTTTATAAGTAGCAGGCTGGCACAACAACAAGTTCACTCTTCCTTCTTCTACCTTTGTGTTTCCTCTGTTTTCTCTCTAAAACTCACCCAGAAACCTCTCCTTCTCGACCCCTCTTTGTTATCTCCAATCTACGAGAGACATCGTAGCTGCTGCAAAATCCCGACGCTGAAAGGAACTTCGTGGTTGGAACTGAAGCTTAGGACAAACACATCGTGAAGCTCGTGAACAAACTCCTGGATTGGTAAGGGGAGTTTGTCGTGTTTCTTAACAGCTTTAGGTACCATGGTTCGGGGGCCAGGGAGTCCAGCCGTGATGATAACTGCATGTCCCTGCTGTGTGATGTTTTTCCCAAAAAAGCTACGTCTTTTATGAATGGGATATGGTATGCCTTAAATTTGTTGAATGTTGTTTTGTGATTGATGTTTGGTGTTCTTGTGGGGGAGTAGATGTTTTAAGAACTCCCCTTGCATGTGTGAAGTTAGCATTTTGATGCTGAAAGGCTTCTAAGACACTTGCGGAAGTGTTCGTGAAGGTGATGAGTACCGAGATGGGTTGGCCGTGTTGCACATGGACATCAAACCTTGTGTTCTGATGTCGGCTACCGGGATGGGTAGGCCAAGATGAGTGGGTTATGTGGCATGCACAAATGCATGCAGGACGTAACTTAGTCCTTGTTGGCGGATGTCAGTAGATCGAGTTCCCTACCCGGGGTTGTTCCCTTAGAGTCGTTAAGACTGGCTTCCCTTTCTATAAGGTATACCAGGTTACTTACCTAGGTGATACGTTAGAGCTGTTGAGCTCAAGTTACCTCACCATAGAAAGAGCTACCGGGTTGTTAACTCGGATGAGCTTGTGTCCTCTCAGGAAAAGAGCCAACGGGTTCCTTACCCGGGATGGACTATTTCCTTTAGAATTGCTAAGTCCAAACCCCTTTTCTTAAGGACTGTTAGATTCCTTACTCGGCAGAGCTTGTCTGCTCTTGAGAAATGAGCTATCGGGTTCCCTTACACTCTTGTGTGGGTTGGTGAAATACAAACCCAGGGTCTTACAAGCGCTACCTGTTGAAATCGATTATGGCACTTATGCAATCGACTACATAGTGTAGAACCTGTCCTTAGGACTTTATAAGGAATCTAAGGACCTCTTGACCGCCTTTGGAAAAACCTTACCAAACCCAACCGACCTCGATAGAGTTCCTCCGACCTCGCCCGTTTTACTACCCTTGTTTTCCCTTGTCCAAACTTTACGCCCTGACCGACCCCTACCGACCTTGTCCGATTTCTATCGGCCTTGACCGACCTTGTCCGCCTTCGTCCGACCTTGTTCGGATTCTTACCTTAAGATAGTATATCTAAGTGCCAACCTGGGTACCTCGTACTTCACACCAGTTCACTTGTTTGTATGTGTTTGTGAGTGACGCATATGATTATGTTGGTGGCATTTGAACTCGGCCTATGTGTTGGCTTGAGATGAGGAATGTGTTTGGATATACATAAATACCCACGGGGGTGTATGGCATTATCCTAGCCAGGTCGAGTTGAGCCTGGTTCCAGGTCATGCATTGATGGTGCCGTGGTGATATTCTATGTATAGACGTGAGATGCCGAGACTGGGTGGTAAACCTTGCGAGGACCATGGTCAGTGCATCGTTGGGCCCTTGTGTGGCCGGTATGTTACATAGGGGGTGTATGACGGGTTACCCTTGCGAGGAAGGACTGTGTTCCTAGTCAGGTCATACATTGATGGTGCCTACGTAACATACGACATTTGCATGACGAAAATAGGATGATTGACTGCATAGTACGAGAAGTACTGGGGGGCCACGACTGTAGGGACATCCTTATCATACCTATTTTGGCTGATCACCATGAGGGGGTGAGTCTTGTGCACAACAGAGTGACCCTGACGTATTGTAGTAATTATTTGTACCATAGATTTTGGCCTATTTTCGGGATGGTACCACATTACATAATGAGAATTGAGTCAAAAGCAAGCATCATGCTAGATATTACAAGTCGATTTATGAGATGTTTATGGATGTTCATGGATGTTAGTGTTTGATGGATGTTTGGAATGTTCGTATTGATATGTTGATGACCGTGTTGCTTCTTGACTGGGTGTGTCACTTTTCTGTTGTATCTATTGTTGTTATTTAATATGATGAACTCACATTTGCTTTGTTGTATCTTGTGGTTTGGTGCCTGTGATGATCGCGAACTGTGTTCGTGTGAGCAGATAGGCAGCAGTAGGTGCTTTTGGGAGAGGACCGGGTTGTTTGGAGCCACCGTGTTTTGCTGGGATGTCCATGGACATGATCCCGGGCAAGAGTTGCACTTTGCTAGATGCACCCCTTGTTTTTAATGGATGTACTCCTTGTTTTGCTAATTACACCCTTGTCTTCTATTTCTCTTTCTATTTGTAAAACACTTGATGTATATTTTGAGACATAATCTTTTGTACTTGTAATTAAATTATGTCTGGTATGTTCATACATATTTTCGAAATGTCTTATGAGTACCTTTATTGCGTTTACGTTTATTTTCTATGAGAATGGTCATTATATGCTCATGATACAGTAGCGACATGGCGGTGTTCTTTTTATTAAAAATGAATTTGTATCATGGTCACGAGCTAGTAATACAGTAGCGACATGGCAGGTCGTTACACGACATGTATATTTATTGGCATAGATTGAAGGATGAAAATGTTGTACGTGACTTGATTTGGGCACATCCGGATGTAGTACAATTGAGCAATGCATATCATATGGTGTTCTTGATAAATAGTACATACAAAACAAACAAGTATAGACTTCCTTTACTTGACATTGTTGGTGTGACACCTACTGGGATGACATTCTCAATTGCATTTGCCTATTTAGAGGTCGAACATATAAACAATGTTGTGTGGGCCCTTGAACAATTTAGAGGGATTTTTCTTAAAAGTGAATTTTTTCCTAAGGTCATTGTAACGAATAGAGATTTAGCATTGATGAGTGCAGTCGAAACCATTTTTCCAGAGTTAACCAATTTATTGTGTAGGTTTCACATTGACAAGAATGTCAAGGCAAAATTTAAAACTTATATTCGGCGGAAGAACGCATGGGATTATATCATGGAAGCATGAGAAAGTGTTGTTGACTGTGCTACTGAGAAGCAATGTGATGATTGTGTTATGAAGTTTGATGTTTCATGTGCACCGTGGCCAACGTTTGTTGATTACGTGAAAGACACTTGGTTGAATCCCTACAAAGAAAAATTTGTGACAGCATGGACAAACAAAGTCATGCATTTTGGAAATACAACAACAAACAGGTAACTTTCGCGTCTAACATTGCTTAAATTATGATTTGCATACGTTTAATGTCTTTGAAATGAATTGATCATATCATAAACTGTAGGGTTGAGTCTGCCCATTGGATCTTAAAGCCACTACTACAGAATAGTCTTGGTGATTTGTGCACTATTTAGGATGCGATGAACAATATGATCACCATGCAACATACTGAAATCAATGCATCTTTGGAAAGAAGTACACATGTGGTAGGGCATGTTTTTAAAGTTACGTTATACAAGAGACTTATTGGCATGGTGTCAAGTTATGCGTTAAATCAAATTGCTGCTAAGTATGAGCGAGTGCATTATGCTGGCAAAAACCCTTCTCGTTGTGGATGTGTGTTGAGAACAACGCATGGTTTGTCTTGTGCATGTGAGCTATCTAAGTATGTTATTGGGAGCATTCCAATTAACACCGTTCATATGTTTTGGCGGAGATTAAACTTTTCAGACAAAGGTATGCATGAATACCAAGTCAGCATAACGGATGAGATGGAAGTCATATCCAACTGTTTTGAAAAGCTTGATTTGTGTGGGAAAATGACACTAAAGTCTAAGCTTAAAGAAATTAGATTCCCTGCTTTGAATTCCATGTGCCCCCCAATATAAGGTCAAAACCAAAGGTGCTTAAAAGAATAACATCACAAAGCACCAACAATCTACGAGAAGGGACCCGTCTTACTTCGAGTATGTGGATGAGTTACATTCTGTGCAAAATAGTTGCTCTACTCCACAACAATGCAGTTCCTCAGTTGATGTTCTAATGAAAAACCAGATGGTTCCTATTCTCGATCAATTTCATCCATTTATCCAGAAATTTATTCTAAACATTACTGATGTAAAAGCTAATGGTAATTGTGGATATCAAGTAATTGCTACCTTATTAGGTTATGGTGAAGAGGCTTGGTCTTTGGTACGCAATCATTTGCTTAAAGAACTTGCACAATGGACTAATCAATATATAGATTTGTTTGGTAAGATACATAGGTTTGAAATGTTAAGGTGGTATCTACTAGTTAATGGATTACCCAAGGTAAAACATCATTGTCCTTTCTCATGATCTGGCAAAACTTGAAAACCAATATGCATTCATAATATTTCATTAACTGTTAACTTACAAGTAACGATGGATAAGTGGATGGATATTACAGATATGGGTCATGTAATTACATCCAGATATAACATCATTGTAGTATCTTTGTCACTCCAACAAAGTATAACGTTCTTCCCTCTGAGAAGCCAACCTCCTAGAGATCCCCAAGTTCATCGCATTTTGTGTATTGGTCATGTGTTTGGAAACCATTTTGTTCAGGTAAGGGAAAAAGTGTTTAATTTGATGAATACAATTTATTTTGCCAAATTCATGATTTGTGTGGCCATTTGTTTAAAACAGGTTACTTTGAGAGATAATTGTCCTTTGCCATTGACAACATATTTGTAGGCTACTCACTGTACCAACGAAGCTCAAAAGTGGCCCAATCATTACATTGATCGAATGCAAATGTATATTAAATCGATGAAGTTGCGCAAAATAAATGCAATCATGTTGAATTTGGGAGATGTGTAGACATTTATTTATCTAACTATGTTTTTAATGTCATATATGCAATCATGTTGAATTTTAAAAAACATGTTCTGTCAATTGGTGTTCTAAAAACTAAACTACAATTACACAAAATTCTCAATAGATCTACAACTACATTTATTCTCAAGTTTTCTAACATAGAGGTTGAGTTTTAGGAGAAAAATTCTCAATAATGTCCTTTTTAAAAAAAATTATTGTATCTCTTTTTAATTAATTCATAAAATATATTTAAGTGAAGTTTATTGGGAGATCCATAAAAAGTGTTTCAAGAACTTAAAGTGGAATCTACCACTAGAATAATCAAAAAGAAAAATTCTTGCATTTTATCTAGTAATATGAGAACAAAAAAAATTATATAAGAACTCAATAGATTTTACCACTACCACTAATGATGTTGTAAGAAGTGATTTCCTTTAATTGATCAAAGAGGTGAAGGAGATGAACATATCTGCCAATCAAGAAAGGACAGAGAATGAGGGAAAAAGACTTGCTTGGAAAGGGGAAGGCTCTTTTGGAAATAGACATGTTTGAAGGGGAGGGCCAGCTGATCCAAAAGAGCTAGACGTGGAGCTTGCTCCAATGGAAAACCGCACTTTTATCATTGACTTTGATGATGTATCTAACCAAATTTTTGATGTATTGTAGGGCAAAATCACTTTTTCAAGTCCTTGCTTCTGAACAAGCATATTGGTATTTGACAAGTTCAGCTATATGATAACCTCTCATAATAACGTTTCAAATACTAGTATGTTTTGCATAATATTATATCTTACCTTCCTAGTTATAGTTAGTCTATTTCTTTCGTATTTTTAATTATAGTTTTGGCATAATATGCACTCGTAATCATTCGAATAATTTTATTTTTATATTTTTTTTGTTATAAAATTATTAATTATTTATTCATAATCAATATTCTTTAAAAAAAATATTTTCAATAAAAATTGATGCAAAGCATATTACGATATTTTGTAAAATAACATCTTATCTTATACTTTAATTCTAGGAAAATTTGTTGCTTTATTTTAAGATTTTTTATATTTTATATATGATCCTATTTAATTAAGGAAATTAGGAAGATAAGATCATTATTTACTTAGAGAAATTAGGATGATTTGATCCTTATTTAAGTAAAGAGATTAGGAAGATATTATCCTTATTTGTTTACTTATTTAGGTTTATTTAACCTATATATGGAACAATTTTATGTAGTGGACCACAAAGCTACTACTAGACACAACTGTTTTATTTTTTACTCTTTTTATTATGTCCCTACGTTCTTAGTTAGGTGATTAGAGAATTTTTTTTTATTTCCTTACTTATTAGATATAGTTTTGATCTAATAAGGAATCAATTGAGAAGAAGAAAACTAGTCTTATCATGAGGAGTTAGTGGAGATATAGACGCAATTGATTGAGTATATTAATTAAGTGTTTTAATAATAAATTAAGTACATAGGTTAGCAAAATCATAAAGCAAATGTTGAAAGTGTTTTGCATTGTATTTGGTAACACTTGGTATTAGTGACGTGATTACCTTATTTGATAGAATATTTAACGTACACGGTTGATTTGCATTAGATGTGATGAGAATAGGGAATGATCAAACTATATTCACAACTCCCTACTATTTAGCCACAGTGTTTGGTGCCATGATTAATGATTTGTGGATCTTGGAATTAGATGGTTTAGATAAATTGATTATGTGAAAATGATTAAAATAAAATTCTAAAAGTATTGTCATGACATTTATACACTAACCCTGAGTTAAAAGCTTTAGTGCAATTGGAGGACAAGTCTCCGAGGATGTATTTTGCATGTCTCAAGTTTATTTAGTTTGTGATATACATGTTCATAAGTTGTGATTCGTGATCGATCCTGATTATAACACTATGGATTACATTCACAACATGTTAGAAAGAAATGAAGTGGTTTTAGGTTTTTTCATGCATCAACCTCTTAGTATTTCCTAGAATCAATGAATTGTTGACCAGATTCACCACGTACACTATACTAGATTGATATTAGTAATTAGTATGTTGTAGCATGATGTCACCAAGAAGATGTACTACTAATCGTGCCATCAATGGAACACCCTTATTTTATAAAGGAATTACTATAATTTAATTAATTAAAATATGCATAATAAATAGTTCTCTTAAAATACAATATTTAATTATAAATATTATATTGATAAGTAAACAAGTACTCGAAAATACGTAACCAATTTTTTTGAAATATATAGAAACATCGTTAACATGGATAAAAACATTAGTCGAGTAAGACATAAAGAATAAGTGTACTACAAAATAGAACCTTTAACTAGTCGATGAAGTATTTATTTACATAAAGTCATAAAGTAAACTGTTTGACGGGGATAATTCAAGTAATTACAAACCACCATAAAAAGTACTAAACCAAATGATAAAAGGTATTACATCCAAAAAGTTGTGTTAGATCTATCCACCCATGTACATATCGGACAATACAAATCTAGTCATAAGGATGAAATCCTACTCACTACCCACCAGGTTGCAGTATCTAGTCATAAGGATGAGACACCAAATCTAACATCGCCACAAAATGGTCCTTCTCGAACCACGAATCATGGTTCCGATGACCTTCTAATGGGTGGATCAACATCCTAAACGCTGGTATCAATTCCCTCGCCATTGTCCTCTAAAAAAAAAGGTGTATGGGTGAGTCCTCTACTTCCCCATCATGCTACAAGCAAAAAGACCAAAGTCCACAATCACAAACACATTACATAATTCACACAATCAATTCTATTGTTCGACTACGTGTATTCACTCTCCTAGTCTTACTCTTTGACTACACGTTTTGTTCCATTATTCGAGCCTGATAGCCTCATTGACATGTCACCATAGAGGTCTTACATCTTCTACTTATTTTTCTGGGTGATGTCATGGTGTCATGGGAGTACATATCCTTACCCTGGTACTATGGTCAGTTACTCTCACCATAACTTGGTTATGCTCTCAGTGATTGTTCGGATTGCCATGTCGGTTACTGGGTCCTCCAACCTCATTGAGGTATCACAACTTGACGCCATCTCTAATCCCCAAGGACCATCATGGTCCTCACCTCCCTACCCTAGGTACCAATTGCAACCACCCACACACTTATTGGTTTAGGCACTCTCTTGTCGTCACTCCTTACTAGGAAGGCATTTAAAAATGTCTCCTTTTCAGGAACATTTATGATGGAGTTCAAAGAACAATGACGGGATTACCAAGGCACAAACTCTAAGCCCCTCGAGATTGAAGCTCCTATTGGTGGCTTACCTATGCAACTTATCATCATAAGACCATTGTCACATTGCCCTTCTAGGGCACATCCCCACTGGACAAGGCCATTTAGACCACAACTCTACACACAAAAAGTCATGTTATCTCTGTGCATTGTCGTACACCATCACCTTACATCTCATTTTTAGAACTGAGTCCTTCCATAGATGTCTACATATGTTCTATATCCCACTCATGTCATAACAAGATAGGTTCCACATGCTGTCACAATATTCATCAACCATACCAAGTAATGATTTCAATCATCACTTGTCTCATTACACACAATTTCATTTCAAGTACACAATCATTGTTCAAAGAATCACACATAGTACTTAATGTTTCTATGCTTCCTACCATACAACTATCACATCAATAAGTCATTAAAGTCTTATGAGATTATTCACTCCTCTCCAAGTTCCTCATTCTCATCTTATCCTATCATCACTACACATCTACTTACACGCATATTTGAAGTTGCTTCCATATTGCTTCCACTTCGAGTCTTTGGTAAATGTTTCAATTGCCTTAAGTTCGATTTCCACTTCTATTAGTGACGTCCACACTCCATAGTTGTTATAAAATCCTTTGCACGATCTTGCTTGGGATCCAAACTAGGTGGTTCGGTCTCTATAGTCCTTTCAATGATCGCTTCTACTTAACTACAATATTGCTTCTTAACAAAAATAAAGCTATCGCTTCCTTTCACATGACTCTCCTTGGTCTAACTCTTCTTTTATTTAATGTTTAGGGGTTGGTTCACAACTCTCAAGTTCCATTATATAACATACACCATATAGAATCAATAATGGACATAATAGTCTTTCATAGAGGCCTTAGCCTTCACAATAGAAACATAAAATATGTCATACACCATCCATATTAGAATCATTGAGTTCGTCTCATCATAACACTAGGATCATAAGATAACATCATGATATTTGTAGGATTCATACAATATTCCTTAGAATCATACAAATAAAGAAATTGTTTTTATTTTTACCAACCACATACAATATATCATATTACCACACAAAAGAATCATAAGATTAATCACGACATTATTTATAAAACATGCATCACCTCATGTTTCCTTAATTACAAGACCATAAATTTCATTCATTAATTCATTGCCTTACTACAACTCTACAAGTCATAAGTTATAGAGTCAAGTGCTTCAAGTAATAAATAATCATTCACCACTTACTCATAATTTATTATTCTACTTAATAAAGTCTCATCATAACTTCTATTCATAATTTCAGTGTCTCCTAACATTAACTAACAAGTACTATAATCTAATTCATAGAATAGCATCACAATTCACAAGTAGAATTATACTTAATTATAATTAAATCGATAACACCATATGTTCATTTTCTTATAGTTTTGTACCCTATTTTGCAAAATCAATAACTTCTTCATTTCTTAGTGAATTCTTATGAAATTTGTCAAAATAGAAATTTATTTAAGTCTATTTTTGAAATTGGGCTCACACATCACCAAAAGATAACCACACAGAGAGAACTAACCATTTTACCAAACATGTTTCGGTAAAAAAATAACAAAATCCCCTACACATGCTTCCTCTTAAATTAGTTTCCTAATTTCGTTAGTAAATTAAAATAAGAGTGACCCCAAATTCTAAATCTTATTATGTCTATGTTTGATACATGTTCACCACATCCATAGATGACTTCCAGATTGCTCCTAGTTCATCAATTAAGTAGTAAAAGTCAATACAAACTATTAAGTACAAGGGTCATTTTACATAAATTATAGTAAATTCATTTTTCATCCAAAATTTACATTTTATAAATTAAAACATAATCCCCAAATGTCTAATATCAGAATATAATTTTAGTTTCATCATTCGAAAACCCTAAAATTCCCAGTATCAATTTTCGTGCAGTATGTAAGTGCAGAAAAATATCAAACACCTTGTGTGCTTTATTCATGACACTCAACCACTTGATTAATCAATTTTCTAAGACCTTAAATCAATATTTATGACTCCCAACATGGGGTCCAACCCCATCAACACATAAAAAAGCATGAGAAAGAGAAGAAAACCCCATACCTTTGTGTTGATTTTCGAAAATACAAAGGGAAAAGAAACTAGCACTCTTATTTCCATCCAATGAGTCTAGACACATGTGAGAGATGATTGAGATAAGAAAGTGAGAATTTAAACTTAGAAATGAAAAGAACAACTAAAAATATCAAGTTCCCATTTCAAGAATTTACCTCAAGCTTCACAAAATCTCTTTCAATCACTTAACCCTAGCCTCCAAGAGCAAGAGAGAAAATGAGCTCTTCTCCCTCCCCCCCCTCCCCCCTTTCCTCAATGAAAATGGCACACACCCCTAGGCCTTTAAGATTGTGTTGCCTTATGTAGTGGGTCTTAATCCCACTAGATTAAGGCCCAATTAGGTTAGGTGCCCCAATCCAAAACTTTAATTGCTCATTTAAGCTTCATGACACTTAATCCTAGCTTAAACTCTCTTTCAACTATTAATTATAACTCTAACTAAGTCTTTTTATTTAATAAATCCTCTCTTAAATGAGTTTTGTGTAAAAGATAGGAACACTTCACACTTAACCAAGAGGGGGGTGAATTGGTTAGGCTTGGTAAATTAAAACTTTCCTTTAACAAATCAGAGTTTCCCTTAGGATCTTTATCACTTTTGAAACCTAGAATCCTTATTCAATCAAATGCACAGCTCAAGGTATGCAATAGCACAAGATTAACTTTATAAGCAAAGCAAGACAATCAATATGTATATGGAATAAGCAAGAACGAATTTAAACACAAGACACAAAGGATTTATACTGGTTCACTTCAAACACTATGAAGCTACATCCAGTTTTCTTCCACTCAACACTAGAATGGAGTTCCACTATTGCAATTTTCAGTTTTACAAGTAATTACAAAATCTCCCTTTATCAACCCTAGATAAAGTTCAGAAACCTAAAACACTATTAGGTTCTTAAAGACCAACCCACTGAGAACACTACTCAGCACACCCCTAGAGAAACCCTATCTCTAGATTACAAGCAAGAAACCCAATTACAATAGAAATTCAAATACAATTCAAAACAGAGTTACAACCACAAAGCTAAGGAAAGAAATCACCTGATGATCCAGTGAATGATGATGCATATGAATGAATGAATCAGGTTTAAGGATGAACACAAAACTCAGAACAACTCATTCCTTTAGCTTTGAAAAGAAAACTTCTTACTTCAAGAATCAATCAATAACCCATACATGTTTTAATGAAAGCAATAAACCCAAAACCCAGAAATCCCCAAGAAAGTTTTTAGAATGCTTTATGTTTGCTCAGAATTCAAAATTGACAAGTTACAAATCAAGCACAGTAAGGGTTCTATTTATAACAAACTTTTACAACTGTCAGTAATCGATTAAACGCGCCCAATAATCGATTATTTCACTTATGTGATCGATTCTCTAGCATATGTAATCGATTAATCTGTTCAATAAAATTCTGGGTATGGGCAACGAACTAAATAATCGATTATTCCGTCTTGTAATCGATTAACACAGTGAGCTTTAAAAAAACTTGAAGTTCAGAGTGTAACGTAAAATGCACTGTGTAATCGATTAATGTGCTTTGTAATCGATTAAGACAGACAGCTTCATAAAACTAGAAACAGTCAAATGAACTATGTAATCGATTATAGATTTTGGTAATCGATTATTGTATAAGAAATAGTTAAGCAGAGGCTTATAATGTAATCGATTACTAACATTGGTAATCGATTAAGGCAGTGGACTGAAGTTTTCTATTTGGCCTTTGTAATCGATTACAGTTTATTGGTAATCGATTAAAATGTTTATCAAGGCAGTTTATATGTAGACTAAGGTAAAATAATCGATTAATCCGATATATAATCGATTACATTGTTCTTGAAGAGTTTTCCAGAAAGAGCTAAGAACAAAGTAATCGATTATATTCTTAGGTAATTGATTAAAATAGTAGAAAACTGTATTTTTCCAAAAACCTTTGTTTCAATTCAAACACTTAGTCAATTTTTCAAAGCCTTGTGAATTCTATAACTCTAATTGAAAATCTAAATGAATGATATGAATGCAATGCACTTGGATCACCAAAAATGCTTCTTCCTTTTACAATTAATCACAAATTAATCTTCAAGTCTTCAAGGCATGTTGAAAGTTCAAAACCAAGCTTGATCTCTTGTCCATTCTTCAAGTGACTTCTTTGAAACCAACATTTTGGTCATATTTACCAATATGTCATTAATGAGTTGACCAAAGTCAATCTTTTCCCATTTACTCTATCAATCTATGGTTGACTATGTTGACTTTCTGGCGTTTCCACTAAAATGAGTTATTTTCCTCATTTTCCCTCTAATCCTAATCAATTATATCTCTAATAATTTAATTACTTGCTTACTAAACTATCAATATTATTTTTTCTTATAGTAATATTTCTAAATTCCTATAGTTGAATTTTTGGGATGTTACAACCAACTTGTAAGGCATGGCCCAACAAGACAAGATTGCTTGGTTGTGCCAAAATTAGCTGCCCTTCAAGCATCGCACCAACACTCTGTGTATCCCAACGTGGATGATACCTTTGCAAGCACTCTCTTTGCTTTTGGTGGCAACAGATTCAAGGACGAATCTTTTTCTACCTAGGGAGAATGATGTAGAGCATATCATGATATATATTTTTGTCAAAATAATATTTTATCTTTTATTGTAATTCTAGGAACATTTTTTGCTTTATTTTAGGAAATTTCTATATTTTTTGTTTTTTTTAATTATTTTGGGAAATTTGGAAGATGTATGATCCAATTTAATTAGGGAAATTAGGAAGATATGATTCTTATTTACTTAGGAAAAATAGGATGATACGATCCTTATTTAATTAGGAAAATTAGAAAGATATGATCCTTATTTGTTTTCTTATTTAGGTATACTCTGCCTATATATGGGAAAATTTTATGTATTCACAACAGATTGGAAGGAAATGAAGTAGCGAGATTTACTTATGCATCATCCTCTCGGTATTCGTATCAATCAACGGTTGTTGACTAGTTTCACCAGTACATTGCATCAGAAATCAAAGTAAGACTATTTTAGCTACCTTGTGACATAGTAGATCACAAATAGGATTTTAATAATTTCAATTTCGATAAACTTTAAGCAAATGCAACAATGAAAAGAATAGTAAGATTATTTTATAATTTGTATAGCAAAACAATTAAATGTCTTCAAAGAACTCATTATCATAAAACTTTTGATTCAATTGTTAAAGTCTCTCCATTGACTTTTAATTCTTCAAATAAACTTTCTCCATCAAGGTAATAAGAATTATCATGTTTTATATAGTTTTTAATTTCTATAATTTTTTTATGTTCTTAGTTTATCCCTCCTTATATGTTACAACACGTGCAACTAAACAAAAATAGTTTAGGCCCTCATTGGCATTGCTACATTGTATTTTGGTGGGGCGACAAGGAGATTAGAAAGAGATATTATGCATGGAGAGATTAAAGGGAAGGAGAAAAAGTTCAAGACTCTTGTTTATATAGTTACATTAACGTTGATATAGATGAAATAAAATAATATAACCCATTATCTTCTTTATGTTCAACATTATACAAATATTGTTGATCCATTTTCTGAAATTTTTGGGTAGATTTTATTTTAGAAGTGGAAACATCACCCATTAGTTGACTAATGACTAATAATTAGTTGAATAAAACTAGATTGGTCTTACCCACTTTCAATGCTCTCCACCAAGGCTTTCTTGATATCAACTTATCACACCTAATGCATAAATGATATTAGAACATGCAAAAATCATGTCATATACAATAGCTCCCACTATGCTAGCATATGACACTATAGTTATGTATTCTCTCTCTTCATGAGTTTTAGGACAATCCTCCCTATTGAGAGTAACTCCAATTCTCATTGGCAAATAGTCACTTTTGGAGCTTCCATGTTATACTTCTTTATAATGGTATCAATGTCCCTAGATTGGGAGAGTCTAAGAAATCTTTAGATCTATCTTTATAAATCTTTATTTCTAGAATATAGGTTGTCTCTCCTAAATCTTTCATGGACAATTGTTCTAATAGCCAAATCTTTGTACTTTGCATTGTTGGTATATCATTTATAATGAGTAATATGTCATCCACATATAACACTAAGAAAATGATTACACTCTCACTAACCTTTTTGTACACTTAAGGATTTTCCTCACATCTAACAAAATCAAAATTTTCAATTGTTTTCTTAAAGTGAATGTTCTAACTTCTGGAAGCTTGTTTCAATCCATAAATGGATCATTGCAACTTGCAAACTTTATTATGATCAAATAAGGATGTGAATAGCTCGAGTTGTGTCATATACACATCCTCTTTTAGCTCACTATTAAGGAAATTTGTTTCACATCCATTTTCCATATTTCATGATCATAGTATTCTGTTATAGCAAGAAGAATCCGAATTGATTTGAGCATTGCCAGGAGAGAAAAGTTTCATCATAATCAACACCTTTCTTTTAACGATATCCCTTGGCAACAAGGTGAGCTTAGTAGGTCTCGACCTTCCCATCTGCTCCAATCCTTTTCTTGTAAACCCATTTACAACCAAATGGTTTTATATCCACTGAAGCTTCCACTAAAGTTCATACTTTGTTGACCTTCATTGATTCATTTTGTATTCCATAGCTTCTTGCCATTTCTTATAATCCAAGCTTCACAGAGCCTATTCATAACTTCTTGGATCCACATCATCATGATAAACCTCATTTGATGTGTCATCTAGGATCGTCAAGTTTAATCTATCAGGTGAACGGTGCACTCGAGTAGATCTTCTAGAAGGTTCATGCATTGGGTTTATAGGTTGTTGAATTGGTTATAAGATCAATTCATTAACTTGATCTTGAAATATAGCTGGCTCTTGAACCACAATTGTTAAGGTGATGACCTTTGTGGTAACTTTAGAACATTAAAAAAAGGTATCTCTGTTCCCACCTCATAATCCTAAGTTGTTTCATTGTTTAATCGAGTTTCATCAAGCTCAATTTCTTTACCATGACTTGCTCCGGCAAAGAATTTCCTTTCTAAAAAATAACTATTTTTGCCACAAACACTTTATGGTTAAAAGGTTGGTATAAATCCTATAATTTCTTTGGGATACCAAATGAATCTACATTTCTCAAACTTTGCCTCAAGTTTGTCTATTTGCAATCTTTTAATGTAAGTGGAACAATCTCAATCCTTGTTGTGTTTGAGATTCATTCTAGCCCTTTCCATATCACATATGGAGTTGTAGAAACTTAATTTGGAAAATAAGTTATTGTTTCTAAAGCATATATGCATATAAACTTACTAGAAGATCATAGGTGACTTGATTCTCATAGTGAATTAGCATACTAAGCATGTTATGCATGAGAACAATTCTTAAGTAACGATACTAATCGTCATAATTTGATCCAACCAATTTTGTTTCAATATTTCTTTAAGTGGGAGATTCCTTAAAACTATGAATGAGTCATTCGATTCTCAAATCATTTCTCAAACACATTCTAAGGCAAAATATATCACATACATTTTTCTCAGACATGATGTATCACATACACTTTGAAAAAAAATAGTCATCCCAATTGAGTATCTGGTTGTCAGGTCAATCCTATTGGTATCTACAAATTAAATTTAATACTTCCTCGGGTAGTCCAGATGTTTAGTATAAAAAATAATTTTGAAATCCACATCTCATGCTATATTAGTTAATTATAAGTCCTCTAGTTGTAAGGTCATTCCTTACTATTAATTAAATAAATAACTTGCATCACATGTTTTTATTTTAAGCTACAAGTTTCTTGATTGTCAGATTGTTCCATGTAATAAAAATAATTTTTCGTCACATGCTCCAACTTATTTTTAAATTATAAGTCTTTTGTTAGTCGAGTCGTTCCTTGTAATAAAATAAATCAAAACAGTTTGCATCATATGCTCCAATTTATTTTTAAAACCACAAGTTTCTTGATATTTAGGTTGTTCCTTATAATTCAACAATTTAGTATATAAAATGAATTTGGGTAATATATCACCATATAATAAAACACATATCACCATATGTATTGCCATAAAGAGCTATAAGCTACATGTGGAGAAACAAAATTTTGCTTCTAAAATAAGATTTTTATAGTCATTGACAAGATACAACTTGAATTAAATCATTTTAATTCAAAATTTTATTTCTATATTAGTTGTTTGGAGTAAAATTAACTTTTGTTGTCAACTTCTTTGACAATAAGAACAAAGAAGAAAAAAAACTATTTTTTTTTGCTTCAGTTTTAAGAGAATAACAAGAGAAGAGGTAATTGTGTGTTTTTCAATATGAAATTTAAGGTTATTCTTATTGCAGCAATATGAAACTTCTTTTTCTAATAAACCATAAAAAAACTCACTATGCATCCTCTTTTTTATTTTATTTTTTATCTAATAGCTATTTGAAATTTTAAACAATTATGCCTTTTATTTTTATCTTTGAGCTATTAGAATGTTTAAATTTCAAACAAAATCCTTTTTTTTTCCTGCCAACTATTATTAGCATATTTAAAAACAAAATCATTTTTGTTTCTAATCAATAAATTAATTATCTCCATATATAATCAAAATAATATATCATATGGTCGACATAATATCATATATTATTAACTTTTATCACAATAATCAAAATTGTGGTACAATCCTATAAATTACATACTGCAATATATCTCTATATATTGCAATTCTATAATATATCTGATATTATATATATATAAAATATAATAATGATTTTTGTATATACTATCAATATAATAATAACAATCATGAAAAATAATTCACCAATCAAAATTGATACATATCAGTATATGTGATATTTCACAAATGAATACCAACAATGAATTACAAATAAATTTAAATATTTCTCCAAATATATAATATATATTTTCGTAACAAAAACAATATACATGAGATGTTAATTTCAAAATTTCTAAACATTTAAACAAATATATCACAATATATAAATGTATATTATGTGAACAATTTCACAATGAGAAGTGTCAAGCCTAATCATTCTATATATAAATTATACAAAATATAATTTTACTTAAAATGAATGAACTCATTAACATTTAAGCGGATACGTTTTTGTGATTTCAACATTTGATATACTCAATTATACCAAAGTCATCAATTTATATAGCAATGATATATCAAATAAAGATTACCTTAACATCTTATAATTCACATATTTAATCTATATTTATATAACATTTCAATATGTGAAAGTGAAAATTCATGTACTATTATACATCCAATATATAATAAATGAATATATATATATATATATGTCAATACATCACATGTACACCAAGTCCAATGTTACTTGATGATCATGACATATTATTTTTACTTTCATTGTTATCACCATATATTATACAAAGATATAATCTAATGATAATAATCTAAAGTATATATTAGAATTTTGATTACATGTCAAATATAGAAAACTCATTAAGCATAATCCAACAATTGAATATAATTTTTGGATTTAACAAATCAAGTCAAAGATATTTCAGCAAGTTTATATCACAACATATGCATGTACGATTTCGATCTCCAAAAAATTCTACAACCATTGCAGTATAATTTAATAAAAGATATTTTTTTATTATTCACAATGAAATCAATAAAATGTTTTGTAACATAAAGAAGCACCCACATATATACACGGTGGTTCACATCTGGATCAAACTTTATTCTCAAGCATATTCTAAAAACAAGATATATCACATATCTAATAATTCAATATAATGACTATGTATCTCGGCATGTTTCAGATTCAACAAAACACATATTTTCACAACAATTGCAATATGCTCAATGGCACCAAGAAAAAAAATCCACTTTTAGAAGAAAAACAAATTTCACAATATAACTTTAAATGCAAAAAGACCCATGACTTTGATACCAATTGATAATTACATAGAAGTGTTCCCAACACTTGTAGGGAAAAATATGATATATTTTGCATTCAAAATATACAACAATAATACATAGAAAATAATAGATTTGTGTACTCGAATGCGCGTTCTTGAAGCAACAAAAATTTTATTCAACAGTGTAAAGACTCTACATGTATCCACACTGATACCAATTTTTGCTATCAATTATTTGACGAGTAAAACTCTAAAAAGCAAATTCTCTTTCTACTTTTCAGATCTAAAAACTAACCTTTAACGTTTTTAGCTTATGTATGAGACACTTTGTTTTCAAGTAGATGTTTCAATATATAATGTTCAAGAAATATGGATTTTGGTCTTTTTCAAAAAAGGAGATATTTTATTTAAAATAATTTCATATCTCTTTATCTTTATATTTGAAAGTAACAACTATTTCATATATTTTTATCTTAAGAAGCTTCATGATATAAGGTAAAGATAATTCCCAAATAATCACATGATTACGATAACTAATCACATAATCTGATCCTAATATGTAGTAATAGAATTTTATTATTATTTTATGGACAACTTCCACATTTATAAAATAATACTTTTTGTTTATATTAATTATATTCTTGGTGCTAGAAAAATATAATAATATTTCACTAAAATATCTATTTGATTAAATTAAATTCTCTAATTTAATTATCAAATTATTTTCTTTTGTAAACATTGGAATACTCATTTGTGTGTGATCCCTTAGGTTTAATACTAAATGGATAGTAAATTAATTATAATTAATTTACTAATCAAGGTAGGCGTCTATCAACACTCCTTAATATGAAATAACATATTTTACTTTCAAGAACCAATAGAAGAATAATACAATATTTTCTTCCATAATTTACCACTCAAGATTAACTCTAAAGTATATTATTATTCTCAAACTTTAGTAAATTAATACATTATATTTAATCAAAAATAATTTAAGTTTATTTTTTAACAATCACGACTTCAAAGTCCTATGAGAATTTTTTTTTGGTTTTTTTATGACTTTTAAAGTTGTATAACTTTTTTAAGAAATCATAATTTTTTTTATGACTTCTACTATTTTTACATTTTTTAATTTACTATTTCTTTTTTTGTTTATATTTTTAAAAAATTATAAATATTTTTTAATTTAATTATTTAAACATAAAAGTAATTTAATTTTTTAGTTTGATTTAATATTTTATTAATTTTTGTTATATTTAATTTTTATTATATTATTTTATTAAAATCTATATAATTCTTTTGAAAATCGTAAAAGTTAAACACGACTTTAAAGTCGGAAAACATGTTACGAATTTAAATTCGTGCAACATCCCACCACAAGTGTACTAGCATAACTAAATATACCCTATAATAAAAATTAAATACAACAAAAGTTAATAAAATATTAAATAAAATAATATAAAAAAGTATAAAAATATATTAAGTAAAACAATATTAAAATATAAAAAATATTAAATCAAAGAAAAAAATAAAAATACATTTATTTTTAAATAATTAAATTTAAAAAATATTTATACCTTTTTTAAAATAAAAACAAAATTAAAGAAAGACCATATTAAAAAAATGCAAAAATATTAAAATTCATAAATAAATTTACGAATTCTTAAAAAAAGGTCATATATGATTTTGAAGTTGTAATTGTTAAAAAATAAATTTAACTGAAATCGCATTAAGTTTAAAAAGAAATTGTTGCAACTTTTAAAGTTGTAAATTTTTTTAAAAATTAAATTGAATTCATAATTTTTTTTATGACAGTTAAAAAATTAAAAAATATAAGTAAAGAATTATGATTTTTAATTCAAAAGTTTTAATACATATTAGGATTTATCTCCTTTTAATAATTTATTTAAAATTGGTCTTAATAATAAATAAATAAATAAACCAGTAAAAAACCCGATGCGGCGGAGATACGCACGCAGCCGCGAAGATACAACACAATAAGTACATTCGACATAGTTTGGTGAAGTAGAGTAGAAGCTGAACCTACAAAGCGACCCCAAACCCCTCCTTCCAGAACTTTCATGTCCATCTTGCCCTCACAAACCCAAGCGGCATCTTCGTCTTCTTCCTCTGCGCCATCTCCCAACCCTAATCCCCAACATGGAATCGGAAACCCTATTCCTCAACCCTTCTCTTCTCTTCCCCCCTCACCAATCAACCTCGCTTTCGGAACTCTCCAGATCTCCGATACGCCAGGTTCGCTCCTCGATCTCTTCCCATCCCTTTCAATTCTCTATGTAATTTGGTTCACTGCTCTGTGCGAAATTGTGGTGTTTAATTGCTTTATTTTTTTTTTGGGGATTTAATTGTCTAAATTGGAGAGTGTGGGTTTGGGTGTTTAAATGGTTTTTCGTTGTTTGGTGCTCTGCTTGATTAACTGATTTAGTGATTCGATTTTTTCGGTAGGTTCATCGTCTTCTGCTGCTCAAGATTCTGGTGGATCTTTCGGAAAGGTAGTCTTTTATATTGTGTTCTTTAGTTTGTGGAAGCTTATGGCCTTAATAGAATTGTAGAATACTATAGTTACGTGTTTGTGTCTTTGTGTGTGGGTGTCTGTTGGTTACTTTTTGTTCTCTTGTGCGCGTTTTAGGTGACAAAAGTAGGGTCTCCAAGTGGAGTGATGGTTTCACCTCAACAAAACTCTAGAACACGTTCTAGGAGTCACGGGGCAAGACGGACTGGAATGGGAACAGGAACACGTTCTGGTTCCGTCAGTTCTCATGGAAGTGCCCCTTTGCCGGGGAGAAAAGCTCAGACGGTGAATGGGAACTACTTGCTGAATTTTCAATATGACCCGATATCCCGTTCTCAACCACGCGGTGCTCCTCCTCCCCCTACAACAAGAAGGCATCGGAAGAGGAAACCGTACAACAAAGATTTGTTTTTGCAGGCGAATTACAAGTTCACGGTAGTAGGTTCGGGAAATTATTTGCCTGAGTTGATGGATCCAGATAAAATGTTGCAGTGGGAAGATATAATATGTGTAACATATTTGACCCCTTTTTCAGTTCAGTGTCCAATTTGTTTGGAGAATCCCCTGTGTCCGCAGATAACCTCATGTGGACATATTTTCTGTTTCCCATGTATTCTACAGTACTTATTGATGGGTGAAGAGGATCACAAAGGTGATAGCTGGAAAAGGTGTCCTTTGTGCTTTGTGATGATATCTGCCAAGGATTTATATACGGTGCACATCACAAATGTCAAACAGTATCGAGTAGGAGATAATGTTGAGTTCACCTTTTTAACGCGGAAAAAGGATTCCTTTACTCTGTCACTTAAAAATAAACAAGAGACAAATATCACATCACATGCCAATGAAGATATTTGTGATCCCTTTTCTAAGTTCACTCTTACATCAGATGTAGATCTCTCGGTGAGACATGCAATATCCGATCTAGATGGTTGGCTAGCCAGAGCTGATTCAGATCTTGTTGATGACCTGGAGAAGCTTCCTTATGTTTGTGCTGCTATGCAACAATTAGAACAGAGGAAGAGGTATTGGAGTGAGCACAGGTCTCATGACAGTGAAAAATCTTCTAAGCTTATTGATTACGAAAATCAGATACCATCAACAGTTGCAAATTCTATGAATAGTGACGATGAAAACTGTTCTAATGGATCACAAACTTCCTCTTCTGATTTCCTTGATCAAAATAAGGTTATGATGTTGGATAAGTCAACTGCTGGAGTCTGTTTGGATCAAAAGTTGGATGTGGAGAAAGAATTAATAGAGCAGGAAATGAATTTATCTTCTTCATATGTGGAGAAAAACGATATTCAAAGGCATTCAAGTGGTGTTGTTGGAGATGTTAAGGAAAATGATTCATACAGTTTCTACCAGGTAACTTTGAGTTATGCCAGTTGGTTTTAGATTTGTGTTCTGTATCCTATGTTTCTTGCCTCATAATTTTCTGTTTGAAATGAATGTGTCTATGTTAGAAATTATATGGAGCAATTTAACATCATGTAGTAAGACCTTTTTAGACAACTTTGTGTTTTGAAAGTCGTGGGCTTGACTGAGGATCGAGTAGGATTACAAGGGTTTGTAAAGATTTTTTTTTTTTTTTCGATCGGCAAAATTAGATATAATATATATAGGGGAAAAGAAAAAGAAGTACAAAAAAAAAAACAGAAAAGGCAAGTCACAACAAAACCTTTGGCAAACTAATACATGAAAAAACATGAATTAGGGTGCCAAAAATCAGACAGCCATAAAAAACCCCAAAACAGATGGGGGCATGAGAAGCTAACAGTTATACCCTCCCTTGGAAACAAAAATGTCCCCCAGATTACTAGACCAAACGTGAAACGGAATATTAAACCCTTTCTCCAGGTACTTAGTCCATGTCCAGCATAAGAAAATAGCATCCTCCATAATCTTGTAGCTGTTAAAAGGCTCATTTTGGAAAATGATTCTGTTTCGATGGCTCCAAATAGTCCATGTCAATGCTATCCACCACACTAGCCATTTCTGGTCACATAACCCGCTGAGATAATAAAATGAATGTTGACAGAAATGTTGTCTAGGATTGTCTGAACACACATACAGAATGGATATCCAGGACAGCGATTCCCACCAAATCGGTTGAATTTTATCACAGCTGAAAAATAAATGAGCTGCATCCTCCTCAAGCCTCCTACAAAAAGGACATATAAAATCATCTAGTACTACATTCCTTCTCCTCAAGTTCAGCTTTGTAGGCAACCTGTCCCTAATAAGTCTCCAAGCGAAACATAAAGCTTTAGGAGGGGCTTTTAACTTCCATAACAGCTTGTACACTTCACAAAAATTCAGAGACGTCCAGTCCTCATTGATGAATTTATAGGCGCTCCCCACAGTGTACACTCCACTCGAATCAGCCCCCACCTGCCAAGCATCTTGTTGCTGTAGGCATATCACCATCCCTTGTATATCTTCTAAAAACTTGACTGCTGCATCAACTTCCCCTTCCATGAAGAATCTTCTACACTGAAACTGCCATTCCCATCCTTGAGAAGTTTGTGACCCTAGCTGCTGGATGAACTGTTGTTGTTGATCAGAAATCAGGTACAATCTTGGGTATTTATCCTTTAGTGACAGCCCCTCATTCTTCCATGCATCCTCCCAAAATAGAGTCTTTGACCCACAACCCACCTTCCAATCAAAACCTCTACAAATCCCACGTCCTTCCACATTAGGATTACGGACAGAACCGAGATCCCTCCACCAAATAGATTCACCCCCACCTCTTGTAGTGACTCCCAAGTTCCTCCACCCTCCATATTTTGAGTCCAACACTTTTCACCCATAACTCATCCTGATGATGGAACATGTTCCATAGCCATTTTCCAAGTAAAGCTTGGTTAAATGTAGAAATGTCCTTAATGCCTAAACCCCCACACTCCTTGGGTTGACAAATCTTATCCCAACTAACCCAAGCAATTTTCTGCTGGTCTTGGCTGTCACCCCACAAAAACCTTCTTTGAACTCTAATCAAGTTCTCTACCACCTTTTTCGGGACCTTGAAGAAAGACAAGGGGAAAATGGGGATTGCATTGAGGACGGACTTAATCAAAGTGACCCTCCCCCCAAAAGAGAAATACTTCTTTTTCCAAGTAGCAAGTTTTTTCTCACACTTCTTGATCAAAGGATCCCACATAACAGACCGCCTTGGGTTCGCCCCAATGGAAATAGCCAAGTACAGAAAAGGGACATCCAATGCTCTACAATTTAAATAACAAGCAGCATTATCTGCCCACTGTTCATTCCTGCCAAACACCCCGAACCTGCTCTTAGCAAAGTTTATTTTTAACCCCGATGCCAATTCAAAACCTCTCAACATGGCCTTGATAGACCTGACATTTTTCTCTGTGGCTGTCCCAAAAAATATAGTGTCATCTGCATATTGTAGGAGGCTAATATCGACCAGATTTTTTCCCACCTTATACCCCACAAACTGATCCTTCTTTTGGGCTTCTCTCATCAATCCTGTGAGGCCTTCAGCAACAATGTTGAAGAGAAGCGGGGCTAGGGGATCTCCTTGCCTAAGTCCACGTTGTAGAATGAACTCCTCAGTTGGACTCCCATTGACTAACACCGAAACAGTGGCAGATTTTAGGCATCCATTGATCCATGTAATCCACTTAGAACCAAAGCCCATCGTTTTCATCATATAAAACAAAAACTCCCAGCTCACTGAGTCATTTGCCTTTTCAAAATCTACTTTGAACACGAGACAGCTGACCTTCTTCCTCTTTGCCTCATCCACTACCTCATTTGCTATGAGCACACTATGTAACAAATGTCTACCTTCAATAAAAGCTGATTGGTGATGATCAATAATGAAAGGCAAAACCTTTTTCAGCCTAGTAGACAGAACTTTAGCCACTATTTTGTATACACAGCCTAATAGGGAGATGGGCCTGTAATCATTCAAACATTGGGGATCATGGCTTTTGGGAATCAGCGCTATAAAAGAAGCGTTTCCACCCTTAGGGATAACCCCATTGACGAAAAATTCATCGAAAAAACGGAGGAAATCAGCTTTAAAAACATCCCAAAATTCTTTGATGAATTTAAAGTTGAAGCCATCTGGTCCAGGACTCTTCTCACTACCACAAGCCCAAACTGCCGCCTTCACCTCAGCTTCTTCAAATCGAGCCAGCAGAATATCATTATGCTGCTGTTCCAGTGAAGAAAAAGTGACTCCATCTAGGTTAGGTCTCTCCCTGACAGAAGCTTCAAACCTCCTCTTAAAAAAGGAACAAGTTTCCTCTTTGACTTTAACAGGATCCTCACACCAGCTGTCGACCATCACACCAGGCAATAAGTTATTATTACGCTTCCAGTTAGCTGTCACATGGAAAAACCTGGAGTTACAATCACCTTCTTTGATCCATTTAGTTCTTGCTTTCTGTCTTAGAATTGACACATGCGACTGGGCAGCAGACCATAGTTCCTCTTGTAATTGTTTTCTCCTCAATATTTCTTCATTAGACAGCTGTCTATCATCCCCATCTTTTTCAATTCTGTTTAGCTCCATCTCAACAGACTTCACCTTCTTTTGGAGATCCCCAAATTGTGAGATATTCCAAGCTTTCAGCTTCAGTTTCAGGCGCTTAAGTTTTTCTGATCTCAATAAAACAGGACAATGATCAGAAAAATTCCTGTCCAATATCAGCTGAGTGGTGGATGGCCATTTTGCAATCCAATCAGCAGACACAAGAGCTCTGTCCAACCTGCTCTTAGTTGTCCCATTCGGCCTATACCATGTAAATTTTCGACCCAGGCATGGCACATCATCAATCTCCATGTCGCCAATCCATTCGTTGAATTCTTGCACAGACCCAACATCAATGATTCTTTGGCAGATTCCCATCCTTTCCTGAGGCCTTCTAACATTGTTGAAATCACCAATAATACACCATAAACCTTCCATATGTGCACGCCTCAACTGCCTAATATCTTCCCAGAAAATCCTTTTATGGGATACCTCACATGGTGAATACACGTTCATAATAGTGACTTTAGTATCCTCAGCTACCCATTTCCCTTCCAGGTATATGAATCCTCCACCAACCACCTTATTCACTACTTTAAACACCTTTTCATTCCAAATGCATAATAAGCCACCGGCTCTATTACAAGCTGGTGAAAATTCCCACTGAAAATCAGGATCACCCCACAAAGCAAGACATATTCTCCTATCAATGTTGCCTTTCTTAGTTTCTTGAAGACAAAGCATATCCACCCTCTGTTTTGTAACCAAATTTCTATGAAGACATTAGCTATATTACTGTTTTACACTCGGGATATATTTGGAAGTTTTAGTGCCTCTTTGGTTAGATGCCAGAATTCATTCCTCCCACTTTGGCATATGTTCCAATAAGAATACATTGTTGATATTTAGGGTGTGTTTGAGTAAACAACTTAATTAAGCGCTTATTGAACAAATGCTTATCATGCAAGCATTTGTGTATAATTTGTTTCAACTTTTAATAATTGAAGAGGAAATAAGGTTAAATTGTTTCATAAGTTCTAAGTTGCTTTTATAAGTTATCCAAGAGAGCTTATTGAAGTAAGCTGAAAATTTATGTACATATCATAAGCTTTGCCAAATATTTACACAAGTGCTTATAAGATATATCATAAGCCTAAATCAGCTGTAAATAAGTTCTTCTAAAGACACCCTTATTTGGGCACACATCACAATAATTAATTATGTTAAACAATTGAAAATCATTTCTATTAAAATCAATTATACCCAACTTTAAAACAAATAGCACTTAGAGAGACTGGGAGGAATTTTTTTACTCATACATAGAATTCCAGTGAAATTTAAAGATGAGAGAGAAAGGTAGAGAGAGAAACAGAGAGTGGGGGGAGAGAGAAATAGAGAGCGTGTGAGTCACAGGCCAGGTCATAACTACGCCGGCAAATGGTATGAGCATCATGGGGCGTCTGCAACAGAAACAGCAACAGCACTAACAAGGGGGGAAGGGAAGGAATAACAATTGGAGGGATGCACCGGGCATAATGTCGTTCTATTTCACAAGGTTCCCAGAAGACATGGGTGTAAAGGAGCTATGGTTTGAGTTTAAGAAGTGGGGTGATGTAAGGGAGATATTCATCGCAAGGAATTGTAATAGGAGTGGACGCAGATACAGTTTTGTGAGATTTAAATGGGTTGAAGATGCCAGGAAATTAGAGTGGCAATTGGATAATCTGGTTATTGGTGGCTTGAAGTTACACATGAATCTCCCGAAGCACAGAAGGGATTGGAACCTGACAGAGGTAGCCAACAAGAAATACCAACACAAGGAGGTGGCTGTTAGTGAGAAGGTGGTAGAGAGAGACAAAGGGAAAGGAAAAGGAACAGCAGAACAGTTGACTGCGTTTACAGATGCACAGAAGATAAATTTCAAACGTGTCACAGCCAACAGATCATTCGCGAATGTGGTTGCAACAGGCAGTAAGCAGGGGGTGAAGCGGTGGACACCGAAGAAAATGCAGACAACAAATATGCCATCTCGTTCATCTATACAACTAACTCTAGCTATGGAGAAGTCATGGTTATCCAAAGCTTGGATAGGTAGACTGAGGAATCTGATGGCATTTGATAGACTTGAAGAAGAACTGATGTGGGAAGGAGGGGAGGAGATTAAACCAAAATACATTGGTGGTGACATGGTGCTTCTTATGGGGCTTAGTGATAAGCGGGCTGAAGAGCTGTGCAGAGATGGAGTTGACAGTGGGCTGTCCATATTTCATACATTGGAGAAATGGAGTCCAAATTTGAGGCCTGGATTCAGGCTAGTGTGGGTGATATGCTGGGGTATCCCAATACATGCATGGGATGTGGAAAACATCACAAAGATTGCAGAAGGGATTGGTGAGGTGATGGATGTGGATGAAGATATTGATGTCCTTCAGAGGCTGGATAGGGCAAGAGTTCTCATCAAAACACCATGGCCTCCTATGATTAACCACACAATAACAGCATCCATTAATGGGAATGACTATGTGGTTTCGATTGTAGAAGAGCCATGCTACAACTACAGGAAATGCAACTGCAACATGAGGGACTATGCTGTTTCTTCTGAAGAAATTACTTCAGACGAGAGCGTGGCTGGGATGGATTTCTGGATGGAAGAAGCACATGTTGGTGATGGGCCTCCGGGAACTACCATGGCAGCAGCTGATGAAGGAGGAGCACAACACAGGAACAGTGGATTGATGAGATTACCCACTGGTTATTACCCAAAATCTGTAACATCAGTCAACATGGATGATAAGTCGTTTTCATCCAATGGTGAACCAACACAGTTTGGGTCTGGAAAGCAGAAAACTGATCAAAAAGCTGCTGTGAGTGCTGATGTAGATGAATGTCAGTATATAGCCATGGAAGAAAAACAGCATGAAAGTGTAAGGGAGGGAGAAAGTGAGCAACAACAGCCAAAAAAGATAGAAGGGGTACAGGAGGTAGGTGCTGCCATTTCTGACGAGGAGAGAGAAAGGTACAAGAAAAAGGGTAAAAGTGAAGAGAATCAGCAACAACAGTCTAAAAAGCCTGAAGGTGTACAGGAGGTAGGCACTGTCATTTCTGACGAGGAGAGAGAAAGGTACAAGAAAAAAGGTAACTGTGAAAGTGCAGAGGACCCATGACTGCAGACACAATTTAAATTAAAGGAGATGGCTGAAAGGGCATGGGAGTCAACAATGGAAGGGGGAAAAGAGTATCAAATGGTGGGCCCCAATGGAGATGGTGCTGATAGGATTTCAGGAGAGGAGAACAATGCTGTGGGCCTCAATATGGATGGGCCCAGCCATAAATGGAAGGTGTATATAAGAAACAAGGGGTGCAAAAAGCAATCTGAGCACTCTGAAAAAATAGTATTAGAAGGGGCTCAAAAAAACACAAGCTGACAGCAAAGAAAAAAAGAAAAGCTGTAAAAGCCCAATGAATTACACCTAGGCAGTTTCACCCAAACAGATTGATGGCAGTGGGCTAAAGGAGGTTATTTCATGGGAAAGGAAATACAACGCAGGGCAGGGCACAACATCAGAGCACTCAGATTTCACACCCAGGAGTTGTGAGATGGTGAAAGAGGCAACAAGCAACTAGGAAATGGCAAAAAGTTTGGGTGTAAATTTCAGTAAACAGGAGGAAACAATTATTTCAAAGCTGGTCAATTTGGAGGAAAGGGATAAGGGTATGTTTCAGAGGATGGGAAGTAGCGATGGTGTTTGATGAAGATAGTTTCCTATATAGGGGTTTGGGGAGGGGGGTAAAATGGGCATCAATAAGAAAATTGGTGAAGAAGGAACAGGTGGATATGCTGTGTATACAAGAGACTAAGAAGGAAGTGATTGACAAGGCTATGTGTCAATCTTTGTGGGGAGATGCTGAAGTTAGTTGGGAACTGCAGCCAGCAATTAATAGTGCTAGTGGATTGCTGTGTATTTGGTGTGATAAAACTTTTAAATGGAGAGAAGTGTGAAGGGTCATGGTTTTATATATTTGGAAGGTGTATGGGCAGGTGATTGGGGAAAAGTAACTATTGTGAACATATATTCACCATGTGATTCAGTTTTGAAAAGAACATTATGGAATCAAGTGTCAGCTAAGAACAGCAAATAGTGGGGGTCTTTGGTGCATCCTTGGAGACTTTAACAGCATCAGAAGGCCTTCTAAAAGTGTGGGAGTGTGTCATAGGTCACCTAGCAGGAGCAGCATAAAGGAATTTAATGACTGGATTGCTGATTTGGAGGTTGAGGATGTTCCTTGCGTAGGGCAAAAATTTACTTGGTATAGACCAAATGGGACAGCAAAAAGCAAAATTGATAGAATACTTGTATCACACGAGTGGTTTTCCAAGTGGCAAGACAACTCTCAGTTTATCTTGGATCGTAATTTTTCAGATCATTATCCAATCTTACTGCGGTCCAATAGTGCTGATTGGGGGCCAAAGCCATTTCGGGTTTTTGATTGCTGGCTTGAGGATAAGTCACTTAAAAAAGTGGTAAAGGAATGCTGGCTGGAAAATTCTGTAACAGGTTGGGGGGGGCTATGTCCTAAAAGAAAAGATCAAGAAGCTGAAACAGAGACTAAAGGAATGGAACTTAAACCAGTTTGGTGATGCTCAACAGAAATTTAAGAGAGTGGAAGCCGAGCTTAACAAACTGGAAAATGAAGGTGATACTAGGCAGTTGGATGAGGCAGAGGAAGTCTTGAGGAAGAAATTGCAGGAGGATCTTTGGAGGGCAACGAATTCAATCGAATCTATGGCCAGACAAAAGGCAAGATCTAGATGGATTAAGGAAGGGGACTGCAACTCAAAATGTTTTCACTGGGCTATAAACTGGAAGCGGCTGTATAACATGATTAGAGGAGTGTTTGCTGGTGGGTGTTGGATAGATGAGCCGAAAAGAGTCAAAGAAGAGATCAAACTTTTCTTCAAGAGGAAATTTGAGGAAACTAATGGGGAAGATCTAGCCTGGATGGGGTTACTTTTAAGTCTATTAGCTCTCAACATAATGGTATGCTGGTGGCTCCTTTTGATGAAGAGGAGGTGAGGTTAGCTGTCTGGGAGTGTGGAAGCGCAAAAAGCCCTGGACCGGATGGTTTAAATTTGAAATTTATCAAAGAGTATTGGGATATCATTAAGCTAGATTTGCTCCGATTTGTATTTGCCCAATGGGGTGTTCCCCAAAGGTAGTAATGCATCCTTCCTGGCTTTGCTCCCCAAGGTCCACGAACCTCAAGGCCTGAACGATTACAGACCTATCTCTTTAATTGGCTGTATGTACAAGATTGTGGCTAAATTACTTGCAAGAAGACTGAAGAAGGTGATGCCTTGTATTATTGATGAGGGCCAATCCACTTTCATAGAGGGAAGACATTTGGTGCATAGTGTGGTTATAACTAATGAAATTGTTGAAGAAGCAAAGAGATGCCAAAAAAGTTGTATAGTGTTCAAAGTTGACTTCGAAAAGGCATATGACTCTGTACTGGGATTTTCTGTTTTATATGATGAACCGGATGGGTTTTTGCTCCAAATGGGCTAAGTGGATGGAAGGGTGTTTAAAGTCAACCTCTATATCTATATTGGTAAATGGGAGCCCCACAGATGAGTTTTCCTCTCAGAAAGGTCTCAAACAGGGGGATCCATTAGCCCCTTTCTTGTTTAATATTGTAGTTGAGGGATTAACTGGTTTGATGAGAGAATCTCTGGCAAAGAATGTTTTCGAAGGCTTCAAGGTAGGAAGGAACGGGATGGAAATCAGTCTGTTACAATATGCCAATAACACGATTTTCTTTGGGAAAGCGTCAATGGCTAATGTAAAAGCTATTAAGGTCATGCTGAGAAGTTTTGAATTAGTGTCCGGTTTGAAGATCAACTTTGCAAAAAGTAATTTCGGGGCAATTGGTATGCCTCATAGTTGGGTACAAAATGCTGCCAATTATTTGAGTTGTAGATTGTTGTCCGTACCATTCTTGTATTTGGGTATCCCTATTGGGGCAAACCCAAGGCGTAGTGAGACTTAGGAGCCTATAGTTCAGAGATGTGAGAGAAAACTGTCCAAGTGGAACCAAAGATACCTGTCTTTCAGGGGAAGGTTAACCTTGATAAAGTCTGTCCTAAATTCAATACCTATTTTCTTTTTTTCTTTTTTCAGGGTTCTGAAGAAGGTGGTTGGGAGGTTAGTGAGGCTGCAGTGGTGGTTTTTATGTCGGGGGCGGGGGGGGGGGGGGTTTCTGTCCAGGGGAGATTTGCATGGGTTAGCTGGGAAACCATATGTCTTTCCAAGGAGGATGGTGGTTTGGGAGTGAAGGATCTAGTGAGTTTCAATAAGGCGTTACTTGGGAAATGGAGATGGAATCTCTTCCACAATCAGGATGAATTGTGGGCGAAGGTATTGGAATCCAAATATGGGGATCGGAGGACCTTGGATGATTCGAGAAGGAATAATAGCGATTCAATCTGGTGGCGGAATTTAAGCAACATTTGCAAGTCTTCTAAGGAGGGGAGTTGGTTTAGAAGTAGTGTAAAATGAAGCATTGGTTGTGGATCAAAGGTGAAGTTTTGGAAAGATGTTTGGTTGGGTGGTGGGGAGTCGTTGTTGGAGATGTATCCGCGTATGTACAACATATTTCAACAACATCATCACTTTATACATCAGTTAGGGTGTGAAGTAGAGGGGTGGGTGGGAGTGGCAGGTGCGATGGAGGAGAATTTTCAGGGAATCGTAGATTGTTATGGTTGCTAACTTCATGGAGGACATTGAAGCAGCGAACCAGCAAGACAGTTGGCGTTGGGGGGGCAGATCCTAATGGAAGATACAGAGTGGCCAGCGCTTACAAATTGATAAGTACTTGTCCATCAGGCGTGAATAATGATGGTCTGTTTAAGGAGTTATGAAAAGTCAAAGTTCCCTGTAAAGTGTCATGCTTTGCTTGGAAGTTAATTCTGGATAGATTACCAATAAGGATGAATCTGAGTAGGAGGAATGTGCCTCTGAATGACGTAATCTGCCCTTTTTGTAGAAACAATGAGGAGGATGCGTCACATATTTTCTTTGGCTGTGACAAAATCCGGCCTCTATGGTGGGAAGCATTATTGTGGCTAAACATCGTCGGTGTTTACCCAGAAACTCCTAGAGATCACTGTCTTCAACGCACGCATGGTTATCTCAATGGCATAAGAACTCAACGCTGGCAAACATGGTGGATGTCATTGACGTGGTGTATATGGTACCATAGGAATAGGGTGGTCTTCTCAAATGAAAGTTTCAATGGTCAAAAGTTGTTGGATGATGCTATTTTTTTCTGTTGGTCGTGGCTCAAAAATCTGGAAAAAGGATTTGATATCCCTTTCCATTCTTGGGCCAGTAATATAAGGATTGGATTTTGTAATCAGGGGGGATGGTTTTATAGGATATTTTTTGTGGAGGGGTACAAAGACCTATATAGTCTTATGGACTCCTAATTCTTGCAATACTGCAGTATTAGGAAGTATTATGGCTCCATAGGATTACACATGTAGGGCATCAATGTAAATAGAAAAGTACCACTTGTACTCACCTTTATTTAATATAATACATATATTTTTGTTGATAAAAAAAAAAGAGAGAATGGGAGGAAATGTTAAGACACAAAGAAAAATGGGAAGGGGAAGGATGGAATGGAGACAAGTTGTGTAGAAGAGGTTATGTGTGAGATATCAGTATGCCCTTATGCTTTTCAATTAGTTCAATTTATGGGGAAAGGTAGTTAAACAAGACCTAATAGAGTGAGATATAGATTGGCGGACGGTGTGTCTTAGGACGGAGTGGAGAAAAGTTATAAGTTTGATGGAGGGTTAAACCCATTAGTATATCTATGTTCCAGTCGTTCCCTTTTTTTTAATTCTTTACCTCTTCATTTCTCCCCTCCTCCTTTCACTCCTCTTTTATTTTAGCTTTTTTTTCCCTTTCTTTTGTCTTAATTTCCCTTTTTCTTCTCATCTTCCGTTCTCTTTCTTTGTCTTATTTCTGATCTATCATTGAGTTCATCTACCACCGACCTCAATTAACTTGGGTTAAAGGTGCTGTCGATGTTGATGTCGATGTTGATGGGTGAAATTGAAATGAACCCCTTGTTATCCACCGAGTTGGTGGAGAACAGTGACCTAGTATTCTTACTCCTATAAATATCTTAAGAAAAATCAAAATGAGCATCTGTTGAAGACAACTGGCTGTACCATGTTATTGACAACAGTAACAGCTGGGTTATAGGTTAAATCTGGAGAAGACAGAAACTGTGTCTTCATGGTTCTGAAATCTAAAATAATTCAAGAGATGGATTGAGCTTTGATGTTGAGAGTACATTATAACATGTTACTTGTAAGTTGTTTTTGAGAAGGAACAAGAAGTATGTGATCCGAGAATCAGTCTAATTAATTTTATCTATTTATTTAAGTGAGTTTTGTATGGTAGATGTTTATAGTATTACACTGGGAATGTTTTGTTAGGTTTTGACATGATTAGGTCATTTGGAGATTTTGGGTATCTCTCTCTTCATCAACATTAACAAACAGCTCCATTGAGGTCGTGTTAAAATTTCAAATGAGAGGTTCCATTCATTCTTAAACTATTCCTCTATAGAGCTGGAGCATAAAATAACAAAACTAAAGTGTATGGGAAATTTTCAGATTAAACTGAGGAATGGAATATAACAGCAGCACTGGTAACTTGATTAGTTTGTCTCTATCTCTGACTGAGTATTATTGGCATACAATAATAGCATTGCTCTGCAAACAATTGGTCATCGTAAACACTCTTTAGTATGCTGCTCTTAAATTGTACTTCAAGACAAATAAAGAACTGCACATCATCTTTCTTGAAAAAGAAAGTTAGGTGAAATTAAAGGCTCTGATCTGAAGATCATTGAGGCTAGCTAACCTACATTACTCTTAGAGCATTCAATGTTGGTCTCACAACTGCTCCCTTTTCTATTTACTGATTTTTCTTGTACCTTATGATTGTTTTGTAACAATATCATTAATGGGAGAGAATTTTCTAGTTGTCAACATAACACTGAGGCGTGTCCAAATAGGATCTCTAGACTTTGACCACTTGAGAGCATAGTTATTCATAAAAGCTTTAATCACAAGTGGAATATTTGAGCTGCTTTTAATTCTATACTTAGAGCATCACTGACCGCGATATTTTTCATTGTGATGTAATCTAAAGATGAATTGTTATTCCAAAGTCGTCGGTTTTAGATTTTGAGCGGGTAGTGTGAGTGGATGCTGCTTTTAACTTTCTATCCTTTTTTCTTGGGGTGTGACCTACAACCTAGCTAGATCTTTGGCACCTTAATTCAGGCTGTTTCTTGTATTAAGCCGCCTTAGGTTTTGAGTATTGGTGTTAGGTCTTTTTTGTATCAAGTACTACTTGTACTTTGTCCTCTTTTATATATATATATATATATATATATATATATATATATATATATATATATATTATTTTTGCTGATAAAAAAAAAAAATTATCTATTGATGTCAGATTATGTCTACCTAGCTATCCTAAACCCATTTATCTCGTAGACCCTCCCAGTTGTTATATGGAATTTCTGCTTTTAGTTTCATTGAGGAATCCCTGAATGTTTTATGCTTAAACCAGCTTTAATGGTGCATCTGGTTGTTACCATGCTTGTCTATTTCAGGCTGCTGATGGTCAGCATCTAATTCTTCATTCTCTGAACATGAAGTGTTTGCTTCACCATTATGGGAGCTATGATATGTTTCCTCACAGGTTTGGACAAAGTCAAAATTTATTTCTCCTATATGCTTAGAAAGTGGGAAAATGTGTATTGGTTTGTGGGCTTAAGGTCAAATAATGTTGGCATAATGCAGAACCTTTTTATCATTTTAAGCTATAAAATGAATTGTCAAGTCTCTATTTTGGTTAATAAACTTATATGCACCATACAACAAGGACTTGTAATCTCATTAATATTATTTATATACAAGTCCACTGTTGCAAAAGAAGATAAATGGCACACAAACTAGTAAGATTTCGCTAGTATGCTATTAATGCCAATCCTTACAACATGTACAACAGATTTCAAAATAAAATTGAACCTCAGCTACAGACTAAAAAGATGGCATTCAATTTAAATGAAGTTTGTTTTGTAATTCCTGCCTAACAGAAACACATTCAACAATTAAATCAAGTGAGAAACACCTATGAGAAGTTACACCAACAATAACCAATTAACCATGAAGCCTTAATCCACTAGGGCCATTGGCTTCATGGACCAATCACCTCTGGGCTCTATCAAAGACAATATTTTCAATAGATGTTGATTTAATTTTTATCCATTTCATCATATATGTCAATGTCTACAATAGTGTTGGAGTACAAGTGTGAGGTAAAAGTCCCACATCGGATAAAAATAGAAAAGTTGAGCACTATATAAGTGAGGAGAAGACTCATAAACTTGAACCTTAAGGATTTGGGTTAAGGTGTGGTGTCTAGTTCACTTATATGGTTACTCATGACTCATCGGTGTAAATCTCCCCTATATTTACCCCCCTCGATTTCCCAACAAATAGTACTAGTAGTAGTGTTAACATTTATCTGAAAGGATGAGAGAGAGTGTTAGAGAGAGGAACAGTTGGGAGAAGGGGGGGGGGGGGGGGAAGAGAGAAACCAAGTAAGACAACGTCACGAAGGGGTTAGGTACAAACAGCACTACGCGGCTCCAGTGGTGGCACGCGGCAGGGTAGCGAAACCAAGCAATTGGAGGGACAATGCAGATGTTTCCTCCTTTTACTTCACCCGTTTTCCAGAGGACTTGGGGGAGAAGGACCTGTGGTTCATCTTCAAAAAATGGGGGGACGTTAGAGAGGTTTTCATAGCTAAAAACAGAAATAGAAATGGCAGATACAGTTTCGTGCGCTTCAAAGGAGTAAACAACATTCTGCAACTGGAGAGAGATTGGGATAATCTGATAATAGGGGGCCTCAAATTACATGCAAACATACCAAAACATGAAGGGGAGGGTCGTATCGCTGCGATGAAGGGCAAGGCAGTACAATACGACAAAGGGGCACAAGGCGACAACCAAGGGGGGAATGCAAGCGGGTTGCGAACTAATCAATTCTTACCTAGGCGACCAATACAGCCGGCATCATATACACAAATCGTTGCCAAACCCAGCCATGAGGGTAAGAAAAGGTGGTACTCAAAACGTGAAAAGGTGGCCACCACTTATCAATCATAACATTGTGGCTAGGTCGAATTTCTGATTAACATAGTAGAGGAGACAAATGTGTGTTCTGGAAGATGTGGGTGCTCCAAACGAAGCTATGAGGACTCATCAGACGAAGTAACGTCGATGGAGAGTTCAGAGGTTGGAAGCGTGACGTCAGAGGGCCAGTTGCGAGCGATAGAATCGGCGATGATGGAACCATCGGAGATCGCAATCGAAGGAGAGCACGGAGACCCAGGGGAAGAGTGGTCTTTACACGCTGGTTTAGGTACATGCCGACAACCAGTGGGTAAACCGTTCGACTCTGCCAACAGTAGTATCAGCAGGGTAGCAGTGACACACTTGGTGACAAGCTATCACCTAACAATCATGGAAACAATGTGGAACAGGACAGTACTCGAGCTGGGGGCCTAGGATCGGAGGAGAAAGACGAAAAGGAAGCTGCAGAAGGAAAGGTCAATGGGGGTATATGTTTGGAGTCAGAAGCTGAAGGCACAAAATGGGGAACGAATGGGGAGTTGGTGGCCCCACACTCGCAGAATTGTCTAGAAGGGGAGGGGATGGGGTCACGTGATGTGGCAGAAGTGACGGGGGTTGGCGTGGGACCCATTATGGACAGTGGGAATGAATTAACAGAAGACACCACTACTTTGGGCCAAAAGCTAATTGGCAAGTATACTCAAGATCCCGCGGGGGGGGGGGGGGGGGGGGGGACAAAGCAGGGCTCATAAAAACCCACGGCCAACAACTGGGTTTTAATAAAAAAAAGAAGGAACATTAAATGAGAAGGGAAAGGAGGTACTTAGGCACCCAACCCAGTCCAGTGACACCAACAAATAGACTGGAGGGCAATGGACTAAAAGAGGTAGACAGGTATAAAGGAGAATGTCACCTTAGGCTCTAGATCAAGTTCGAACTCCACCAACACAAAACAACCAGTTGATTTTTGGGCATTGGCTCAGCAACTTGGAGCAACCAGTCACAACTAGGATGATGTCATTAACAAAATGATGGTATTGGAAGAAAGTGAAAAGGAAGAGGCTAGGAGGTGGGGGGAAAATGAAGTTGATTTATGAAGATCCTGTCCTACAACATCAAGGGGCTAGGGAGGGGTGTGAAATGGAATTCAATCAGAAAATTGGTGTGCAAAGAAAAAATTGATCTGTTGTGTTTACAAGAGACAAAGAAAGAATCAATAGACAAGGTGATCTGTCAAGCTCTATGGGGAGATTCAAGTGCAATTTGGGAATACCAGCCAACAATTAATAAAGTGGGTGGGATTACTATGTATTTGGAATGAGGTATCATTCAAAGTAGAGAAAAAGCTGACAGGCAGTGACTTCATTTACTTGGAAGGATCTTGGGTGGCAGAAAATAAGGTCATCATAGTTAATGTTTATTCACCTTGTGATGCAGCTTTGAAAAGAGCTTTCTGGGAAGAAATTAAACAGCTAAGGAGGGCAAATGCGGGGGGATTATGGTGCATCATAGGAGATTTTAATAACATTAGAAGACATTCAGAGAGATTGGGAACAGGTCACACAATACAAGATGGAGGAAATATAAAGGAATTTAATGAATGGATTGAGGATTTAGAAGTTGAGGTGGTCCCTAGGATTGGGAGAAAATTCAACTGGTATAGACGAAACGGGACAGCGAAAAGCAGATTGGATAGGGCCTTGGTATCTGCTGAATGGTTAAACATTATGGCAGGGTTGCACCTAAGTCACCATGGACTGCAATTATTCAGACCACTGCCCAATTATGCTTAAATCCTCCTGTGTTGATTGGGGCCCGAAGCTGTTCCGATTTCTTGACTGTTGGCTAGAGGATAAATTCCTCAGAAAGGTTGTTACAAAGACGTGGAACTCAAATTTGGAATCTGGTTGGGGTGGTTTTATCTTAAAAGAAAAGATAAAGCTCCTTAAACAGATTTTGAAGGTCTGGAATAAAGCCCAGTTCGGTGATATCCATCAGAAAATTAGAAACTCAACTGGAATTGAACAAGATTGAATTAGAAGCTGAGGATAGACATATGACTGAAGAGGAAATAAAAAGGAGGGAACAATTACAGGAAACTCTGTGGGCCGCTGCAAAGTCAAATGCATCGTTGCTGAGACAAAAGGCAAGGTCGAGATGGATTAGGGAGGGGGCTGTAATTCCCGCTTCTTCCACTTGACAGTTAATTGGAAGCGTAGGAAAAATATGGTGCAAGGGGTGCTTGTTGATGGGTGCTGGTTAGAGGAACCTGGCAGGGTTAAGGAGGAAGTAAGAAATTTTTTCATGAGCAGATGATATCAAGAACAAGATCCAGACAGGCCTAAGTTAGATGGGGTCAAATTTAGAGCCCTTAAGCAGCAGCATAATAATGCCCTGATTGCTCCATTTGAGGCTTTTGAAATCAAGGATGCGGTTTGGAATTGTGGCAGCGATAAGAGCCCTGGACCGGATGGCTTCAATTTTAAATTCATTAAGGAATTTTGGGAAATACTAAAGCCTGACCTGTTCCGCTTCATGTATGAATTCTATGTTAATGGGATTTTCCCTTGGGGGGGGGGGGATGCTTCTTTCTTAGCCCTGATTCCTAAGGTACTTGACCCCCAAAGCCTAAATGAATACCGACTTATTTCACTAATAGGCTGCATTTATAAGATAGTGGCTAAGGTGCTTGCTAACAGATTGAAGAGGGTGTTGCCTTTCATCATTGATAATCGACAATCCGGTTTTATTGAGGGACGTCAATTACTACATAGCGTCATGATTGCAAATGAGGTGGTTGAGGAGGCAAAAAGGAGTAACAAGAGCTGTTTGATCTTTAAGGTAGATTATGAAAAAGCCTATGATTTGGTATGTTGGGACTTTCTTATGTACATGATGAAGAGGATGGGTTTTTGCTCTAAATGGATCTCATGGATCAAAGGTTGTCTAACTTCAGCTTCTATCTCTATTCTGGTAAATGGAAGCCCAACATCAGAGTTTTAGCCCCAGAGAGGACTGAGACAAGGAGATCCCCTTGTCCCTTTCTTGTTCAACATTGTAGCGGAAGGCCTAACGGGGCTGATAAGAGAAGCCCAAGCGAAGAATCTGTATGATGGTTTCAAGGTGGAGAGGAATAATGTAGATATTAGCATACTCCAATATGCTGATGACACTATTTTCTTTGGGACAACGTCCATGGAAAATGTTAGAACTATAAAGGTGATGTTGAAGAGCTTTGAGTTGGTTTCGGGGTTGAAGTTAAACTGCAATAAGTGCAGTTTTAGAGCGTTCTGGATGAATGATCAGTGGGTAATTGCAGCTGCCAGCTCCCTAAACTGCGGGGTGTTGTCTGTACCTTTCTCTTACCTGGGTATCCCAATTGGGGCAAACCCGAGGCGTTGTGCGACTTGGGAGCCAATACTTAAAAAGTGAGAGGAAACTGTCTAAATGGAAGCAAAAATACCTATCATTTGGGGGAAGGGTGACACTGATTAAAGCTGTACTTAATTCGATCCCTATATTTTTCTTTTATTTTTTCAGGGTGCCGAAGAAAGTTGTCACTAGTTTGGAAAGATTGCAGAGGAGGTTCTTGTGGGGTGGAAGCTATGAGCAGAAGAAAATTCCGTGGGTGAGCTGGGAATCCATGTGCCTACCAAAGGAGAAGGGAGGGCTGGGCATCAAGAAGTTGGAGAGTTTCAATTAGGCCTAGCTGAGAAGATGGCGATGGAATTTATTCCATCATCCGGATGACTTGTGGGTACAGCTTTTGGAGTCCAAATATGGAGGATGGAGGAACCTAAACGACACAAGGAGGCTGGCTAGAGAATCTTTATGATGGTGAGATCTATGTCTAACTTTTAATTCATTAGAGGCAGGAGGATGGTTCCCTAGAGGACTTAGATGGAAGGTGGGATGTGGTTCCAAAGTACTATTTTGGGAAGATGGATGGATGAAGGACAGGATACCTCTGAAGGAGAAATATCCTAGATTACATCAGATTTCACTACAACAGCAGCACTCCATTCAGCATATGGGAATAATGATTCAGGATGGGTGGGAATGACAATTTCGATGGAGAAGGTTATTCATGGAGGGTGAAATAGAAATGGTGATAAAATTTCTGGGGGAAGTACAGGGGCTGGCAATATATGAGCAACAACCAGACTCATCGGTATGGGTGGGAGCATCAAGCAGGATTTATTCAGTGAAGAGCACTTATTGTTTACTTAACAGGGAGGATGTAACTCAAGAGCAGGATGATGTGCTTAAGATTTTGTGGAAGCTAAAAATCCCTTGCAAAGAATCATGCTTTGCCTGGAAATTAATGAAGGATAGACTGCCTATGAAGCAAAATTTAAGTAGAAGAAACATGTAGATAAATGATATCACATGTCCTTTTTGTAGAAGCCTCGAGGAAGATGCGTCACACCTATTCTTTAGCTGCCCTAGAATTTTGCCATTGTGGTGGGAATCAAGGGCTTGGGTAAACATTGTTGGGGTCTATTCGACAATCCCAAAAGAACATTTTAGACAATTTTCTTTCTGTCATTTAAGCGGGATCAGTTTACTTAGGTGGCAAATCTGGTGGATTGCTTTGACATGGTGTATTTGGTACTATAGAAACCGGATTATCTTCCATAATGAAACATTTAATGGTCAGAAATTGTTGGAGGATGCTATATTTTTTTGCTGCTCCTGGCTGCAAAAACTGGAGTCAAGATTTGATATCCCTTTCCACCATTGGTCTAGCAACTTGAGAGAAAGTTTTGTGTATCAGGGGAGGGTTTAGACTGTTTTTTCCTTTTTGATCTAGTGATCAGGCAGAACTCTGTTGGCTTTTATCATGTCTCTCATGCATCAAGCCACCTTAGTTCTGTTTTGTTTTTGCTAGTTTGTACTTACAGCAGTACTACTTGTACTGTGTTGTTTCTTTTCATATATATATATAATTATCTTTGCTGATAAAAAAAAAGTAGTGGTAGCATTTGTCTTTTCAAATGTAGATCTGACTGTCTGAGGATATTAGTTGGTGATGATTAGAATTATCTGTATTTATGGTTGATGTCTTGATCTTGAATGGACATCTTTCTATGTGGAGGAGCATTACTTATCATTAAATTCTTTTTGACCTATGTATACTGATTGCAGAATAAGTGGAAGGATCCTACAATTGGAGACAGTTACTCAGTCTGAGGCCATCAGGAGGCGGTATCGATTCCTTAGTCATTTTCCATTAACCACAACCTTTCAGGTGCCTGTTAAAAGAGTTTTATACTTCCAAGATATTTTTTGATGGTTCATAATAGATGTTTGCTAATTTTTCAGCTTTGTGAAGTTGATTTGAGTGAGATGTTGCCTCCTGAAGCATTTGTCCCATTTATGGATGAAATCAAGAAGCGTGCAAATCAGAGGAAGCAACTTGCTAAAAAGGTATCCATGTAGCCCATCATATTTTATTTATGTAGATTTCATGGAATCCTATACGGTTTTGGCCTTGACTCATAGTATTATACCCTTAACATGTGTATAAAAGGATAGTTGTGGAATGAAATTTCTCTCGGAAAGCTGATTTTATCAACTTTTTCCATTCATTATATGTCTCCTTTGTAAGTCTTTTTGTCTGGTGTGTAAGTATGGGAGGTTGTGTGTGAAGGAAATCTTCTCAGGTTGAACCAGACGAAGCTTTAGGGTTTTGCAAGCTTATCTTTTAGGTTTCTGAATCTGGAGGCCTTTTCTTGTTAGATTACAGTTGAACCTGGGTTCTGAAACTTCTTTTATGCATTGAAACGGGGCCCATAGCCTTCTAATTGCATGTTTGGTACTTTGATTCTTTTTATGTTATCACATGCCTTATATTGATAATATATTTTTGTTCTGGTATCCAAATATTTTGGAATCTGCTTTCTCATGTTGCTGGAATTATGTTATATTCTTGTTTTTAGGAAAAGAAGGAAAAACTAAAGGCTGAAGCTACTGCTGCTTATTCTCTTCCCATATCATTAAGTCATCAGTTTACTTCTCGCAATGATCCTCCAACATTCTCCATGGATGACTTTGAAGGTAATCTGCTTTTTGGATGTTGGAAGATGGAACTTGGTTGTTAGGATAAAGGCAATCCCTCGAGGCAGGGTAATTGTTAGAGATAGTTCCACAATGGAAATAGTACAGAACTTGAACACAAATAAAGAACAAGGAACAAAATCACCAGGAGAGACTCCTGAGAGATAGACTAGCTGCAGGCATAGTACCAAAGGAATACTCAATTTTGGATAGATAAACTTTGATGTCAGTCCTTAGGTACTTGTGGTATTGCTTTCCTATCAGAATTAAAGTCACCTCGATTATCGATGTGACCTTTAATTATTATGTTGCTTATTGAGGTGAAACTCCAATTTTGATTGGAGAATAATACCAAAAGCACCTAAAATTGCATCTAAGTTTTGTCTCATACTGTTGATGATCACACTAAAAAACCACCTCTACTGAGGGGACCTCCTCCTGACTCTTCCCAACCGTCTCAATAAATTCCTTGAAATTCTCCACTCCCCATAATGGTTTCTCCTTGTCTTAGCCCAATTTACCCTCTCTTCTCATTTTGTATATACTATCAACCATTGTCGTGGACTTCCTTTGGGCCTAATATTGAACCTCTGGAAATCTTGCTATTGTGGAAATACTTTATTGTGTGAGAAAATTAATGATTATGTATGCTGTAATTATTTGTGTTGTATGTCTTAATTTCCATTATTGTACTTAGGCCTTATGGCTATTCAGGCTGCCTTCTCTTCCATTTTACTTTTCATTTATTGCAGTTAATGATGTGCCATGTGTATATAACTTTTGTATTTGTGTTTTTGTTTAGCCCTTGGAAATTCAACTATATCATCAAGTCCCCCCTTAGCTGGGGAGAGAAAATCATTCTCAAATGTTACTAGGCTCGGGTTTGCTGCTGCTCACGATTCTCCATCCTTACAAATTCAAGAAACTAGTGGTCTGCATACTAACAACACAACCGCTGATTCTTCTGTCACAACTGGTATTATATGTTTATGGAATTGGATATATTCTGCTTGCCAAAATTTGTTGTGCTATTATATAACTGAAGAAACGAGGTGCTCCAAATGCCCGAAAATGCTATGCTCTTAACTGTTGTGATTCTGTAGGTTTGAGAAATGGGGAATCACAATCATATTCCAATGTTACATCAAGAGCAGAATCTAATATAAGCTCGAATGCACCAAAGACAAATGAATTGGGGAAGAAGGGAAAGAAACCAAATCGAGTTCTTCTGTCAACAGCTGGTGGTAGGCGCTATTGATTACTTGGTCACCGACCCTTACCCTAGATTATGCGAATGTCAGCGATTCCCAGCCTCCTCCCTGCTATAGTCGCAAGCCAAACTCCCTGGCAGATGATTTCAGTGTAGAGTTATTAACGCTCTATGGATCATATTTATGCGTCTCTGAAGTACTTGTAGGTAGGTAGACGGGTGGAGAGAATAAATGATTTTAGCAATAAACAAGCCACAACTGTTAGAGGGTCAGTATATTGTTTCTGTGGATCTGTAGAACTGTGCTGGCATTGGGTATGTTAATTAAATTCAGGCAGGTGCTAGTTGGAGGAAAAACACCCATTGAAATTCGTACTTGACCAAATAACATTAAGATGTTACTTTTATTTCTTTCAAACTTTAAAAACTATCTTAGAGCATCTCCAAAATGGGAGATGCTTATTTGGATTCCTTCATCAATTTTTTTGTGGTCCCCATAGTATTTTTTGTGATTTTCACTGTCATGTCACTTAATAGGGAACTCATCCAATATTTTGTTTCAACGCAAGAAACCACAAGAAATTCAAAAAAATTCACATATTTATATTTTTTTTAATAAAACTTCAACATTTTTTCAGTTTTTATAAATATAAATAAAAAAATATGAATAATTGAAGAAATGTGTAATATAAATTAAAATAAATAAAATGAATGTGTAATAATATAAAATGAAATTTAAATAATAATAGATAATTACACACAGTAACATCGAAATAAATAAAAAATAGTAATGGGAAAAAATATTACATAAGAACTAAACTTAATTGAATAATTTTTTTCTAATATGGTCACAATACTTTTCTTGGCTTTGGTGTTGCTGTTCTGACATGTTGGATGTATCCTTTATGATGTTTTCATATTCTATGTGCCTTTCTTGTGTCTCCTTTAATTGAACACATTTTAATGTGTTTACATTCTTTTCATTTATTACACTTTCTATGCTAGATAAATTGACAGTGTTAGAAGCTTCTTTTTGTTTGCTCTTTCTTTTTGCTACTTTTTGTCCAATTGGATGAGACATTGGCGATGACGTATCATATGTTTCGACTTCAATGGGTGTATCTGTGTTAGAAGATGACAAGTAATTTTCACCAGCAAAAACCTTTGTTATTTTACAACAATTTGACAAAAATTTTGCATCAAATTTTGGTTGATCTTTCAACAACAACCAAGCATGTTCAACCTCAAATTTCTTACCTGTATCATGCAAGTAAATCAAATGAGCATTACTCATACAATCATTCTCTAAACTTCCACTTCTCCTATGTATATCTGCTTGTTTGTAGCACCCATTAAACTTTTGAATTGCAGGGTGGATCCTATTCCATTGAGATTTCAATTCAGTCGAGCTTCTTTCACAAAATAATCTGTTTTCATGCACATCGTCGTTGTTGACGCATTTTTAATTCTTACCCAATATTGCTTTGATGTTTGGTTGACACCTATTATTGAATCCTTTGACACATTAAGCCACGAGAATCACATCTTCTACCATTGAGAATGTTGTACGAGTTTTTTTTTCCCACTACCATTATGGTCGCCCTCATCTAGTTGAATATTGTCTACACTGATTGTTGATTCAACTTCATTGATAGGGGTGACATATTGGATAAAGAAGGCCCATAACACGTGTTTGGGTTGGTGGGGGGTGATGGTTGACTACAAAATTGTGAATTTTGAGAACTATCACCGGTAGATGACTCTACATTGGATGGGTGATGCATATACCACATGTGTGGGGTGGTGGATACTTAACATACTGAGGTGGATTTTGAGAATTTTCACTAATGAGGGGTGGTTGAGGATACATAATATATTGTGGTGGATGCGGTGAATTTTGAGAATTTTCACTAGTAGGGGGTGATTGATTTTGCAGATAATTATAAACACTTTGATAATTGTACTGATTGGGATCCATTTTAGAGAAAATAAAGAAGATTGAGGAATGATAGGAACAAAAAGATTGACAATTGATAGGAACAAAATAAAATTACAAGTGTGGATTTTGTGTGCAAATGTTCAAAATCACCTAAATTTATAAACATTCTCCAACAATTACTTCTACTCTCAGCAGCTATTTTTTTTAACTTCAACCTTAAATGGTAATATTTCCTCTCTATGCTTTTTTTAATAAAAAAATTAACCCTTCACAGCCTTCAACGCTAAAATTTGCTTTCAATGGTATTTCTTTCTCTTCTTTCTCTTTTCCTTCTTTTCTCTTTTTTCTCTCTTTTCTCTCTTTTCTTTCTTTTCTACCTTCCACAACCTTCCACGCTAACTTTTCTCTCTATTCTTTTTTTTCTTTCTTTTCTCCCTTCCACAACCTTTCACGGTAACTTTTCTCTCTTTTCTCTCCATCTCGTCCAAGCTCCTTGCCACTACAACCACCGGTGCTGCTCCAAGTGACTGTAGCCACCATCTCCATTTCCGAGCGTCCACCATCTGCAACCAACAGTAATTTTTTCCCTTCCATCTCTTCATGGAGACCCTCTGTTAGCTGTGAAGAAATTATTTTTTTTAATGTTAAGATATCGTTTCTTATATAAGAAATGATTTTGAAGAGTGAAGGAACACACCTTGCCACGTGGGTTTGCTCCAGTGACAAAAAAATTTAAGGAACAGTTTCTTCACACTAAGCACACGAGAAGAAACTAGCGTTGGAGATGCTCTTAGGCCTCAAAGACTATGTTGGATTTCACGTTCTCTCTCTCCCAAAACACATTACTCATAACTATTGGACAAAGTCTAGCATATGAAACTGAAACTCCTTGTGTACCGTGTGTGAGTTTGAAAAAAATAGTTAGGATGTTGTGGATCGTCAGATTAAATGTTAAAAAAAATAGATGATTCAGATTTTTTTGCCTTTTTTTAGTTTTCCTATTCTTTTTTTTCTCTATTTGCCCTTGATTCAACTTTTCTTTCATCGGTTACTTTTCAACCCTCCCATCCTTTCCTCCTCTGGCAAGCTCTTCACCCACTTCCTCGAAGAAGCATCTCGACATCACCACAAATACCCACCATGTTGTCACAGATGACATAACGCCACTGCAAACAACCACAAGGCTGTCAGAGACGACCATGTTGTCGTCATACACAACCACGACACCACCACGCACAACCATGAATGAGGTTTCCTACAATCGTGCTCCCCTTTCATCCAATCTATTGATTTACACAAACCATATCTGCAAACATATCTGGTGATTTATCCAAATCAAATCTGCGAACAAATCTGGTGATTTACCCTTGACGAGTTTCGTGGTGGCACCCTCGCATAAGACAATGGAGGTTGTCAGCGAGAAAAGGAGCACAATGGAGGGTGTTCGACACCGATTTCTTATTGTATTTTAAGATCATTTTAAATCGCCATCTATGATTATTTCGCTGTTGATAGTGGTGCAATGGAGGAGTAAGAGTGGGGAGAATTTTCTGGCTCAGAACCACTAAGGACATATTGGTAAATGACAGAAAAAAAAATCTAACTCACGCACATTGTGCAACGGATTTCGATTTCGTATGCTAGACTCCGTCTAACTATTGAAAGAGTTGTAGTTTTTCTTCCCTTTAAAATTTTACCATGCTTTTTTAGCTTCTTCAACTCTATCTTAAGCATTGGTGGTGCTCATCCTTTTCTTTTCTATAAACATTCTTAAAGCTCAATTATCTTTCAATCTCTCATTCATCTAAGCACCACATCTTCACCTTCCCTTTGCCATCGCACCTCGACGCTTCATCTCTAACTCCATTGATGTATAAGGTGCATGCTTATCGAGTTTTTTAGGAAACGTTGGTGGTGGGCTTGATTTTTTCATGTCATCGGGTCAGAGTTTTCTTGTCCAGACTCGTCCAATGTTCACCCCTACATGAAGGATGTGATTGAGGGGATATGTCTGTTGGCTAAAATGGAAATGAGTGCATCGGTTTGATGATAGATGAAAAATTGGATCATTTGAGAGTTAATTTAATAAATAAATAAATAAATAACTAGCAATTTACATGATTCATGAACGAGAACAAATTAAAGAAACTGGTACAGTAAAAATTTGATTGAATAGCTCAAGGATTGATCAAATAAGTGACAAAGAAATGACTTAAATGTTTTTCATGTCTAAGTTGGGAATTACACTCATGATCCCTCACATGCAATCAAGATCATATGGATCAATATGACACGAGACACAACTCAGGAGCTAAAGAACAAGATGAGAGAGTAGTATCCACATCATTTTCTAGGTAAACAAGATGATAAAGGAGAAGAATTTTCTTATGGTCTGTGTGATTTGTTAAAACTCCTTGTACTAAACAGTAAAGATGTTTATAAACCGATCCAATCTAATATTGACCAAAAAATCAATCCAAAAATCGAAAATAAAATAAATCGAAAATCAAAGGATAAAAAAATTGGAAAATCAAAATTTTTTATTGGATAAGATCAAATTTCAGATGTTATTTTATGAACCAAATTTTTATATAAATCAGTCATTAAAGCGGTAATGAGTAATGCCATGCCATTTAATTTCTTCTATATCCATTTGGTAAAATGGTGCCTAAAAGAGTGATAAAGAAATGCCTAACAGCTTTTTTTGTTTACATTTTCTTCTTTTCTTTGCAGCAATGCATTGGCAAGGATAAATGCTCTATTCAAGTTTCTGAGAGAACGCTTGGACCTACCGGGTGTAGAGTTGCTGAAAATAGAAGATTAGCAGTTGAAGCAGTTTGTGATATAAAAGTAAGCGACGAAGGGAGGAAACACTAGGTTTTAATATGTGCCTTGGGAAATCATTTAGGACTTAGTTTCTTTTTGGTTGTAATGGTTTTGACTTGGAAAAGCCACCTAAGATGTTTGTTTTGGGTTCACAATCAGGCTAGGAAGTAGATAGATAAAATTTCCTCCTCTACATTGAATGATATATAATTTTATTTTTGGTATTAATTTTTATATTAACATACGATTGAGAAAATCACTTTTGCCTAAAGGAGTCCGATAAAAATATTCACGCATCATCATAGCTCCAAGCTTTTCACAGACCAAATCATCTAAGTCAGATTCTATTTTAAGATTCTACTTGGACCTATACTTGATGTTTTCAGAGGACTCCAACTTCCAAGTCCTGTTTTAAGATTCAATTTGGACCTCCTCAATTCCCTGTCTTAAGAGCCATGATCTTGCCCTTGTTGAATGAACGAAACCCATCTAAATTTTCCTGCCAAATATGCACATAATTGACTATGCAAGTTGCATGCCAGTAGGAGTGCATACAACTAAAATATGGCTTGCTCAGTGTGGGATTTGAAGCAAATACTGTCGTTGCTTTTTGGATGGACTGATCATATTTCTCATTTCATGTTATCGAGTTTGCCACAGGGAGGAGGTCTAAAGCTGTTTCACCTATGTGCTTTACAGTATAGGCATTTTTTTTGTATTCTTTATTTGGTTCATTGGCCTGCACTACTTGTGCTGCCACATTTCATTATAAAAAGACACCTTTCCTCTGCCTATTTGGTAAAAATAGGCATCATGTAGCCTTGTTCTCGCTTTAACTATTTGAATTCCTCCGGAATTGTTGTACCTTCCAAAAACCAATCTTGCTTACAGTAATTTATGACTTGCAATTTGAATCCACAATTTGTTAGTTTTGTTCTGCATGTTCTACACGAGTTTGTCTCGGGGAAAATGTAGGCTTCCCTTCCTGCATGAACACCCAACCTGCCAGATAAATTCCCTTGTTATCCTACCAAAACCTGTCACAAACATTTTTTTTAAAAGCCAAAAAACTCCATATAATTAATAGGGATTGATGATAAGACAGAAATGGCAAGTGTAATTCTCAATGCTTTGTTCAGAAGCTTGTTTCCAAGATGCAAGTCTGGTGTTCATTTTATCAAAATGCTCCAGATTTTGCCATATTAAATTTTCATACCAGAAGCTTTCTAAAATGTATATTTCAGCACAGCTATCATCCCAGCTTGGGAAGATTAAGCCTTGGTGAAAAGAAGCGCATCATCACACATGTGAGATAGATGTGTCATTCTGAGATACATTGACGTGGTAACCAACTCTTTGTGATTACAAACACTTCAAAAATTTTGATGTTGCAGTCGAAATCACGATCACATAATTTTTTTTAAAAATCTTGTATTAGTTTCATCACCGGTCGTAGCATTAAGATGGTTGTGTTAGACGAATCTGCCGTCATGTTCAAGACAAAAGTGCATCTATTATTTAGTTAACTTTTAAAATTCTTTCGATCATCACATTACTGCATTTTTATTCATCCAACTTATTCATACAGAATTAAAACATTACATTATGCCACTTCAACCAATATTTTTCTTTTGATGATGCTTCCTAGCTTTTTATTCTACTTCTATTAAAGAAAGCCAACCAATCTACTTGAATGGCTATCTTGAAATTCAGTTTTCCAACTGAGTGCCAAATTGGAAAAGTGCGCTTGTAGAGCACCCATGTTCTTTCAAAGCATCAGCAGCAGCACCTTTGAGCTTTCCAATTCTTTGGCGAATCCCTTTTCCTTCATCACCCAACATTAGATCTTTAACCACCATAGCAGTTTCTTCTTTTTCCACTATGCCATCATTCTCTCTAAATTTGGGCCTTAACCCCACTCTGAGTCCCTCAGTTACCAAAGCAGCATTCAATCTTTGCTCAGCACACAATGGCCAAGTTATCATTGGCACACCCGCAACAATGCTCTCAACTGTTGAATTCCAACCACAATGGGTCACAAATCCACCAGTGGAAGTGTGACTAAGGATTTGGGTTTGAGGTGCCCAAGAAGTAATAACCAACCCTTGTTCTTTGGTCCTCTCCAAGAACCCATGTGGCAAAAACTTTAAAGGGTCATCATTTTTAACATCAACATCACTAGGTGCTCTAAAAACCCATAAGAATTTTGTACCACTCAACTCTAACCCCAAAGCAAGCTCATTAATCTGTTGTCGAGTGAGAGCACATACACTTCCAAAGGAGACATACAAAACTGAGTTGGGCATTTGGTTTTCTAACCAGCACAAACATTCTGAGTTTCCATTTGACTCACTACTTGGCCCACTTTGAATGACTGGCCCCACAAGGTAAATAGGAACATTCACTGCAAGAAAAATAAAATCAGTGAAAAAACAATTTATATTTAAATTTAAAAAAATATCACTAGAGTTATTGTGATATTGTATTAAGGATAAAATAGGTTTGTCTTCCTCATTTTATCTTGTTTTTATTCCCACATATTTTCTTTGACATTTTTAGTTCCTCATAAATTATTTTATTTTGTTTTTAGTTTTTGACATTAATTTCAATTGTTAAATGATGACGTAATAAGTAAAATTTGTGTTTGAATTTTTTTTTAAGTTTTTAGTGGTTTTTAACTACTGCAAATATTTTGACATACTAAAATCCCCAAAAATGTTAAAAAAAATCAAAATCCTAAATACCAAATTTTCTGAAACCACCGTAATATTAGAAAAATAAACATTTCTCAGAAATTTGTAGCAAATAAAGTACACTAGAAACTTAGAAAATTTTCACACAAATTATGCTCTTCACCTCGTCACTTAAGAATTAAAATTAACATCAAATAAAAACATAACGAAATAATTTATGAGAGACTAAAAACAGTAATAAAATTTATAAGACTAGAACAAAAATCAAGATAAAACTGGGTAAAAAACATATTTTACTGCATTAATAATGAAAAAACAATTTTTATCACTCAATTTTGATCAGATTTTTGTAGTGATTATTGTTGTTAATTACCTTTACCATCCTCATGAAAGGCTTTCACCACACCCTCCTCCATTTCACAGAAGCTATTAACCAAGAACCCACAAGCAAGATGAAACCTTTTGCTACGCTGAAGAATCAACTCATAAGCAAGGCTAGAACGGTCTTGAAAATCATCAGGGAGATCACGACCTTGAACAGAGATGCAACCTGGAATTCGAATACCCTTTACACAATCCTTGTATTCGCATGCAACTTCTTCATGCAACGTTGGCAAATGCAACAACAATGAGAGCGTCATGGCAGAAGTAACGATGTACACATACGACGCTAGGTCGAACTCCTTCGCTATTTCTAGCGCTTCATTTGCAAAAGCATCAACAACCAAAGCAGCAAGTGGTGGCGTGGTTGAACTTGCACGTAGGGAAGCCAAAGTGTCGCGAAAAGATTGCATGGATTGAGACACTGCGAGTTGGACTTTGGTTTGTGGAGAAACGTCTTGACTGGGTAGGTCTTGTTCATTCACTGGAGGAAGAAAAATGTGGCTGATGGTGGAAGGAAGAGATTTGAGTAACATGGTGGCGGCAGGAATTGGTGAGTTGATGATCGGAAAGATGCATGTGACTTGGAAGTGGTGATGGAGATGAAGGAGTCTTTTGCATAACTCGATGATGGAGGCTTGGTGGGTAAAAACGGGGATTGTGACCACTGCTATATGAATTGTTTTGGTCATGATAAAATCTTTGATGTTTGATCACACTTGAGATTTAGGATGTTATGAGATTATATATCAGAAAAAATATATTTAGTTTTTATATTTTATAAATTTTTAATTTTAGTTTACATGTACTTCATACTTTAACATTTTAGTTGTGAACTTTTAAAAATAAATGTTTTTAATCCTTTATATAGGCATCGTTAATATTATTTTTTACATGACTACTAGGAAACTAAAGACACTCATCGTTTTTAAAGATCAAAATATTCGAGGATAAAATACATTAACTAAAACCAAAGATTTTACAAGGTATAAGAATTAAAAACATTTTCCCCATATATATATATATATATATAATGAATAGTAACTAATGTATTATATATTATTTTATTCATGGCCACCTAACGTAACTTGGACTTTTTTTTTGGATAATAAATGTAGCTGGGATTTTATGATATAAACGGAAACGGTGTGTATATCAGTAGTTGAACTATCAAATTTCTTTAAAAAGACTAGTTACATGGTAACATCTTTTCTAAACTATTCGGTCAAAGATTTTCATGCTACGGTTTTAATATATACATTACTTTGAATGATTATACCATATCCTTTTTGATCGGTCTCATTTTCTTCTCTTATTTATTTTTTCTTAATCCATGACTTTAGTTATCATATTTATTAAATTCTTTCTCTGTCTTCATGTCTTCTCTATCTAACTCTTTCTCCTTTTGACTCCAATGACCAATCTATCAATTTTCACGTGAACAATTATCTCTATATTATTTACTCATGAAAACTCTTGATCATTTAATACTTCCTCTCAACTTGAATATAATTAAAAAATAATTAATTTATGTTAATTAATAACGTTACCTAATTTTTAATATTATTTAAAAAACAAAGTTCATTTCTTAAACTACGTACCATTCACCCTAATTGATGGAAGACTTTAATTTTATGAAAATTTATTTCAATTTAAAATAATTTCTCTCCATTTTAATAGTGGTGTAATTGATATTACGAATATGAAAATGGTCATTGAAAATATAATGAATTACATAGAGAATATTCTAAAAATAATTTCTTCATCTTAATTGGTACGAGATTTTTTTAGCTAAACTAATTTCAAATTTTGAATCGGGATCGGCCATGGACATAGTCCAAAGATGTGACCGTCCATCTAAAAAATTAAAAATAAAAATATTGATAGTTATATAGCAAAAAATTCAAATTATTTTCATAAATAGGTTAAAATTATTTTCTCATTTTATATATCATCTTATTCAAATTAAAATATGATAGTGAGTAAAAATTAAAAAAAAGATTTAATTTTTTTAATGTTATATTTATAGATTCATGTTAAATGAATTTTCAAGTAAATGTGACATATTGATATGTAATGGACCTTATTATAATAACTTAAAATTGTTTTTTTTAACAAGATAAGAAACACAAACAACAACTCAAAATATAAAAAAATTAAAATTAAAAATTAGTAAATTAATAAAGAACAAAAATATATGATGAGAAAAGAAAATAAAAATAGAAAGAAAAAAAGAAAATGAAGAGGATTTTTAAGAAATAAATTTGCTTCAAAAAATTATATATATACATGTTGTGTATATCTTTTTTCTTTTAGATGTGATCTTATAAATAAATATTTGTGTGCTTGTAATTTTTAGGGTGATGTAAACTAAACCAAAATTTGTGATTCATCTTTTTACTTAGTTGAAATTTGTTAAAACTATATTGTTTCCTTAATGTAATCAAATGTATCTTTTTTTAATTAAATCATGTGTTCAAATATTTGTATAAGTTGAACTAGACTCTCAGTCCTCTTAAAAAAATATGATTGAAAGAGAATATTCCATTAAAGGTGATCAGCTAAATTCTTTGACATAAATTAGTTTTCAGTATAATCGATAAATATTTCACACAAATAACATGATTACAAAAATAAAACTAAGTGTTATTATCTATTATTTCATTAGATCCATAAAATATTAGGATTAACTCAATTTTGAATATGTAATTATATTAACTATTTAGGAAAACAAATTGTCTATCACAATAATCCTATTCAACTTAAGCATAACTATTTTTCATAAAACCATTATGAATGACAAGCTCTACATATAAAATTGTATTAAATGTGACTCTACATATTAAATTATTATAAGACTTCTAAATTTATAAAGTGATTATTATTCAACATATATTTAGAACAGTAAAAGATAAAATATTTTTAATAATATTTTATTGTTTCATAACCTCAACTAAAATAGTCTAGCTTTGCCTCTGAGTAGGAAGAATGGTTGGACGAGGTTGCACGGAAATTTATAATTCTTCATCTTATTCTCCCTCTCAACTTGAACATAATTAAAAAAAAACATATTTTTATAATTAAAAATGTTAATCAAATTTATTTATATTTAATATTATTTAGAAAAATTAATTTCATCTTTTAAGTCACCTTTCACATTAATTAATGAAATACTTCACTTCTATGAATTTTTTTTCTTAAATGGGAATAATTTTTTTCCATTTTAAAAGTCACGTAGTTGATATCATGAGTATAAAAAAGTCATTGAAAATAAAATCTAACTTAAATTAAGAGTATTTTATAAAATAAATTTTTGAAAGACAAAAATTACATAATTGCTAACGCATTTCGTATACTATTTTAGTCAAATATTTTCATGCAATGGTTTTCATACATATAATACTCTATTCATGCTTATTTAGTGTAACATTGTTCATATATTATTTTAATTTTGGTCATTTAACGCCACATATATTATCCTATTCATGCTTACTTAATGCAATAAATTTCATAAAATCAAGTTTTTTTTTAAAGACAAAATTTCATGTGCGTTTCATATACTATTAATTTAGTCAAATATTATCACGGTCAAACATTTTCATGCTACAGTTTTCATATATTATTTTACTTATGGCTATTTAATTTGACATATAATATATAATTTATTCATGTTCATTTAGTGCAACATTTTTTATATATTACTTTAACCTTGATCATTTAATACAACATATATTATTCTATTCATGCTTATTTAATGCAACAAATTTCATACAATTAAGTTCATTTTTTTGAGACAAAAATTACATGATAATACGTTTCATATACTTTTTTTTAAAGAATACGTTTCATATACCATTTAGTCAAATATTCTCGCGGTCAAATATTTTCATGCTACAGCTTTCATATATTATTTTACTCATGACTATTTAATGTGACATATAATATATATTTTTATTCATGTTCATTTAGTGCAACAATTTTCATATATTACTTTAACCTTGGTCATTTAATGCGACATATACTATTCTATTCATGCTTATTTATGCAACAAAATTTATACAATTAAGTTCTTTTTTAATAAAGACAAAAATTACATGATAATACATTTCATATACTAAATGAGCATGAATAAAAAATATATTATTTTACGCATGGCTACTTAATGTGGCATATAATATTTTATTCATATTCGTTTAGTGCAGCAACTTTTATATATTACTTTAATACTAGTCATTTAATGCAACGCAATGTTATTCTATTCATGCTTATTTATTGCAATAAATTTCATACAATTAAGTTCTCTTTTAAAAAGACAAAACTGACATGGTAATGCATTTCGTATACTATTCAGTCAAATATTCTCGCGGTCAAATATTCGATCAAATATTTTTATGCTACAATTTTCATGTATTATTTTACTCATGACTACACATATAGTTAAAAAAGTAAAAGTAAAATTGTGTTAAAAAAATAACTCATGATTTAAACTATAAAATAAATATAAATATAGACGCAGATAAAGATAATGATGACATATAAATCATTTAAGTATCTCAATTTTAGAATAAAATTAAAATAAAAGCTAAACTTGGCAAATTAACCCAACTTTTCATTGACTCATCGGGTTGGTGGGTTGCATTATATAAGGACCCACTACTACACAAATCGCAATCAAGGACGGTTCTACAGGCTATACGAGGACGGTTGTTGAACCGTCCTTGTCGCGCCTGTCATTGTAAATGACCGCTTTCGAGGACGGTTCCGGAAAACTGTCCTTGTTTGCATTGCTTCCCTAAAACTCCCAGGTTCACGTCCTGCATCTATAGAGGCTGCAAAGACTTTGTGTTTAGGAGAGAATTTATCAAAATTAACAAAGTGATGCAAATGATACCTTGTACTAGAGTTGGAATTGATAGGAAATGTGGCAAGTGATGGTCTATGTGTTTCAATAGTAAGCACAAAATCCTTCAACCGTCCTGGTGCTTTCCGAGCTCGCTGTGGACGTGTTTGTGCAGGAACAGAATCCGATACACGATCATGCTCCTCTGTTGTGTTTGTAACCAGTGTTGGAGGAACTTCCTCTTGTGCCTGCGAAGAACCTGCTCAGCTACAACTTCTGCTTGTGTATATTCGCCACTGTTATATACCTCCATGCCATTATTATGATGAAAGCTCCCCCTATCCACCAAATCATCAGTATTTTTGAAATCTGCTACACAGCAAGAGGGTAATTAAGGGACCAATGGTCTGATGTTTACATCTGAAGTGAATAACTAGATGTGATTAAAAGGAAATATATTCTCATGAAACTTTACATCCCTACTAACAAAAATCTCCCGTGTCTTTAAATCCAACACTTTCCAACCCTTTTGTCCCATTGGATATCCAACAAAGGCACAACGTTGTGACCTTGTAGCAAATTTATCCTGTGGTTTAGGCCTAGTGGTGGCATAACACAAGCACCCAAAAATCCGCAGATGATCATACTTTGCAGCACCTCCATGTAACATCTCATGTGACATTTTTCCTCCAAGCACCTTTAATGGTGTTCGATTTATTAAATGGACGACAATCAAAATACTTTCTTCCCAATATTCTATAGACATAGAAGCTTGAAACAGAAGTGCTCTAGCCACCTCAAGTATACGCCTATGTTTCTGTTTAACTTTACCATTTTTCTCTGGAGTGTAGACGCAAAAAGATTGTGTAATTATTCCCAAGTCACTATAAAATTTCTTCAGACCATGCGAATTAAATTCTGTGCCATTATCAGATCGAATAATTTTTACTGTTTTTGCAAATTGTGTTTGAACCATAGCTACAAACTTGCAAATTCTATCACTAGTTTCAGCTTTTCCTCCCATCATATAGACCCATACAGCTCTACTAAATGTAAAATATAGGAACACTTCACACTTAACCAAGAGGGGGGTGAATTGGTTAGGTTTGGTAAATTAAAAAATTTCCTTTAACAAAATCAGAGTTTCCCTTAGGATCTTTATCACTTTTGAAACCAAGAATCCTTATTCAATCAAATGCTCAGCCCAAGGTATGCAATAGCTCAAGATTAAATTGATAAGCAAAGCAAGACAATCAATATGTATAGGACATAAGCAAGAACAAATTTAAACACAAGACACAAGAGATTTATACTGGTTCACTTCAAACACTATGAAGCTACATCCAGTTTTCTTCCACTCAACACTAGAATGGAGTTCCACTATTGCAATTTTCAGTCTTACAAGTAATTACAAAGTCTCCCTTTATCAATCCTAGATAAAGTTCAGAAACCTAAAACACTATTAGGTTCTTAGATACTAACCCACTGAGAACACCACTCAGCACACCCCTAGAGAAACCCTTTCTCTAGATTACAAGCAAGAAACTCAATTACAATAGAAATTCAAATACAATTCAAGACAGAGTTACAACCACAAAGTTAAGGAACGAAATCACCTGATGATCCAATGAATGATGATGCATATGAATGAATGAATCAGGTTGAAAGATGAAAATAAAACTCAGAATAACTCATTCCTTAAGCTTTGAAAAGAAACTTCTTGCTTCAAAAATCACTCAATAACCCATAGGTGTTTTAATAGAAGCAATAACTCATAGAACCCATAAATCACCAAGAAAGTGTTTAGAAAGCTTTGTGTAGGCTCAAAATGCGAAATCATCAAGTTACCAATCAAGCTGAGCAAGGGTTCTATTTATAAAAAACTTTTGCAACTGTCAGTAATCGATTAAACGCACACAATAATTGATTATTTCACTTATGTAATCGATTCTTTCACTTATGTAATCGATTAAACTGTTCTACAAAAATCTGGGTATGGGCAACGAACCAAATAATCGATTATTCCGTCTTGTAATCGATTAAGACAGTGAGCTTTATAAACTTGAAGTTCAAAGTGTAACTTAAAATACACTGTGTAATCGATTACGGTTTTTTGTAATCGATTAATGTATCAAAATAGCTAGCCAGAGACATATGATGTAATCGATTACTAATGTTGGTAATTGATTAAGGCAGTAAGCTGAGGTTTTCTATTTGGCCTCTGTAATCGATTACAGTCTATTGGTAATCGATTAAAATGTTTATCAAGGCAGTTTATATGTAAACGAAGGTAAAATAATCGATTAATCTATAAGGACCCCATATATCACAATGCACAAGATCAAAGCAATTTTTACTAGAAGAAGTACTTAAAGAAAATTTATTGCGAAATGTTTTGCTTGATGACAAGCTTCGCATGCCTTATTACATAAATTAGAATTATGTCCACTGGAAAGAAATGGGAGCAAACAAACAATTTCATGTGAAGGATGCCCCAGACGCCTATGCCACAACTTTATCGAATCACCAACTTGAACTGTTGCCACAGACGCACCTTCATGTTGTAACACATAGACACCATCTTTAACCACTCACATACCAATCTCCTTCTTCAGCACATGGTCCTGCAAAATACACTTGTTATTAGAGAAGATTGCTCGGCAATTATTATTGCGTAAGAGCTGTGAAACAGAAAATAAATTGCAGCATAATTGAGGTACAAATAGAACATTCTTCAGGTTTATATGTTGATTCAACACAATGGTTCCACATTTCTCAGTATATGTCACAGATCCATTTGGCAATCCCATTGCCAATGAATTTACATTCTCAATCCCATGTAACAACCATATATCTCCTGTCATGTGTTGAGATGCTCCGCTATCAATGAGCCATTAAGAAGAAATGACATTACCAGTAAGTTTTTCTTGTGGTTGCTCAACCAAAGCCACCAATTTGTTAATAACTTCAGGTGTAAGAGCTAAAAATGCTGCAGCCGCTCCTTCATGTTGTTGTGACTCATTAGCTATTTGTACGACATGTACTTGTCCTTGTGTGTAGCGTCCAGATGTACCACCACATCCTCTGCCTCGCCCTCGCCCTCCGCCACGGCCTGAAGGGTAGCCAATAACAGTCCAACAACGAGATGGATGATGGTTGTTCTTTCCATAATGAGGACAAGGAATTCGATCAAGAGTTTTTTCTGGTATCATATGTGGTTTACTCTGTGACTCTATTTTGGCTGCATAACCTACCACATTGGCCCTTGTGTCTCGATTTCGTGCTATGTTATGGCAAGTTTCTTCTTGCATGATCAATGCATAAACTTGATTCACGTTCAGCAGAGTTGGATAATTTAGGATCTGTGTCCTTATTGTGCCAAAAACAGCATCATCAAGCCCTATAAGAAAATGATACACTATTTCTTTTTCTAATTCTTCACTCAAATATTTGACTACAACACACTTAGCTCCATACTCACAGGGAGGCTGGTTTTTACTTACTTCAATCTCATCCCACATTGCACGCATTCGCGTGTAGTAAGTTCCCACATTAATCCCTTGTTGGCGGATCGTAGATAGATTATTTCTGAGCTGATAAATTCTCGGTATATTTTCAACCAAGTATCATTCTTTAAGGTCCTCCCAAAGTTCCTTAGCAGTATCAAAATATTGTATGACTGGTTGTAACTAAGAATCAATAGTGTTGTGTATCCAACTATTGATCATCGAATTACATTGCGACCAGGCAAACATTTCATCAGCATGTTCTTCCTCTGGCTACTTCACCGTGCCATCAACAAATCCCAACTTGTTCTTTGCTTTAAGGGCGTTTTTCATGGCCTTAGCCCACGCATCATAGTTCACTTCACCTCTCAGAACCACATTGGTCAACAACACTCCAGGATCATCAGAATTGCTGAGATAATATGGTGACCTTTGGTCACTAGTAGCCAGCTTCGTGCTACTACCACGCTCCTTATTTGCGTTGGACATGGCTGGGCCTCTCTCTCTCTGTGTGTGTGTATGTGTGTTTTACGTGCGGAAGGTTGGATCGATTGCTCTAATACCAAGATAAAATCTGGTATCTAATTTGTTGTCTTTCATTGATTGAATGAATGTCTATTAAATAGACTTTTGTACAACTGAAATTAAAACTCAAACAGAAGATAAAATCACAACAACTAACTCTATTCAGCAGTTGAGAAAATAAAGGAAATCAGCATAACAAACATCCTATACAATAACAAACAGATAAGCATCTCTAACTCAAACCAACAATTTCTTGTGTATCTTGAACCACCGTTGATGTCGCGCTCTCCTTGATGGCGACCCACTGAAAATTGAAAGTTCAAACACTCGAAAATCAAGTCTTCACCGTAATCATAAAAAATCAAGCATGGATAAAGCACAACATCAAACTAAACATCTTCAAATCCAAACTCAACCTCTGTCAAAGGTTGAGGATGACGAAGATGGGTTTTACGAATGACGACGATGACTGAAAGAATTCACTGGGAGTGATGGAATGAGAGGTGTTTGGTTTTTTTCTTTAATAATTTTTTTGTTTTTAATTAATTTAATATTTACTTAATAAACCTTTTAAATAATTAATAAACCTATTAATTATAGTTATTCATTAATAACTAGAAGATAAGTGTGCTGCGTCACAAATTATTTGGTCAACTAAAATCAATCGACGAAAAAATAAAAATCATTAATTTAATAAATTAGAAAAAATCAAAATCACTAATTTAAAATTAGAGAATAAAAATTGTAATTTTATAAAATTATGATAATCCATATTATAATTTAATCTATAAATAAAAATTCATATGAAAAGTCATATGTTTAATAAATAATAATATAATATTTAATAATAACATTAAAGTTAATTATATATTATATTTAATTTAATAAATACAATAACTAATACTGTAGAAGGAATACATCTATTTATTTGGGTAAGATGACCCTCACAACACATATTTATTTATTTACTTTTAAAAAAATCTCATCTAGTTTTTTTCTTAACAGAAAAAATATCATCTAGTTAAAAACATTATGTTGTGTAACAATAAAAACTAAAAAAGTAAAACATTTGTTGAACTCTACTGCATTTCACGAATAATCATAAAATGATAAATCAGCAGTCCCGTGCTCTAGTTTTGATAAATGAGTTTATTTAAAATAAAAAATAATTTTAAAATCAGTATTTTTTATATAAGTATTTTTTTTAAAAATAAATAATATTTGTTTTTTTAAACTAAATAGAAAATTATTTTTTAAAACTGAAACTAGTATTTGGACCCGTGCGCATACGCACGGGTCGGCTCCGCTTCGCTCCGCCGTACTATGCTAGATTTATATAAAATATTTTTAATGTTTAATGATTAAGAATTATTGTATAATGA
>CM023959.1:22379303-22391687 GCA_013407115.1 Glycine latifolia | reverse complement strand
TCAGATATACCTAGTAGAGAAATGATAAGCCAAGCACATGCAGCAGCATTGCACTTGAAAAGGAGTCAAGCTGGTCAGGGTGGTGATTTAGGTCAGTTTGGCAATTGTAAGGTGTGGGGCAATGTCGATCCATACAAAAGTGGACCTGTCTCGGGATCACCAGACATGAGCGATGTCAGGAAATATTCAAATTATAGTAAATGGGAAGTCATGCCTTTTGAGAGTTTGAGGAAAAAAGCACAGGATCATTATAACCAGATGCAAGGGGTCTCTGTATATAAAATGGATGGCAATAAGTTGGATGATCTAGTCTGTGTGAGACATTCCTTAAAATCCGAGGCGTAAATGGTGTCTTTGCTGTTTATTGTTATTCTCTGATCACACCCTACTGTCTACTAAATGGAATCTGGGATGAAGTTACTTTTTGAGGGTTTCATGGCTCCTCATCTGTCGTTCTGTCTCATCATTTATTGCAGCTACAGAGCACAGCACGAATCTCAACTCCAAGGAAACTGGGAAGTCAATATGCATAATTTCATCAGTCCAGATTATTCATGTTTTAAGGTGATTCATGGTAAGGGGTCTAGAAATCTTAATACAGGAATTCTGACCACAGAGATTTGCTGTACCATTTGTTTCAGGTATGTTATGGACAGTGCTTAGTCCATAGTATGATAGATATCTGTCTTTTATATTGTATTAATTAGCCGAAGAAGTATCTGTAGAATGTGTTAGCTGTTTTGTGAAGTATTTTCACATTATTTTCAATGGTATTTATCTAGTCACTAGGCTTTTTCTCCTTTATTCATGTTTTTCTATTTTGTTCCTCTTGCTATTGCCTCCTATCTGGGTTTCTTCACAGAAACTTGCTGTTTGACTCATTTTGCCGAATTTATCATTTCACTTGTTTACGCTAATGTTACTTCTTGTTGGATGGATATACTCAAAGTTGATCTTGTTCTAAACATGTTAAAGTGGAACTTACATAATTTTTTAAAGATCTTTTTAGTGTATTTTTGTAGATAAGTTGAATCAAAGTAATTTGGATGGACTTGGTTTTGGGGAAGAATAATGTAACTGTGTAACCGTGTTTACCCACAATTGTTTCTCTGAGTTTAAGTAGTTCTATTAAAAAGTTTCTATTTATTTGCTTACACTGTCAAATGTAAAGTTTTGTAGATAAATAGAACAGTAGAGGCTCTAGATGCATTTCTTTCTTAGTACATTAACAACCTAGATAGAGGTTCGAAAACATGAATACACGAAACCAAAGAGTGTTCCTCAACTGTCAACCTGTTTATCTATTAATCGTTTCACTACCATATGAACATTGTGGTTGCCGTAGTCAATTTCCAGTTTTTTGTAAACAAAAAAAAAAATCGTAGGAAAATGAATACCTCATTTAAGTTATCCATCAACAAACTCAATTATGATAATCTATTTCGTTTCCTCCAGCCTTGGAAAAATGATCCTACACATTAGCTTATCAATTTTACTGCTTGCAATCGAGATGGATAAAACTCTTCTAACAATTATTCTGTTGATTCACAATTCTTAAAATTACAATCTTAAATAAAATAACGTTCGTTATCACTCTAGTCAAAGTTCAACCTGCTATTATACATGTTCTCTCCGAAAGAAAAATCAAGGTGGATATTATTACAATGATAGAAAAAGTCCAAGAGCTACATAAATATCTCGAGTTGATGGAACCCGCTATAGCAGGACGATTCCCCGACACAAAAAGACAACCTTATCCAAAACCTCAAATATCTCAATCACACTCTTATGCCTTTAAATCTTATTTCGATCCTCTCATTATAATTATCATATAAAAAATTAAATTTAAAATAATGATTATTTTAATTTTTTAATATAATAATATATTTTTTTATTTGTATCTCTTATAATATTAATAATATAAACTATAAAAAAAAAACAAATTATTAATGATAAGATCAGTTTTATAAAATCTCAGACGGAGTACCACACTTCACTCTATTGTATAAATTGGAATCACTGCTCCTCATAAGAATAATCCAACCTCAAAAGAGTTCACCAAACCAACACCCTTCAAAATGCAAACAGCCTTAACCTTTGCTTCCCCCAACATTGTGCCTTTGGCACAAACAAAGAGTTTCTCCCATGTTGCCATCTTCCCCACCAATTTGAAAGCCCCACGCTCTTCACCTCGTTACTCTCCGACCAGGTTTGCAACCGTGGAGCCTGACACTTCAACTGTGGACTACAACACTGCGTTCTCGTAAGCCTTCTCTATTTCCTTCGTTATAACTTTCACTTGCTAAACATATCATTTTAGTCCATTAAGTTCCATGTTTTTCTGTTTTGATTTTTTATGTTTTAAAAGTCTCATTGGTTCTTTTATGTTTGTGAATGGATCTAGAATTGTTATTTTGTCTATTAAATAACGATGTGACGTTAACTTTGTCATAATTTTTTGATGATTGATTTTCTGATGGTTTAAAACTGTCAGAAATTGCTACTCAGATCCAATAACATTGTTCGTGTTGTGTTTGTTTTCAGTGTGTTTCCAGCAGAAGCATGCGAAACTGTGGGAGGGGAAGCCTGCATGGCAGAAATGTACCCTGAAGCAAAGTTACAGCCAGAGGCTAAGACACCACGAGTTGTTACAGAGAACGTTGAGAGAGAGTATCTACAATACGATGATCCTAAAACGTAAGATCTATCATAAACCAAGCATACCCTTCTAAAAATACAAAATCAATTGATATTGATTTTGATATACTTTTATTCCAAAAAAAAAATGATAAACTTTTATTATAGAGATTTTTAAAGGGCCAACTGAATGGAAATCATCTTAGACATTTTTTATTATAAAAATCTCCAAATTTACCAAAAATGACATAGTGTCATTTATATACCTGATCTCATAGTGGAATAAGTCTTTATTATTGTTATTATTATAAAAATTAACGAACCTATTTTACATGATTTAATAATTTACGACTGAATTACAGTATAAATATTTACTGTTGATTTTTATTTATATTCCACCTTTCAAATTAATCAAAAAGGTGAGGACTAGTTTAACCAGTAAAATGAATGTTTAGACATCTTAAAAGTAATTTTTTTCATTTAGCTATAAACCTTCTAAGATTGATTTCACTATTTACTCAATTTATTGACTTCACTGCTATATATGAATTTGGAATTGTGGGTTGTGTTTTCCAGGGTATTTCGAGGAGAGGCTTGTGATGATCTTGGAGGAACTTTCTGTGAGACCGAGTATCAGAAGGGAGTCTACTAGAGAAAATAGAAAACCCTTTTTATTGCCATGACTCCTGCGTTTTTAATGTCAACCAGTAATAATTGTAGTGGTGAATGTACATAGGTATAGGCTATGGATCAGTTTATATTGAATTTCATTTTCGCTATAAACTTTACAATAATTAGATACTGAATTTGGTAGCTCTGCTCTCTCTTCTTGACTAATTTGAAAATAAATAAAATACAATAAAAGGAGTACTTCACGTATTTGGGGCATCATTTTAGTTCTCTAAAAAATTAATTAACATTTTTTTCTAATATTAGTTTGCTTAAGATACAAATACAAAATATTTTATTCTTAAGAAAAAAAGTCTCTAAAATTAACTAAAATAGTAATGTAATTTACCATAAAAGAAATGATGAATCATTCTGCTCATCAAGGCTGACCAAAAATAAAAATCTGTTCATCAAGGGAAGTAAAAGAAAACTTTTCTGTAATTTCATTTCATCCCATATGAACAAACTACAATGAACTAGAAAGTCATAATCTATATCATAAAGCTAAACCAGAATGGATATGGGTACGTGCCACACCAGTTAGAATTAACTAAAATATGATTACATATGTGGAACTTGGAAGAGGTTGAAAAAACAGCTTTTGGGACAATCAATTTCATTTTTATGAGTAGTAGAACGTCATCTGCCGCATTAAATTAAGATGGTGCCAAAACAAAGTACATTACTGCAGCAGCAACAATAGCAAATCTAATTTGGTACTGTTCTTCAACAAAAAAAAAAAACACTGTTCATGTTCAAATATCTGTCATCAAGTGGATAGGCTTAGCACTACATAACAGCCACTCCTCCACTGAAGTTCTAAGAAAATATAACCCTTATCCATTCACAAGCTCAAATGGTAATTTCAATGTCAAGCACTCAAGCATAAATTTCCTTGGGTCAATTGTTGACAAATGACTACGGGAGTTATTGGTTTCACTCCCATTGTTATTTCCTTCCATGGAATCATAATTTTGTTAAATAACTGTGTACAAAATTTACAATGGAAGTTTCTATTATAGTGTAGGAGATGCGAATAAAACAGAAATATATTTTTGTTTTAGATTTTGTGCACAGTTAATTTTTACATAAATTATTTTTTATTTTAATTTAAGTTAGTGATAACACAAATTACTATTTTTAATGGTAATAAAATTAATATATATGAATTGATTTATTACTATTAATAAAGGTAATTTTTATAATAATTAATTTGATTACCAACTTGTATCCAATTAATTTAATTTTAATTAAAAATGAAATTGAGTAATATTAAAAAAAAAATTATATCACAATTAATTTGATTATTCTTTGTCAAAATGCATAATGTAATCATATTTACGTTGTGTATTTTTTAAACCCAAAAAAATAAACAATGAAAATACGATATCGTTGTGTACCTCAACGAAGATCACAACAAAATTGTGTATTTAACACGAGCGTGAGAAGATAAAGAGTATGGTTAAGAGGAAGGGGGAAGAAGGAAGGGTGAGGTGTTTGAACAAATGGGTAAAATGATCTTTTTGGGAGTTTTAAAGGTTTGTAGGACCAATAACAATTTTGGTAGAGATCAATATCAATTCCCAATAATTACATTATAGTCCCCTTATTAGGCACTAGGGGAAGAGAGACACTTTGTACCTCTCTAAATTTTTTAAATAATAGAAGTTAAATACAGTAAATGAAAAATGATAGAATAAAAAAATAAAATTAATAATATAAAAATAGTAGAAATTTAACGTAAGTTAGAAGAAAATTTTGAAATTTAAGAAGTGATTTAAGGGTAAAATTGTCCAATGAAATGTGTACATCAAGTGGGATAATTTTCATTATTAATAGTTATAGATAAATGGATTGCATTTTTCAAAAACAATTGAGACCAAGGACTAAACAAATTAATAAGTCAAATCTAAATAAATCTCATACTTACTCTAAACTATATATAAGCAAAAATAACTAAACTCACATTAATTAAGAAAGTTAGTTGACATCATTTAATTTTACTAATAGTAAGTAAATAAAATAAGATCATTTCTAAAATGTCTTTCATTGAAACTTGATATCATGAATAAGAAAGAGTTTCTTAAAAATAAAATTAGAATTAAATGAAAGATATTTTAGGAATGGTAGTATTAAATAAGATAAAATTATATAGATGTGTTTATATTTACATCTAACATATAAGATCATTTTTTTTCTTATATATGAGTACAGAAGAAATATATCTTTAATTGATTTCCAAAATATTAATTAACCCTCTTTAGTTAGTACTCTATGTTATTTCTCTCGTGTCTCCAATCAATGAAGTTTATGATTTGGTTTATGCAAGTAGTTGGGTCTTGTTTTTTAATTTCGTATTTTATTTGTGTGTTCCAAATTATGATCATGTGAAGAATTAGCAGATATACTGGTTTATGTTAAAGTATTCAAGGTTACGACACTTCAAACTGATGCACATGCAGTTGTAAGCCATATTCTTATATTAATGTGAGTTAATATAGTAAAATAGATAAAACTTTTTTGCATAAGTTAAAATAAATCATTTTTTTGGCATAATAAGTTAAAATCAATTATATACCTCAACATTTTAAGAAATTTTGTCATCTAACTTCTTGGCAAACATCTATAAGACAAACATATATAAAATAAGAAATAAAAATATAAAAAAATTATAAGTTAAAATTAATTTATATACTAATGAAAATTAACTTTTAAAGAAGCTAAATAATAAATTTTTTATAAATTAGCTTATACATAAATTCATTTTAACTGATAGGATAAATTTATTTTATTTTACTTTCTTAATTTCTTTTCCTATATAATTAAGTGCTTATAAACAAGTTTTTTCAAACAAAGACCCTAGTAAATAAGCGGTGAATCGATCATAATAATTTGCCAGATAGCCTCACGTACCAGCATTCTAAGTTTTCATTTCCTCGACTGAGTTGGTCGAGTCTCTATGTGAATTGAAGCATCTTTTTATATCTTATCATATCAAAAAATCCAAATTATCTAATCTTGGTAAATGCATGAATTGAACAATCTTATCAGCTTACAAACATCGAACAATCTTGCAAGCTAATATAGAGATAGTGACAAGTTCACTCAGATCGAGGTCCTCTACGTTCAAGAATATATATTATCAGACTTTAGAAAGTATCGTGCTATTGACACAGTTTACAAGTTATTCATTAATTGGGTGTGAGACTAATTCTGATAATTTTTTTTTGAGAATCTTTAAATTTATCAAGAATGTTTATATTTGTGACACTACAACAAAAAGCGGAATTTCCGACAGACAGAATCCGTCGCTAATGGAAGAAATCCGTCGGAAAAATGGAATTTCCGACGGAATTTCGACTGGCAAAAATCCGTCGCTAAAAGTGGCGTAGGAAATTTTGACCGACGGATTTTTTTGATCCGTCGGAAATTACCGACGGAAATTTCCGTGAATAAAGTCTCATGGAAAAAATCCATGGGAAATTACCGTGAGAAATTTCTGACTGAAAAATCCGTCAGAAATTTGCTTGGACAATGAATTTTTTGCCTTTGGTTATTTTAATTTTTTTCAGCACCTGTAGCTTCATATGAAGTTTATTATAAATTATATTATTTAATGACATGATTAAAACATAATAACATACATGGCATTAATTAAATATGAAAATTCAATAATTCCAAAACAATTAACTAACATTAAAAGTAACATAGTAATAAAAGCGTCATGTCTAATAAGTCAATACTAATCATAAAATGTTGCATGTCAGTAATCAAAATAGTCATTGCTGAAGTCCCTCTGCTGGTCATGTTGTTGCTGTTGCGCTTGATCATTATCTTGTTGCTACTGTTGGTCATGTGACTGGTCATTCTGTTGTTGTTGTGTCTCGGGCAGGTGTTGGTCAAGTTGTTCATGTTGTTGTTACTGTTGAATAATGTTCCGTGCTTGAGGTGGTAGAAATTGAAGTACAACTGACTGAAAGATACGCATCTCCTCCTTCGACTTACGAAGCTCCTCCCTTAGTCAAATAACTTTTGTTGTATCAATCTGTTGACTGGAACATCCTTGCATATGCTGCACGAACGTATGATCTCCTGATTTATAACTATGTGCAAGATCTCCAATACCATAAAGACGTCCCTTATGCTTTGGTCCCGCAGCCTCAACCCAACCCATAGTCCTAAGTCTTTGTTCCTCAGCAGGGTCTAAATGAGTCATTTCTGATTCACCAACACTTGAGGCGACATTGGACCTAGCTTGAGATAGTCTAGCCTCAAAGTTTTCCTGTCATTGATAAACAATTATGGTTAAGAAAATGTATTAAACATTGTGAAAAATGAGAGTGCATCGGAGATTATGGTCTCACATGTGTTTTCCTAGACTATCATCGACAAATTCACTAGTATCCTTCCGTAGATGAGTTTGTTGAAAAATTTCATCTACATATGCAGATGGACCAAGCTCCTGAGACTATTTGCAAAGTAAACAATTAGGAACGTATTTAAGTAAATAATTATACCAGTACAAAAAAACCATACATTATCAAATATTAACATGATCTTACCAAACGAATGGCGTGATCCTGCAAGGAAATGGAACCACCTGTGTGCATACACCCACCCTTTTCAGATGCCCATTTTTTTTTTGCTTGTTGACACCTGTGTTGGATTAAGGGGGAGCTACTTCATAAATAAGAAGAAATTTAACTCAAGATTTGGTTTTGAGCTTTCAACATGCAAAGATTAACTTGAAGACAATTTGGGATTAAATTGTGTAAGAGAAAAGCAATTCTGGTGATCCAAGTGCATTGCATTCATTCTATACATATTCAACTTAATCAGGCTAACAAAAATCACAAGGCATTGGCATTTTTAACTAAGCATTTAAAATAATTCAAAGGTTTTAAGAAAAAGCATTTCTCACTGTAATAATCGATTACAGTAATGGCTTAATCGATTATTTTGTTCTTCATCAAATCTGGAAAATCTTCAAGAACAGTTTAATTGATTACCATGTCGAATTAATCGATTATTTGACCTACGCTTTCATATAAACTGTCTTGTTGAACTCTTTAATCGATTATGATGAAGTTGTAATCGATTACATGCTCATATCTGATTTTCACACTCCACTGCCATAATCGATTACATAGCCTTTGAAGAAAACCAAGTTTTACTAAATTAATAGATTACCAAAGTTCGTAATCAATTACACCTTGCTTTGGAAAAATTGTGTTGCACTGTCTTAATCGATTACCAGGATTTGTAATCGATTATCCAAGCTTTATGAAAATACACTATGACTGGTTTAATCGATTACCAGGTTCTGTAATCGATTATCCAAGCTTTGTGAAAAATACACTTTGACTGTAATAATCAATTACAGCTCGAGATAATCGATTATTTTGCTTGCTATTCAAACCCAGAAAACCTATGAACAGATTAATCGATTATAATTGCAAGTTAATCGATTACCAAGGTAATTTAATCGATTATTAGCGCATTTTAAACGATTACTGACGGTTAAAATTTTCTGTTATAAATATAACCCTTGCTCAGCTGTTTTTGTAACCTTGTGGAATAATACCCATTCGAATTTTCTGAGCTAAAACAGTCTTGTGAGCATTCTTAATTATTTTTTGAGGGTTTGATTCAGTCAAGCTTCATGTTGCATTGATCATGTGAAATTGAGTCACTCTTGAAGCTTGAAACCATTTCAAGATTAAGGAAAGCTGTGTTTCTTGTGTTTTAAAGATTCAACCTGTTCTGGTAACTTCTTTTGCATTGCATACATTGGATCATCAAGTTGTTTCTCTCCTTAGTCTGATTGTAATTTTCGTTTTGATTATTGTTTTGTAATTTGCTATTGTAATTGAGTTCTTACTTGTAATCTAGAGATAGGGTTTCTCTAGGGGTTGTGCTGAGTAGTGTTCTCAATGGGTTTGTCTCTAAGAATCTAATAGTGTTTTAGATTTCTGAACTTTATCTATGGTTGATAAAGAGAGGCTTTATAATTGCTTGTAAGAACAAAAATTAAATAGTGGAACTTCAACCTAGTGTTGGTTGAAAGAAACTGGATGTAGCTTCATGGTTTTGAAGTGAACCAGTATAAATTACTTGAGTGCTGTTTTCTGAATCTAGTCTTCTCATATTAATTGTTTCTTGATTCATTTGCTTATCTTGAAAAGTCAGTTTTGATCCATTGAATTTTTTGATTTACCAAGGTCTAACCAATTCACCCCCCCTCTTGGTTAAGTGTGAAGTATTCATATCATTTTCAATTGGTATCAAGAGCTGGTTCTTGAAAGTTACTCAAGATCACTAAATTTCTTTCAAAATGAATACCTCACAAATAAATTTCAAGGAAGGTGCTTCTTTAAACAGACCTCCTTTATTTGAGGGTGAAAATTTCAGCTTTTGGAAAAATAGGATGAAGATTTTTATTCAATCAAATTGTCCCGGAGCTTGGAATTCAATAGAGAAAGGTCCTGTAGTGCCCATCAAAACTGTTGGAAATGAAATGATTCCCAAAGAATAGGATGAGATGAATGATGCTGAGAAAAGACTTGTTCAATATGATTTTAAAGCCAGAAATATGATAACCTCTGCTCTTTCCTCTGATGAATTTTTCAGAACAGTTAGGTGTGCAAGTGCTAAGGAAATGTGGGAGATGCTAGAGATTACTCATGAAGGAACTGAAGAAGTTAGAAGATCAAGGAAGCATTCATTGATCCATGAGTATGAGATGTTTAAGATGAACACCAATGAAAGCATTTCCCAACTCCAAACAAGATTCACACACATTGTCAATCATCTATTGGGACTTGGGAAAACTTTTGATGTGGAGGAACTAAACATCAAAATCTTGAAGTGTCTAACTAGAGCTTGGCAACCAAAAGTGATAGCAATCAAAGAATCTAAGGATTTGTCCAAAATGTCAATGGCTGCACTCTTTGGTAAGTTGCTTGAATATGAATTAGGATTATCTCAACTAACTTGTGTTGAAGATGCAGAAAAGAAAGGCAAAGAAATTGCTGTAAAAGCTGCAACACCTAAAGCTGAAAAAGAAGAAGAATCAAGTGATGAGGAAGATGAAGAGAACATGAACTTAATAGTTAAAAACTTCAGCAAATTTTTAAGGAGAAACAAGGGCAAGATATTCTCTAGAAACTCCAAGAATAACAACAACAACAACAAGAAGAAGAAGATAACGACTCAACAAGGGGACATCAAGTCTGAATGCTCAATCTACTTGAAGAAGCAACAAGGGGACAACAAAGCAAACAAGGAAGGAAAATCAAGAAGAGCATACATAGCTTGGGATGATAACGACTCAACAACTTCAGAATCCTCTACTGAAAATGAAGAAGCTAACATGTGCCTTACCTCCATTGTCAATGAAGAGAATGATGATCTCCTAGATAAAGAAGATGAAGCATCAAGCACAGAATCTGAGGTATATTCTGAACTTGATGCTTTTCATGAAATGCATAATGAAGCACAAAAATTAGCAAAAGCAAATAACAAACTTAAAGGTGATTTAAGGTGACATATATCCAAACTTGCAGAATTGCAAGAAGCTAATTGTAAACTGAATGAAGAACTTAATAAACTTCTTTCAAGTTACAAATTAAATGGATGTACATGTACCTTAGCCATCCTTAAGGTTGATAAATACAATGAATTACAAAAGGAATTTGATGAATATAAACTGAGCAAAGAAAAGGAAAGTATGATGTTAAAAACTGAAATTAGTGATTTGGCTGATTTATTAAGAAAGTTCTATAAAGGCAAATGCAACTTAGAAGAATTTCTAAGTGTTCAAAAACATGTTTAGGTTATAAACATGGTGCCAAGAATAAAGGTAAAACTGTGTTTGTATTTCCAAAACATAAATATCATAGGCAATATTTTCAGCCAAATGCTTTTCATAAAATTGCTCTGATACCACTATTGTAACACCTCAACTTACCATCTTATTATTTATTGATTTTTAATGAAATTTCTTTATCAATTTGCTTAAAAATATTGAACCAACGTTACTAATAACTTATATAAAAAAGATTTCCATCACTGATTAATATTTATAAATCTGATGTAATGTAAAATAAGAGTACAAACTGAACTCGATTCTATTACATAATACAAATAACTGGAACACTCTGTAACAAAAGAATACATCTCCAAACATAACATCCTCAAATAACACATCTTCAAACAAAATCCTCTTCTTGTAGACAGCTAATAGTCTCTCTTTGTTGTTCATCTGCTCGCCCGAATAAAATCGAGGTCATCTCAGGTGTCAACCATAGACACAAAGCACAGGGTAAGTTTATGATAAACATAATTTAAGCAACATAATATATTCAATATGCAGATATTCATGACAACATTCTCAAAGATGCATGGTTCTCTTAGACTCTTATCATGATGCATGATTCTCTTAAACTCTTATCATTTGGTACCAATTGTCAAGATAGCCCCATCCCAGTGGTCCAGAACTTATCCGACCAGTCAGGGTCTCCCGGTGTTGCACAGGTTCTCACCCACACTTCATGTGATCATCATGGGTGGCGTGATTCCCCACCGCAAGAGTCACCCCCTAGCTTAGACTTCTCTTGTCTGAACGCACGGATTCAGTTCTTGTAACTATCTGACACACCTCTCTTCTGAGGCACACCTTCATTCTAAGGCAATTCTTATACACACCTCCTCTCTAAGGCAAATCTTATACACACCTCCACTCTGAGGCAATTCTTATGCACATGAGACACATGAAATTGATTCACATAACTCTTTATTTTATCATCTCATATTTATTTTTAACATCAGTCTCCAATCACTGTCTCATATACTTTACTCAGAATTTCAACATAAATCAAGTACAGAACTTAGCTTGATACTTATGTACATAACATATCACCCATGTATAGAAACACTCAACAACACATGAAACTTCATTCAAGCACTCAAATCACACTATAACTTGAGTTCAACAATTTCTCAGATACAATTTATCCTACACGGAACTTCCCTACTACAAAAGCCATATTCTACGACGTGCAATCTACGTCGGTCGTT